>JAOPUI010000061.1:2231907-2245092 GCA_027123135.1 Urophycis floridana
AGAGAGAGAGAGAGAGAGAGAGAGAGAGAGACAGAGAGAGAGAGAGAGAGAGAGAGAGAGAGAGAGAGAGAGAAAGAGAGAGAGAGAGAGAGAGAGAGAGAGAGGGGAGAAGGAGGGGGTGCCTAAAGGCGAAGAAGTCAGCAGACTTGGGAGCTGTCTTTTTCTGTCCAGTCTCTTCTCTCCTCTCAGGGTAATTGGTTTAGTGCACTCTGAAACCAAGAGGAAACTAAGAGGCTGCTTGATGGGGCTATTTCCGGCCCCCTTAATAACTTGTACTGAAATAGAGCGCTGCATGACAATGAGTGATCAAAGTCAGTGCACATCCTCCTGACCTAGGCAGCCATTACTGAACTGTGCTCTCAGATTGTTAGGCTCGACCTTCCTCCACTCGCAGGCGAGTCTGATTACTTCCAGATTTTCGCATGGGCAATCTTTGGTTCCCTATTGACCTCTTAAAGAGCTGCAAAAGTATCTGTTTTCATTTTCCTTTACCTATTTCCATATCTGCTCTTCAGCATTCTCTGTGAATATAGTCTTATTATTGGTCTTCACTTATTACTCTCCCAGCTTTATACGCCCGCTATCATATACACATCAGGGAACTATAGCGTCCTTGCCCCTTTGATTTACATTTGGCATGCTCACATCTCGTTGTAGATATACGCCATGCAGGCCTTCAGTCTAGCTCTCAATGTGCAAATTGCTTGAAGATTGAAATGGACTGTACACATGAGGCTGCATCCTCTATTATATTTTCACTCATTATTTCTTCCCCTCCCTCCCTCTCTACCTCTCTCTCTCCCTCCCTCCCTCCCTCCCTCCCTCCCTCCCCCCCTCTCCCTCCCTATCCCCCTCTCCCTCTCTCTCCCCATAGACCTCCCCCTCGCGGCAGAGCTGGGGAAGACCCTGCTGGAGAGGAACAAGGAGCTGGAGGACTCCCTGCAGCAGATCTACATCACCAACGAGGAGCAGGTGCAGGAGATAGAGGTACGGAGGACAGCCCCTAGCCTGTGATTGGCTCGCTGAGGGGAAGCACATCACGACAGGAAGTTGTGTTGTCTGGGTCGCAAAACATGAAACAGGAATAATGACGGTTTTAAAAAAACTGTTTTTTAAGTTGGTACGTTCAAATATTAAAAGAGTGATAGGAAGTATTCTGTCCTTGACATTAAAATTGCAATGAGTTTAAAACTGCAGGAATATTTGTCATTATGGTCCGATATTCCAATACAAAGCTAATTATCTACACCTTGACACAAGACATGGCTATTCAACATGTTGGGTTTTTTGTATAACTGCATCTGTCTACATGTTCCTGTTATTGTATTTCACGCGTGTGTCACTTTAAGCGAAACACACGCTTCAGAAACACAGAGATAATGATTATGCAGAGAATGACTAAGGAACCGAGATTGTTCTAGTGACCGAGGAGCCTTGATGGAGCCTGCGCGCTGTGCTCTCGTCTGTTCTTTTCTACATAAACGCTGTGTGTGTGTTCACAGTACCTGTCCAAGCAGCTGGAGGTGCTGCGGGACATGAACGAGCAGCATGCTAAGGTCTACGAGCAGCTGGACGGCACAGCCAGAGAGCTGGAGCTCACCAACCTCAAGCTGGTGACCGACAGCAAGTCCTCACAGCAGAAGATCGAAAGGTCCCTTTTTTTGTCTTTCTGCTTCATGCGCGCTTCTTTCCCTGCTTCCCTTTCATTATTTTTTCATGACTACTTTTTTTACTTTTTCATTACTTCATTACCTCTCTCTCATTGCTTCTCTCTTTTTCCCTCTCTCTCCATCGTTGTTTTCCTTATACCCTATGTCCTGTCTCCTCCTTTATTCATTCTATTCTGTCTATGCTATGGTAATCTCTCTCTCTCTCTCTCTCTCTCTCTCTCTTTCTCTCTCTTTGTCTGTCTGTCTCTCTCTCTAACCATCTCTAATTGAATACACGGGTATGTTATTTAAAGCATTCCTTTGACTTAAAACGTAAATACTGCCTTTGTCGCAGTGGTAATGTCCACCCATCAAAGGAACACTTCGTTCATCCAGGAGCTTAAGCGGCTCGAAGCCATACCTACTCTTATAAACCAACACTTTATTTCAACAACAACAAAAACCAAGGATGGCTTCGGCAAGACAATGCAATGCCATTACAAGCGAACGGATTTACTTACTGGTGCAGAAAAAAGACCAGTGTTCCGTGTGAGACACCATGTAACCGCCTGGCGCCCTCCGACACCCTCGCAGGTTGACGGGGACCATCGACACTCTGCAGAACCAGGTGGAGTCTCTCTCCGGCCAGGTGGACCAGCTGCGCTCCATGGAGCAGCTGAGGGTGAAGCGGGAGAAGAGGGAACGTCGCAAGACCATCCACTCCTTCCCGTGCCTGAGGGAGCTGTGCACGGCGCCCAGGTGCACGCACACGCACACACACACACACACACACACACGCACCCACAAACATGCACACAGGCACACAGGCACACACAAACACACATCATTGTGTTACATTAGTCCACTTACACATTGAGGCTGTTGTTGGGGTCGTGGGAAAGATTTAGCCCCATTTTTATATTTAAACAACGTATCCAGACAAAAATATCCAAACAAAGTTGTGCTTTGTTTCAAACAAGTTTAGGCTCACTTTAGTAATTAAAAGCCCACCTTTTTCAACACCATAATCACTCGATCACCAAAATCACCAAAATCAAGGCCTATATCATACCTTTATGAAATCAGGATACCAATATCTATATTGAGAAATCCACATATATATTGTATATGAAGGATAAAGGGGGCATTTAGCAGACTTACAATCAGTACATTTGTGGGATTTGATAGTTGGAGGAGGGGGATCAAGCGGATCGAACCGCCGACCCTACGGTTAGTGGACGACCCGCTGAGCTACTGCCGCCCCTGTATACATATTTACAGGGATACAATATACAGTATATTGTATCCAACAGCTCTATGCATGTGTAGGTACTGTGGTATCTCACAGGTCTCTGCATAAGCATGAACCCAGGAGCACGCCTCACCATCTCCGTGCGTGCGTTTGCTTGGTCAGGTACGAGGACGGCTTCGTGGTGGGCCGGGCGGAGAGCTTCACCCTGGACGCCAAGCGGCAGCCCCTGGAGGAGGAGAACAGCCACCTGCGGGAGGCGGTGTCGGCGCTGCGCACGGCCGTGCGGGCGGAGCGGGGCCGCAGGGAGGGGGCGGAGAAAGAGTGCCACCTCCTCCTGGGGGAGTTTGCTCGCCTGGAGACGCGCATGCAGGTGAGTCTCCTCAGAGGGGGAGTCGAACCCGCGCACACCCCCCCCCCCCACTACGCCAAACATGCTTTTCGGTATGCACGACCTTCCTATTGGCTGATTTATATTTACATCTAGGTGTGTGAAATGCACACCTAGACGACTACAGACGAATGGCCGTACGCTCTGCGCTTGTGCGAGATGTAATGTCTCCGAAACAGCAGGCGGCGCTTACATATACATTTACATTTAGGGCAGACACTTTTATCCAAAGCGACTTAGAGTACATTTGTCATAAGAAGGTGAAACATTTAATTGCTGCTAATACAGTAGGAAAGTCACCAAAACAAGGTTCAAGCATTTCAATTGCTAGGTTAACCATTGCTAGTTTACTTCATCACTGACTAAGTGTCAAGTTACAAAGAGCGATCAAAGTGCCAAGACGTACAACAACTAAGAGCATGAGGGTAGGTGTTTTTTTTTTGAGAAGATGGATGTTATGAACAACTCTGAACAAGTAGGTCTTGGCTCTCCTCCGGAAGATTGGGAGTGACTCTGCAGTCCTGACATTGGCAGGGAGCTCGTTCCACTATGTGGTTATGGGTGGTGGCACCGACTGACTTAGTGTTGATGTGACGCACTCTCCTCCGTTTATTGAAACTGAATTGGAGTGATTTTTTAAAGGCGGGGTTCTGGGGATTTGGTTCTGCTATGAGGACAGGTTTCCAGAAGAGGCAAGGGAGATGCATGGATACGTGCTAAATTTAGTTCTGAAGAATACCCCTACGTAAGAGCCATGTCAAACACATAAGACATCGAAAGACAAATCATACCTACACACAACCACAACTCCTTTTTTCATGACTCCACACTATTGGTCTGAGTCTACGCTGTTCTGCTAGGAAAAAAAAAATGGATTGGCCCTTGTGTTGTGACCCTATAATGGTACAACCCAAGGGCCGACGAGAATGTTGCACCAGCGGCGACCTTAACCCGTGACACAATGCACACATCACGGACACGGATGGCTTCCCTCTCGCCTCCCCAGGACGCCGAGAGCTGTCAGTCCAGGGTGCGGGAGCTGGAGGGCGAGCTGATGGAGCTGCAGCAGGTCCGCCGCGCGCGAACCCTCCTGCTGAGCGGCGAGGACGACGGCGTGGGCCTCACGCAGACCCTCCTCAACCGGACCCCGGAGACGGACACCTTCCTGGAGGGGGAGGCGGGCGACACGGGGGGCGGGGTGAGGGAGGTGGCGGAGGGCGCCGACGGCGCGGGCGGCGAGACGCTGCCGGCGTCCAGCCCCGTGCGCAAGAGCTGCAGCGACACGGCGCTCAACGCCATCGTGGCGCGGGACGCCTCCGGCCGCCGGAGGGGCAGCTACGCCATCCACGCCAACAGCGTGCGGAAGCGGGGCATGTCCATCCTCCGGGAGGTGGACGAGCAGTACCACGCCCTGCTGGAGAAGTACGAGGAGCTGCTGGGCAAGTGTCGGCGCCACGAGGAGAGCCTGTGCCACGCCGGCGTCCAGACCTCCCGGCCCGTGTCCCGGGACCCGTCCATGAAAGACTGCGCCGTGGGCCCCACGCCGGTGCCGCCGCCGTCGCCCAGCCAGTCGCCCTCCACCCCCGAGGCCATCGAGAGCATCAGTAAGCAGGTGGAGGCGGTGGATAAGCGCCTGGGACAGAACACTCCAGAGTACAAGGCCCTGTTCAAGGAGATCTTCTCACGCATCCAGAAGACCAAGACCGACATTAAAGCCACCAAAGCCGCGAAAGCCAGCAAGCCCGGCAAATCTGGCAAATCTAGTAAGCAGTGAGGCAATGTGTCAGGACGGGTTCACGCTAGTGTCACTATGTGCTCTTCAGTGTTCAGGGTTTGAGATTGTAAAATGCAAGATTCACTTTATGGCTCCCTGATGTGATGCACGTTTTATTTAGTGCTGTGCGATCACATCATTTGAAACAAACATAAGGCAAACGTAAAATCCAGCATAAAGCGATGCACATCCAGTTTCACTTATCAGTATTTTGTTTTTTTATCTCATAAATGATATACATGATGATGATGATGATGATGATGATGATGATGATGATGATGATGAAGGGGAAGCCAGGCAGATGCTCTACAGACAGCTAGTGTTAGCTGGCTTAGAGGCACCTCAATCTCATATTCATTGATTATGTTAAATAGTTCAAATATTATAATCGTCTTAACTTTAAACAAATATTTAGCTGCAACTACAGTTTGCTTGGCTTCCATATACGTCTCATATAAACATAACATTTTTCATTCTCAGATATTCTTTACTGACAACATGACTGTGACCTAAACATGCGAGCATTAAGCATTCAGATGTCAGCTTCAGACATTGGACATTCATGGTTTATTTCATTAATCTGAGATGTGTTGTCTTTTTCCTATTTCTGCATTGCTTCAGCATCCGCCAATCGTGGGTATTTCAACTATTTCATTAAACAAACAAGTCAACTGCAACCTCACCTTTTCCTTTTAATGAAATACCAACTGCAGGTCTCCAAAAGGAGTCATCTTTCCTTTCTTCACCACATTAGAATACAAACATATACCGTGTGGAGCTTGTGCTATGTACCGCAGCAGCTACTGTGCATAAATCTACATCTCTAAATCTAACTGATGCTCAGTGCCGTCTCAACTACGAACTTGAGATGTTAATAGTCTTCAGCGGGTGACCTGCTTCTATCTACGATCGAATTATCTTCCCACAACGGAAAAAAAAGCCTTTGGCCTGGTGCCCCTCGCTACTACCCTGCACTGCTCTATGTGTGTGTGACCTTAGTACTGTATTTTATACTCCAGGGATGCCTCATTCCCTTTTGTCTAGAGAGATAACTCTACTAACGCGCTTTCTGGTTAGCACTCGGTTGTCATTGGAGCTACAGAATAAAACACAGAATCCTGTTCATTACTTTTTTGTTTTAATTCCTTTTTTGAATAGATGTCACTATTCACTGTGAATTTGCCATCGCAACTTCATTGGATTCACGTATGCTCTAAATGGGATGGTGTTGAGGTGAAAGACAGAGAAGAGTTGACCTATCAAAATGGGTTTATGGGAAATCTGATGAGACAAATGGCCAAATTTCATGCAGTTGAGAAGCAAAATGTATTCTCCGACAATTACTTTTTGAAAATGCAAACACTCATATCAAACCTCAGGGACAGATTTGTTTTTGGAGAAGCTCTTCATCTCACACAGACTACAACAGGCAGCCCACCACAAAGACCACGTCCACATCACATCCCTCAATATTAAGATTCACATTTTCAACATTTCAACATTATGCCATCATTTTGACAGATTGTTGTTTGCACGTTCTATGAATTATCTTTGGTTGTTGGGTAGCTTCTCTTTGTAGCTGTCCCTGGGGGTAGTTCACTTGCTGCCGTCTCATCCAAGCAGAACGAGCAGAAGACAATCTCTGCGGGTCGTTGCCTTTCCCATCCCCTTAACGTGATGAGTGTGCCCTGCTTCAGCATACAGTGCTCAATGCTGTGAATGACTTTAGTTGTTTACTGCATAATAAGTTGTTGGTGAACAAGCTCTCCCAAGCCTCTCTATATATAAAGTGCAATGATTCAATGAGTCAACTCTCTGAAGAAAAATGCAGCTTGAAACAGCTTGTGAAAAGAGCCCTTTGATCAAAACCCCGACAAGCATTTTTCCTGAGACGCAAAGGGCAACCTAGCAAGCAAGGCCTTCGGCTAACGCCAAACCAACGTATTACCACCCATTCAGCGGTATTGCCTCTGCCTCCGCTTCCAGAATATACCTTACAAAATGCCTTTTATCCCCCTCGTCTAACCTCTGAACACATACTTTGTTTGAAGTGAAAGTTATTACAGTATATCTTATATTTGATATATCACTTATCCGTTGTCAAATGTGGAGAATGAACCACAGGCCTGCGACATTGCCACACACAATAGTGCACACGCAACCCAGAACGGATGGCAATTTTTTTTTACTGAATCCGGTTGACAGTGAATTCCTTTAACCTTCGGCTCAAGGTGTCCCAGGGCGGAGCACACAGACAGGTCTTCTGCAGACTCTCTAGCCACTCACCCCAACCCAAGCTAAACGACTGAAACTAGAAGATAGGGGGGAAGCTTTTGAATCCCAAACTATAGTGCCAGATAAAAAGGAGTGTTGAGTTTAGTTTATCTTTGATTGCCTCCCATTAACGAACCACAAAATGTGTTCTATCAAAGCTTTTGGCAGGACAGCAGTTGAATCTGTTCTTGCGGAAAAAAATAAATAAATGCCAAACCAGATCTTATTTTCTTAATCCCTAAAAGGGTTCTGTACTGTATATTTTGCACTTGGAATCTTTTGATGCATCATCATCTTTTGCATAATTAGCCTAGCCGATATAGTTTTGTCTTATTTATTTGTTTGTGAATATTTCACAATTGTGTCCTTGATTGTCTATGTATGTGGTGCCTATATGTTATTGTCACTAACACGTGTGAAGTTATTAAACGATGCATTGATTTGATCCCTTGGTTAAAAAATGATGTAGGCTACTATTAGTTAACATATGGAATATTGGCATTTAAGATAAGTCAGGTGTTTCATCAATACTGAATAATTACCTTGTTAATAAAGCATTGATTTAAAGTGGTTTTGTGTGGTTGTATTTAAATATGAACAGAGAATAACCTAATACGACATAAGTATATTGCATAATAACAAATTGAAATTGCACAAAATAAATCGTTTTTTAGTAAGTAGGCCTAGTCCATACATGTTAATAGCCTATGTAATTATGTATGGTATGGAATTCAAAATCGGAAATAATGTGATTGCAACATATGTTATCACATAACAATTCTGTAGGCCTACATATAAATAAATACATAAAAATGCATAAGAGGCCTAGGCCACTATGCCGGTAGGCCAGCGTCGACACATAACAGGAAATCACTAGGCAATTCATGATCATTACCTAGGAAGGGAAATACATACACAACTTGTGTAAATAACATATACCGCTTGTTTAGTTTTGCTTACTGTTGCTTATTGTTATCAGAATTATTATTGTTATTATGACCTCCACTTTCACAACGACCGCGTGGCCTAATGGATAAGGCGTCTGACTTCGGATCAGAAGATTGAGGGTTCGAGTCCCTTCGTGGTCGCTTTTTGAAAACAATTGCTGTCGACGTTGGTATTTAAAACATAGATTGTAATATATATAATGTAACTCATGTCGATGTATTGCATTATCATTATAAGTTATAATGCAATAATCTTATTACTAAATAGCTATACAGTCCGTTTTCGTAACTATTTCGTAGCTACAGCTACAGCTTATCTGTTCCATACTGCACCTCTTACCTCTTACTGTTTACTGTTTACTGTTCTCAATTTGCACATTTAACTATTGAATGTTTCATTGCACTCGCGACCATTTTTATTCTTTTTTTTTTTTTGATACTTATATTTTTATATATTTATATTTATATTGCATGCTGTCTTGCACCAGGGATTGAGGCCTGTACATTCATGAAAACTGACAATAAAGTTCGCTTGAATCTTGAATCTCATAGAGAATTTGAAAGCATGATTTGTCTCGTCATGAGACAAACAGGTATGAGAATTTTGTGTGCGAGAGGATAATGTTGCCATATCATTACTCTCATTGCTACTACTACATTCATACTTACATACATACGTTACATGACATTACATTACATTACATTACTTTACATGACATACTCAACTTTAACTTTATATTTATAAATTTGATGCTTATGACATATCTCAGCAGAGTGGCGCAGCGGAAGCGTGCTGGGCCCATAACCCAGAGGTCGATGGATCGAAACCATCCTCTGCTATTTTTGTTTTCTTGTCACATTGCTGTAGCATCGAAAAGTTGATGGTTTTACTCTTGCTTATACCAATTCGGACTAAAACATCATACAGAAGTGTCTGTGTGATTCAGCTTTCGGTAATAATTGTTAATACACACGGCGTACTCTAAAGTATCGAACACTGTGTTCCTCCTGCGGTTTTTAAAATTGTCCCTCCGTGGACGCAGTACTTCCTCATATGGGTGCGGATTTTTATTGTCAACAGATGACTCCACAAACTATGGAGGCTAAACGAAAGTGAGCCGCTGGCTTTCTTACGTGGCGCGTTAGAGTATTAAATGCGTCTTTTACAATTGTGAATTTTGGCTGGGATGCGGTGGCGTTATGGGGAACATCTTTGGCAAAAAGAAACGCAGTCGGGTGACGGAGCAGGACAAGGCGGTGTTGGTAAGCTGCAGCTTACATTAGTGTGTCTAGTACGTTAAGGCAATGAAGCATTGAGTGTAATCAGATGTAGTTAGGCAAATGTTATTAGTATTAAATATAACAGCGTCGTTTAAATGCCCGTTTGTTCGTCATTTCAGCAACTGAAACAGCAGCGGGATAAACTGAGGATGTACCAAAAGAGAATAAACCTCCAACTCGAGAAGGAAAGACTACTTGCCAAACAGCTTCTTAAAAATGGCAAAAAGGAGTAAGGCATTTACAATTGTTCTGTTTAATCCACAATAATGTTTATCCATCCCAGTCGCAAATTTAAGGAATCTTTAGAATGAATTCATATGAATCGAATTCTGACATAAACAACATAGTAATTGTGTTCTGTTGATGTTACCATCTTCAGAAAAGCGCTTCTCTTGCTGAAGAAGAAACGCTATCAAGACCAGCTTCTGGATAAGACAGAAAACCAGATTAGCAACCTGGAGAGAATGGTAGGTATCAATGGTTACAAAGCACAGACACGTACATCAGCATCACATTTTACATCTCTACATAACCTGTTTTCTTCTTCTTGTCTGTATAGGTTCAAGACCTTGAATTCGCTCAGATAGAAATCAAAGTCATTGAGGGGCTCAAAGTTGGAAATGACTGTCTAAAGAAGATGCATGAGGTACAGAATGAATGAATGAATTGTGAAGGAAAATAGAAAATGATGTAGGGGTTTTCATAAATCACTTATTGCAAACGACTTTAAAGGTAGGTTTTGTTTTCTCTCTTAAGTGGATGTGTTGAATGACTGGTTGATCATTGTTATTATATGTTGATAATGAGGCCCACTGTAAACTAACTTTACTTGAAAGTTTTTATTTCTGTGTTTAACTATGAATGTGGCCATAGTTATTTATGTAACATCACAGAACTGATTGATTAATTATTGGTTGTTGTGTGACCTCTGACAAGGTAATGTCCATTGAGGAGGTGGAACGCATTATGGACGAGACACAAGAGGCTGTTGAGTACCAACAGGTAATATATCAGTTCTCAATATTGTATCAAATGTCATCATCATCACATGGTCCTGCTGCTGAGGCAAGCTTTTCAAGTTTTAGTGCAATTTGAATAAAAGGGATATTACCTACATACACTCTTGAATGCCCTTTCGGGTGCGTGTGTGTATTAGAGGATGGATACCTGACCTGAGCCCGATGGGACCGGACGGTACACGACAGGCCGGGTTGGGTTCAGACAAATATTTAGAAATTATGTTCGGGTCGGGCTCGGTCACATCTGCGCTATTTGAAAATTTTAATTTACCCCCGCGTTAACTCACGCATGTTGCGCTCATCTGTTTTTTGACATTTCCAAATGCCTTGCAGTTGCTTGATAAAGGCAGGCTTTCATAAACACAGACATAAATGTGTCATTAGTATGAAAGAAATAGACTTTAACTGTCTCGGGTTCGGACATAAAAAGCCTGATGCCGGTCGGGCTCAGGTCGGGTTCGGTTACCGTTCTGTCGGACGCGGGCCGGGCTCGGACAGAAAATTCCGGCCCGATCTGCAATCTAGTGTGTGTTAAGGTCATGTGGTTTAATTAGCAAGATTTCACTGAGAGAAGCTTTGCAAAACTCCCAACCAACTGAATAAATGCAATGCAGGAGCGTCTGCCGTTTCTTGACGTTTCTTGACCGTTTCTTGAAAATCAGCATTCAAGCAATGAAAACAAAAAATGTTTATGAGATGCATCCCTGTTCAGTAATGTATCTCTGCTTCATTTGGATAAATCCTGACCTGATGTTCAAGCCCAAAGATGTACAGAATGTTTTTGTAATCATACTAAATAAATGACATGAGAGTTCACCTGACACTGGGATGCACTAGGATTGAAATCTGCTTCTTTGACCTTTTTTTTAAAGGAACAACCTCATGTGCTACTATGAGTAACGTAAATGAAACACACATGTATGTTTTGTTTGTATTCATGCTACGTCTTCGTTGTTCCTCTCTCCAGCAAATCGACGAGATGCTGGCGGGCTCTCTGTCTCAAGAAGACGAAGACGCTGTCCTGGCTGAGTTGGAGGCCATCACCCAGGTCCGTACGCTCTGCGGTCACACTCAGCCGGCTGCAGTCAGTCCGCATTCACAACCGTCGCTGCAAGCCACGCACACCGAGGAGTCAACCCCACTAGGAGTTAACTCCACTAACCCCACATTGAGTCATTCAGCCAAACAACTGTTTTACTCCCGAGTAAAGATGTTGAACAGCTGCACGAGAAAGTCAATGCCTATAATCTGTCTTTGTTCTACGTGAACGTTCTCCTCGTCCCTCAGGGAGACGTGGTTCTTCCCGAGGTTCCTTCGGAGGACCTGCCGGAGCTGCCGGAGGTGTCCGAGGAGAAGCCAGGTAGGCGTTCCCCGATGACCCCGAGTGTTCCCCTGTGAGTTCACGCCGGGCTGTGAGCACCGTGTTGATGCTCCTGTGTCCCTCCTCGTTTTGCAGAGCGGGAGCGGTCCAAGAGGAAGCAGGAGAGGGAGATGCTCGCCGTCTGAAAGCGGCGTTCTCCGCGATGACTCCATTAGAACCGTCTTACCTTCAGACACTCACAAGCAAACACTTTCCAAAACATTTTTTTTATTAGCCGTAGCTGCTGTCATGCGTCTGTGATCAAGATGTGAACCAAGAGGAAACTCCCAGCTGCTGTCTGTCCACTCCCATCTCATCACAGCACAGTGCAAGCCCTCTGATTGGTTAGCCATCCAGCACAGAAATGCAGCGGCAGACCGCCAGTAGAGTGAACGCTCTGCAAGTTTTCGACAATTTGTGCCTAAGCCGTCTCGGTTTTTAAATTCCTTTTCTTATTTCAGTTGAGGCGAGGGGGGGGGCGATGGTTTTGGGACTATCAGCCCCAGCCTTGAAGGCCTCTCTTCTCATGTTTATTTTAAGTATTAACAGCTAGCAGTAATCCTTGTTATCCTATAGGCATAACTAATCCGATCCTTCACGAGCATACATTTGCTGTCACTGAGAGGTCACTATGTTGTGAGTGTGCTCAACGCCCACCTGGCTGTAGAGGAACACATTTTGTGATGTATTCTGCGGTTTTACTGGGCAAAGCCTTCAGGGTTTTGCGGTCACCAACAAGGCGAGTGTACCATTATATTCACGCCTGCACAATGGAGTCAGTGTGTCTTCGGCCCAACATATTAAAAAAAAAACGTTGCTTCAGTTTGAGGGACCGGTAACGTTTGATTAAACTGGTTTTCTTTCAACATGATTAAAAAAAATGTAAAATTGCCCTTTGAATAATTAACAATAAACGAAAATTTTATTTGACTTGTCCACTGCATTATGGTCTTACATTACTAAAGCGGTGCCAGTCATTCATCACCACCAGGTGGCAGTACAGCTTAACTTCTGAATTCCTACAAGCTAGAACGCTGATAAAAGTTTGAGCGAATGCGAAATTCCTATGCGGTGCTTTCTGTGTTGGACAGCGAACTTACTCTTGTTGACACATTTACCGTCGACGTTGACCTTTTCATTAACCGTCCTGTTACCACATGCCGTATTAAGACACACACACACACACACACACACACACACACACACACACACACACACACACACACACACACACACACACA
>JAOPUI010000061.1:2388286-2398651 GCA_027123135.1 Urophycis floridana
GCTGTCATACGAAAGTCGCTCTCTTTTAGCGGCGCTATATCACCATGGTAACTTATGCTCGCAACCAAACCTGGTCGAGGTTTTCAGCTAACTTTCCAATTAGATTGGCTACTTAAAGCTGGGCGCCGCCTCCTAGTTAGGGTGTTTCGCTGAGTTTTTTTCTTATTTACTACATAGAACATAGTTATCGGTAGTTGTTGTTGCTCTTTTTTCTTCTGGGCCAAAAGATCCTTATAAACCGACATGCCACCATCGATTATGTTTGAGAACTGTAATGAACGGCTCATCAAAGGGTCCCATTCTTGAGCTGCTCGCTGAAGTTCAGTGGCCATTCTCAGCATTGTTGCTAAGCGACCAAGTGTTAGTCCATCCTCCTCATCTTTATCCACACTTGTGTCCTCTTCTTCCTCTTCTCTTTCATCATCGCTTGGTGGCTTTGTCATTTCTGCCAGGTCTGCATCGGTCAGCGGATGTGCGTCTGCATCAATCAGGGCATTAATGTCATCCGAAGTCATGTCATTAAAGCTGTCTCCTCCAAGCTGTATCGCGAGATTCACAGCTGTATCTACGGCAGAGTGATGGATCTCGTCAAGCGAGCCTCCGGCTGGGTTTTGCACTGCCTCTGGCCACAGTTTTTTCCAGCAGGCATTCAAGGTTTCAGTTTTCATCTCCTGAATGGCCCTCTGAATATTTTGGAGACATGATGTGATGGTGTATCCACGCCAGTAGTTCGTTAGTGAGAAATCTTGATCCGAGTCCATAGCCTCAACAAGATGTTGCAGTGTGTTGCGCGTATAGAGAGCCTTGAAAGCACGGATGATGCCTTGGTCCATGGGCTGAATCAGGGATGTAGTGTTTGGCGGCAGAAATTCGATTTGCACACCATCATACGCCAAATCATCAGCGTGACCTCCGGCGTTGTCAACGAGCAAAAGCACTTTAAAGTCCAGTCCTTTTCCTCTCAAATAACACTTGACCTCCAGGATGAAACAGTGTTTGAACCAATCCAGATTGAGCGCTTTTGTAATCCAAGCCTTAACGTTGTGCATCCAGTAAACGGGCAAATCATCCTTATTTTTGTTTTTCAGTGCTCTGGGATTTTTAGATCTATAAATAAGTCCTGGTTTAATCATAAAACCTGCAGCATTTCCGCACATAACCAGAGTCAAACGGTCTTTTTGGGCTTTAAATCCTGGGGCTTTGGCTTCTTCCTTCATGATGAAGGTGCAGGAGGGCATTCGTTTCCAAAATAAGCCAGTCTCATCCATATTAAAAACTTGTTCAGGCTTGTATCCCCCTTCCTCAATGATCGCTTTAAATTTATTGTTCACGAACGCTTCTGCTCCAGCGGTATTCGCAGAGGCAATCTCTCTCTGCAGAGAAACATTTTTAAGTCCAAAGCATTTCTTAAATTTTTCAAACCAGCCCTTGCTTGCATTAAATGCGCTTGGTACAGCGTGAACAGCACTTGATGATGGCCCGGTATCTGCATCCTCCTCCTCTTCCCTGTCACTGTCGCTGTCAGCAAAGGTTTGATACAGTGTTCTAGCTTTTGTGCAGATAACGTTCATATCCAGCGTGATGTTTTTTTTTCTGCAGTCATTAATCCACAAAGCTAATGCAGACTCCATCCTTACCACGGTCTTGTTGCGGACAGTTGCAACCCTTTTTGCATCCTTATTAAAACTTATTGCTGCTGGCGTCCTTATGTTATTTTCCTCCTTCTTTATGGAACGAACGGAAGATTCATTAATTCCGTAATGGCGACCTACAGCCGCATAGCTTCTACCTTCCTTTAGCATGTCCAGAAGTTTAACTTTTTCTGCGATAGTTAGCATCTTCCTCTGCCTTTTGGGCCCGACCGCAAGTGCCTTTGTCGGTGCAGAACGTTTTGTCGACATTATGGGTTTTAGAGAAACTTGAAATTGCAAGAGAATTAGCAAACTTCAATTTGGCAAGCGGTTTTACGTACGTGTACATATTAAACCATAACGTTATTGACACACAGGTAGAGAAGACGCGGAGAGACTGTTTAGCCAATCAGAATGCAGAACACAATGCATGATGCAAATCCGTGAAGCAGCGAGACTGTGAAAAGTGAACTGCGTTATAGCGAGGGTTCACTGTATTGCAGAAACCTGCTATAGGTAGCAGTGGTGTAGTTGTAACAGTATCAGAAGTTCTATACTCAGAATTGTATCAAAATTCTTGTTGAGAACAAAGAACACGAGATGAAGGAGAATGAAAGAGAGCTTCAGGTTTAAGATCCTTCAGCAAACATCACAGCATGTCTTTCTCTGTGTCTCCCTGTCATATACCCACTGTGAGGTACCACTTGTGATGGACAGTTGCTTGATAAACCATAATGAAGAGGGTCCGACCGGACCAGACAGGCATGCTATGCAGTAAGGAGACCAAAGGGTCAAAACTAGGGCTCATTTTAGACCTGCGGTGATGGAAGTCCATATAAAATGCAACATTTTTGCCATCATAATGCCACATTGTATTTCATTATGGCAAATTAGTGTTTTAAAGCATATGAGAAAAGCCATAAATACTGCACTTTGGCCGGCCTTTTGACATGCTTTAAACATGCTAACACGCAGTGTTGGGGAAGTTACTCAAAATAAGTAATTAGTTACTTATTACTAGTTACTTCTGTAAATTGTAATGAGATTACTTTACTAGTTACTGCATTTGACAAGTAACTTCACTACTCATTACTTTACTTTCCCATTTCTTAATTTACAGTAGATACATAGACAAACATCAAAGCCCTATCATCACTTAGTGTTTATTGTATAAATGTATACAACATGGCTTATATATCCATATGACAGAACAATATCCCTGTCTGCACAAAGAAATATGCCTCACTGTAAAATCCACAAACAGGACAAAGGAGGCTATGTGAGCTCAATCAGTAGACAGACAGACATACTTTATTATTAATCCCTGAGGGAAATTGTCAGTAGTAGCAACACATAAGTTTCCAAACAAAGGCTTTGGGAAACATGAGAACAAAAATCTTTCCCTGAGAACAAAACCAGCTTGTTAATACATTCATGGCAAACAAAAAATTAAGTGGTCAATGAAAAATATAAAAAAAAGGTCACTTTATCCCATGCAATTAAAACACAAATGCACTTATCATCCAAAAAGCATTATTTTCCCCTTAGCTTGCTCTCCTCTACCTCCAGGAGATGTGGCTGCCAGAGCTGGTAATGTACCAAGTCACAAACTCTTGAACCTATTAATGAAATATTGTGTTGCAATTATCACAATGCAGGAAACACAAAATGCAACAAAAGTGCAACAGTGAAAACAAAGTGCAATAAAAACTTTATCCCATTCAATTAATTTTTCTCTCTATTCTTCAAAATAACGATTGTATCGCATAAGTAAAAGTCTTTCAAATCTTTTATCTGACAGCCTGTTCCTCCTTGGGGTCAGAACAATACTGCCCAGGCTGAAAAGCCTTTCGACCGGTGCACTTGACGGTAATGGAGTGTTGTACTGCTTTGCGATTTCCTTAATCCTGGGGAACCTGGAGAGAACCCCCCAGTCGGATCCAGGCATTTTTAAGTACTCCATAACTTCAGTCTCTGCTGTGTAGGAAAGGTCCTCTTCAAAATCAAAAAAAGCCATTGTGACTGGAGGTGGCAGGGCTCTGATCTGCTGGTCTTATCGGTGGCTCTTCAGGAGGAGTCCGGGCACGACATTCAGAGATCAGCATGGTTTGGACAGCATCTCTTCTCTTCTCATCTTTGAGCCAACGGACCTTGAATTTGGGTGATGTGGCAGCAGCCATCAGAGCATCCTTGCTGTCCAAGACAGATGCAAATCTGTCTTTGATTGCCTGTGATATGAAATAGTAGGCTACATTAGACAAACATATACAGTTCAATTAACAGCTTTTACAGCCTCTTAAATTGGGGATAAATCAGCTTAAGACCCAGTCTAGAAAAAATGGTGTTTAAATCTCTGATTGGGATTTCTGTTATGAGAGACAAGGCGTCATGAGTCGAGTTCCAGCATGTAGCAGTGGGTATGATGAGCTTTCTTTTTAGCAAATCCTCAACCTGGTCTGAGGCCACAGTAGAGCGACTAGTTTTTGTCCAGAGAGCTGTACACTTGGCAAGAGCACTTCTGTAAACTGCTTTACAGTCATTGTTACTGGTCAGCCATTTCTCCAGGTCATTTTTGAGATCAGATTTAGTGTATGTGATGCACAGCGCAGATGAGGTGGCAGTGAAAATGTCTCGTCTGATCCTGTAGAGAGTGCTTCAGCAACATCAGTAAAGATGACCTCCTCTTCATCATCAGGTGGCTCGTCAGAGTCAGAACCATCATCAGGATGTGATTCATACATTCTAAAGGCTTTTGAAAAATTGCTGCCATTATCGGTGACACATGCTGTTACTTTATGTGATAGCCCAAACGCTGAATGAACCCCATCTATCTCGCGAGCTATGACATCATAAGTGTGTCTTCCTCTCACTCTCTGGCAGCAAAGAGCAGCCTTTTCACGTTTAAAATTAATGCCGTCTATCCAGTGCACCGTCATTCCTAAGTAACTTTTGTTATTGGCGGACCAAATGTCTGCGATGGTGGACACATGATCCAGGGACTCGAAAGTTCTTTTGAGCTGCGATTCCACGTCGGAATAACATTTGTCCAGGCAACGGGAAAGTTTTCCTGTCGGACATTGGCTTGCGAGTCGCGGGTATTTTGTCTAGTATTTTTTTAAACCTGGGCGATTCAATTGTCGATAGGGGAAGCATGTCTTCTACAACGAACCCAGCAACCAGCCTGTTAATGTCTTTCTGTGTTACCTGCTTCTGTGCTCCAACACTTGAAAAAAGCTTTGCCTGTTTAGGCGGGGTCGGCTGCTCATCGGCTCCTTCAGATGACCGGCGAGCAGGATCTTTCGCTAAAAGTTTTGTGTTGTCATGCTGGGCTGACAAATGCTTGGACAGGTTGCTCATTGACTTAGCAGCAGTTGAAAGAAACTTTTCGCCTGGGCATAGAGTGCATTTCACTCTAATATTTTTGTCCATTCATGCTATGAACTGGAAATAATGCGAATATCGCTACTGGCCGAAACCCCCAGTCTCCGTCTCAGTCTCCGTCTCCATTTCCCTCTCTCCTTTTCGCACCAGCAGCAACGTTACTCGACTCAAATCGATCACTATGGCAACGTGCTCAGGCAGCACGCACACATGCCAGATCAGAACTCTACACACAGGCAAAACACGGCTTGGGTAACGCAGGAAAGCGTGTTCCTATAGTCTAGTAAAGTAGTGTAAGTAAAGTAAAGTAAAG
Source organism: Urophycis floridana (assembly GCA_027123135.1). Classification (NCBI taxonomy): domain Eukaryota; kingdom Metazoa; phylum Chordata; class Actinopteri; order Gadiformes; family Phycidae; genus Urophycis; species Urophycis floridana. The sequence goes on from JAOPUI010000061.1 coordinate 2,393,612, forward strand.
TAGTAGTTACCGATATTTTTAGTGTAATGCGTTACTTTACTTCGTTACCCAAAAAAGTAATATCGTTACAGTAATCCGTTACTTTGTAACTCGTTACCCCCAACACTGCTAACACGGCATCTCACGTTGACTTATGCACATCTAAACACATGTCTAAAATGAGGCATAGTTTTGACCCTCATGGCCTTTCGTATGTACATACCTGTAACAGGTGAGCGTAGGACCCAATTGCAGCACAAACCAGACAGGAATGAAAGTAATCGTCTTTATTTCTATGTAAACAGATGATCACAGAGACTGGCGGGAACAGGAATCCGGGACGGGGGGGGCAGGCGAACGGAGATCAGGAAGGACAAGGCGGAGATCGGAGTCGGGGACAGGCAGGATCTGGAGACCGGGGCATATGGCAGGAGAATTGCTGGAGAGACTCGCATGTAGTAAACAGCTAAGACAATCTGGCACCAGGTGAATAGTGGAGGGCTAATATGTAGCCTCCACTAGTTACCTGATGCGGCACAGCCGTGAAGGCAGATGAATGGAGTAGTGGAGTGGGCGTGGCAGACAGACCGTGACAGAACGCCCCCCTCAAGGGACGGCTTCCTACATCCTAAAACTCCAACGCAAAGATGGGTGGGAGGAGGGGGCTCAGAGGAGGGTTATTCCTCCAAGATGTTGCCATCTACCTGCATGCCTATGCCACGCCTATGCCATCTATGCCTATGTTGCCATCTACCTGCATGTCCTCATCTGAGGACGCCTCGTTCTCCTCCTCATCACTTCCAGGTGGCTCAAAGACCTGAGGGGCTGTAGACCTCCTACCTGGGTCCCTGGTTGATGCAGTGGTCCTGGACGGTTGGTCGGGGTGAGGGTGATGAAAATCCCAGATGAGATCCTCGTCCAGGACGTGCCTGGCAGGGACCCAGGACCTCTACTCAGGACCGTAGCCCTCCCAGTTGACCAGGTACTGCAAGCCCCTCCCACGATGATGGGACTGAAGGAGCCAGTGGATCGTGTAGGTGAGACCCCCATCGATCAACCTTGGAAGAGGGGGTGGTGGAGTGGCATGGACAAGAGGACTCACCCGGACAGGCTTGATCCTGGAAACATGAATTGTTGGGTGGATCCTCATGGACTGGGGAAGCTTCAGCTGGCCCGCCTCTGGGTTGATGATCCTCTGGATCCTGAAAGGCTGAGACGATGAACCTGGGCGCCAGCTTCCTGGACTCTCCCTGTAAGGGGAGTTCCTGGGAGGACAGCAACACCATTTGGCCTACCTGATAGTTGGGGGCTCTGGTGCGGTGGCGGTTAGCTGCCACTGAATAGTGATCAGCTGAGTGTAGGAGAGCAGCTATTGCTTGATTCCAGGTCCTGCAGCAGCAACAGAGGCAGGTGGATGGGGGGATGGAGTCAGAGGTGTCCATAGGCTCCTCTTTCTCAGAGAACTGTCGAGAAAGAGGATCAGACTTAACATTGCAGGTGCCGGGTCTATAGGAGAGGGACATGTTGAATCTGGTGAGAAATAGGGCCCAGCAAGCTTGGCAGGAGCTTGTACTCCAAGTTCTTATGATTGGTCCATACGAGGTAAGGCTGCTTAGCTCCCTCCAGCCAATGGCGCCACTCCTCTAGGGCCAGCTTCACCGCCAGAAGCTCCCTGTTCCCGATGTCATAATTTTTCTCTGCGGGGGACAGGCATTGAGAGAAAAAGGCACAGGGGTGAAGCTTTTGGTCCTCCGCCGCTCATTGAGAGAGAACCGGTCCTACTCCTACATCGGAGGCGTCCACCTCGACCACAAATTTTCTCTCTGGATCAGGCATCAGGAGGATGGGGGCTGAGGTGAACTTGGCCTTGAGAGACGGGAAGGCAGTGTCGGCTGCAGGAGACCATAGAAAGGGGACCTTGATGGAGGTAACACCCTCTGGAGTTCCACGGGGAAGGCCTGAAAGGATGACCAGGCTTGGGTGCGACATTCCCACTCGGCCGTTCCCCAGAGACAGGCTCTCCCCTTCAGGTGAGTGATCGTGTAAGCCAAGGGGTTGCAGCGCAAAGGAGAATGGAACAGTTTGTGAGGTATGGGCCGCAGGTCTCCCCCGTATCGCTCAGGGATCCCCACTGGGGCTCCGGCAGTGACAGGGGAGGTGAGGAGGTGGAAGCTGGAGGCTTCAGGACCGGAGAGGGTGCCACCGGAACGGCTTGAGTGAGAGCTGTGGTCAGTTGTCCCACCTGAGCGGTGAGCACAGCAAATTCCAAACACACACACACACACACACTCTCTCTCTTTTGAGATGTTTCACGTTGTGTCTCCTGCTACATATCCCCTGGTCTGTCTAGAGGAGCAGTCTGATCATGTGATCTATAATGGCCGCCACCTCGTCCACGTAGCACGACCCCACAAGAACAACATAACGTTGGGAGGTTCTCTTTGAGGCGCGGATACAGACTCTTCACAACTTAAACCACAGTTGAATGATCCAGTTATGTGTACAGTTGTGTACTGTAAGATGTTTTCCTACACCTTCATGTACACGTATTTGGTACGGGAGAGTATCTCGACGAAAGAACTGAAAAAAACATGAGGCTCTAAATAAAGGCAACGTCCCCAGGTCACAGCCGGGCATGATAAAAAGCCCTCCTTTCAAGACAGGTGGGACTAAAATAACCATGATCATTGAATATCCTGTCCCTCCCCCCTATTCTCCCTGCCTCCCTCCATCTCCCTCCCTCCCTCCCAAAGCACCAGCTCTTCGTCCCTCTCTCGCCGGCTCCTCTGTGAGAGTCGAGTGCACTTGAGAGCTAATTGGTGGGAGTGCACGTGCACCACCGTGCACACCAGGATTTGCATGATGATGAGCGACGCAATCAGCCGTGGCTCTCCGCGTGACGACAGCGTGGCAGATGATCGTCAAATGATAATTGGGTTATTTATGGAAAATGTGCCCTAAAGATTTGCATTTAGTGCCTTTTCTGACCCTCTCCTCAATTCTCTTCTTCTCACCTCTCACCACTCTCTCCCTCCTCTCTCTCCCTTTCTCCTTCTACCCTCTATGCCTCCTCTTGCTCTCTCCCCCTCTCCCTTCTCCTCCCCTTATCTCCTCCTCTCACCTCCCCCATCTCCTCCTCCTCTCCTCTCACCTCCTCATCTTCCCTGCCCTCCTGTCCCTCTCCTCCCGCAAGAACACATGTGACATGTTGCTCCAAAGACCTTGATTCAACCTCCTTCTCTCCTTTCCTCTCTTCCTTACCCCTCCTCCCTCCCTCCCTCTTTCGCTCTCTCTGACTCTTCCTCGCTACCACATTGTTCACTAGCTCTTTGAAACCAGGTCTAAACGTATCCACCCTTAAAGCTCTTTGTGACTCCCTTCACTCCAAATTGTTGCTGTTTGTTGTGCTAATACCAGGAGAACAACATTCAAGCACCACAATGTACCTTATGTAAGCACCTCAGAACTGTCTCCCTCACAACACCCAGCTTACCCCCTCTCTCTCTCTCGCTCTCTCTCTCTCTCTCTCTCTCTCTCTCTCTCTCTCTCTCTCTCTCTCCATCTCTCTCAGTCATTTGGGTGAACTGTTTACTTGTTTTGGTGAGACGCTTATGGACACAAAATTAGTCTTTGGTTTCTGCTGTGGAAAAGTTAAAACGAGAAAAAAGATTGTTTGATTAACTTCCTGTTTGGATGAGCCAAACTAGCTGTTTACCTTTGTGAGCTGCAAAATGAAAGGAAGCCACACGATCAACTGATCAACAAGCTGCAGCAGTGAGTCTGTTCTTAAGAGCCAAGTGAGAACAGCTTCAAATTGGACCATTTAGTTGAAGCTGGACAACTGGTTCACATTCAGAATCACATGTGATAACGTGTTGTTCTGTTTGGGCAAAGACACAGAATTTATTTTCAACTGAAATAACTTCAGTTTTAACTCAGGGACAGGAAAAAAAAAGGCATACGCTGTCACAAACACATCAGTGTTCAATAAACATTTTTTTTCCAACAACAAAACTACTTTTCCCTCCGCACCTCCTCTCTCCTCCTCTCTCCTCCCTCTCCTCCCCTCTCCTCCTCTCCTCCCTCTCCTCCTCTCCTCCCTCTCCTCCCTCTCATCCTCTCTCCTCCTCTCTCCTCCCCTCTCTTCCCTCTCCTCCCCTCTCCTCCTCCCTCTCCTCCCCTCTCCTCCTCTCCTCCTCTCTCCTCCCTCTCCTCCTCTCCTCCCTCTCCTCCCCTCTCCTCCCTCTCCTCCCTCTCCTCCCCTCTCCTTCCCCGCCAATTCTCTCCTTCCATCACACTCCTCTCTCCCCTCTTTCCTCCTCTCTTCTCCTCGACGCCCCCCCCATACCACTCCTCCTATTTTCCCCTCCTTTCCTCCTTCCTCCTCTCCTGCTTCTCCCTTCTCCGCCCTCTCCTCCCCTCTCCTCCCCACTCCTCCTCCCCATCCCTCCCCTCTCCTCCTTTCCCGCCTCTTCTCTCCTTCCATCACAGTCCTCTCTCCCCTCCTCTCTCTGCCCCATCCCTCTCCTATCCTCCTCCTCCTGCTCTGGGAGTCTGTGATTAGCAGCAGGACACATGGCGGGCTGAGCTGAGGAGAGGAGAGGAAGGGAAGTAAGAGGGAAGGGCGCGAGGAATCATTAATTACCGTGGCGCTGGAGCTGATGAAGTAAATGTGAGATAGTGTAACACACAGGATTTACTGAAGTGGACGACAGCACAAGATTAATGGTGGGGCCAGGCTGATTGGGATGAAGTCACCGCATAGCTTGATAATTAGTTTCCAAGTGGAAACATCCCTCACCATTGTGTTATTGTGTGTGTGTGTGTGTGTGTGTGTACACACACCAAATACATAAATGCATATTTTTTATATTGTTTTTAATATCAGTACATATAATATTCAATTTTATCTGGACAATGGACAACAGTCAGAGTTGTTGTCATTAATTGACTGGATGGTATGCTCTTAAATAGTTTTGATACTAAATTGTAAGAATAGAATACTGCGTAGAATAGAATAGAAATGTTTTTTTTGAGTTCTTTGTATATTAAATTTTTGTG
>JAOPUI010000061.1:2466442-2477246 GCA_027123135.1 Urophycis floridana
CCCAACCTTTTATTGACCTCCTCAGTTGCTCTTCCTGGCGCCGGGCCACTCCAGCAAGTGTCGGTGCCCATCATCTCCCCGACCTCCTGTCAGCGGCTGTACAACCTGGACCCCACCGACCAGGTGGACATCCTCTCTGACATGATCTGCGCTGGCTACCCCGAGGGACGCCGAGACTCCTGCCAGGTAGGCGTGTGCGTGTGTGCGTGCGTGCATGCGTGCGTGCGTGCGAGCGCTCAATACTTCTATTCTCACTGTTATAAATGAGGCTTCAATGTTCCTTTGGGCCGATAAGACGACATAAATCTATGTCATTTATATAATATTTATTATGTATGTGGTATTTCCTCCATGATGTCACTGTAAAAACCCCATAGCCCCAGGGGGGCGTGGCTGCCGGGGATATATTTGACCTTTTCGTACGGGGTCATGTTGTTGACACACCTGATGCAGACTCCAGTGTCATGACTCTTCAAGTGAATAGGGCGGCAGGTTGACCGAAACCTCAGGCTGTGCCAACACGAGATAGGATCTCAACGAACGAAGCAGCTATACGTCGCCTACCTAGAATGTTTGCGGAACACGTTTCAAAAGGCCTTTTTGATTTGTTGACTAGATTGAGAAGTTTGTTGGTCGGCCGACGGGCGCCCTTTGTTGGGACTCTGCGAAGGGAAACAAAGACGAGGCGCTCGCTTTAAAGGATCACAATCTTTTTTTTTTTTTTGAAGTACTGGGAGTGCTAGGCGCCGCTCAGTGCTTGGACACTTGGATTTCTGCCTCAAGGCGGATCCCCCATGAACCAAACAGTAAAAAAAAAAAAAACGTCTGTTGAAGCATGGCTTATGTCTTCACTTTTGAGTGGAACCAAGTGGCGGCCATCACCGAAACTAGTGAGGAAGAGATTGGGATTTGGGGCGGCAGTAGCTCAGTAGGTGGAGCGGGTGGACAGAGCTGGTCGTCCACTAACCGTAGGGTTGGTGGTTCGATCCCCTGATCCCCCCCTCCGCCTCCAACTGTCCACATGTCGAACCCCACAATGCAAGTCGTTATTGTTTTTACATGAATGAACGTGCGGCAACCTTTCACTATCCAGCCCCACTTATATATTATTGTGTGTGTGTGTGTGTCTCCAGGGTGACTCTGGGGGTCCCCTGGTGTGTCCCATGGTGAACAATACCTGGGTTCAAGTCGGGGTGGTGAGCTTCGGTTTGGGCTGCGCCGCAAAGAACCGCCCGGGCGTCTACGCCAAGGTGTCCATGTTCTCCGACCTGATCCGCGACACGGTGCCCGGGATCCGCCTGTACGGCGGGGCCCCGCAGACCCGGGCCTGGGCGTCGCCCGCGGTGCTCTGCCTGCTGGTCATTGGCCACTTCCTGTGGCTCTAACCACCTCCGGAAACTGGTGCTGGAGCCAGTTTCTAACCCCCCCCCCACCCCCCCACGCTATGAAATGGAAGCTGTCTTTTCTGTTTTCCCGATGGCAGGGTTCAGGATGGATTTGAGCACGGTCCCATTGTTGATTTCAGTGGTTATGATATGACGCGGTGTTGGATCGTTGGGAACGCAACAGACGTAACCTTGAAGGCATTTTGTGTTTAACAAGCTGAATGTGGTAGTTTTTTTTGTGTGTCTTAAGTGTATACAAATCATGTAGATAGTCGTCTTTATTATAGTGTACAAATTGAATACATATGTATAATGAAATAAAAAGATTTTTATCAAAGCGGATTTCTTCACTATTTTGGTTGTGTTTAGGGAAGTGATTGTATTGCTTGTTTTTAACAATAGAGGTTGCTAGTGCAATTATACCAACTTTTATACCAAAGCAATGGAAATGGATTGGACAGCATGTATATTTTTATTGCTCAATGTCAAAAGTACAATTAAGGACCAACACAATGGTACTGGCATTTGATTTTATTAAAAGAAAAACTGATCAATAGAAAGATTCACTGCTTCCTGTAGTATTTATTAAAAACTGCTGGTAGTTTTGTTTGATCTGTGCTGATTTATAATACTTTCATGCTAGGAATTCCTTGAAAAGGTAGAAAGGTAGGTGTGTTAGGGTTTGAGTCAGGCATCAGGTGGGATGGAATCAGAGAGGCTCATGGGAGATCCCAGCTGTAACTCTTGCTGCAGTGACTCAAGGTCAGCCTGGGACATGCTGTGGACTTCCAGCCAATCGGACAGCAGAGAGGCCGAAAGGGGGCCAGAGTCATAACTACGGCAGAAAACAAAGTAACAATTAAAAAGGGATGGAATATTTTTTTCTTAAAAATAAATAAATAAGGCATGCACTACACCTTTTTTTAAAAGTCGGCACGTAAACTCATTCTGCCCGCAATCTGGTAAAATTTGGTATTGCATATTCTGCCTCACCTGTCTGTAAGCCCCCTCCTGTTGGATCATACCCCCCCCCCACCACCAAACCCACAGGTATGGCCGGACCCGTCCCACCTCACACACCCAAGCCTCACCTGTCTCTGGGGTCCGAGTGCTGCAGGTCGGTGAGTGACTGGCTGAGGAGGTCGTCCAGGTCAAAGCCCACGCCGTAGCCAGCGCCGCTGCCCTTAGGGGTCACCGAAAACACCGGCGGCAGCACGTCCTCCACCTGGCAAAGAACCAGAAGGTAAGGTGAGCTAGGTTCATTTAGCGGCATGCCTGCACTCCCCCGCCACTGCAGAAGTAGACTACTGAACTAGAAGCTAAATGTGTTTAGGTCCACTAAGCACAGAACCTAGGCCCCCTATGATAGATAGATGGATACTTTAATCATCCCGAGGGACATTATAGCAATTTTTAGGTTTTCCTTAATTTTGCTAAACTAAGGGATTTAAGTCCACTATGCTAAGCTAGGACTGCTAAGCTATACAACAGCTACTTCCTCCTCCTGAGAAATAACAAATAGTCAACAGAGCTATGTCCACTTTGTTGACCTATGCCAAGGACACATCCTTCACCTCGCGGAAAATTAGCTGCTTAGCGGGTGAGGTTCGTTCTCTACAGGGCACGCCAAATGAGCTACGTCTGCTAAGATGAGCTACGAGACGCGCGGCGAGACCCAAGGACATTCACATTTACTTTTAGGGCATTTATCAGACGCTTCTATCCAAAGGGACTTACAAAGCGAGTACATAAGAAGGTGAAACACTCCATTGCTTTTAATACAGTAATAAGTCACCAGAGCAAGTTTCAAGCATTTCAATTGCCAGGTTAACCATTGCTAGTGTACAACATACTCTGGCTAAGTGCCGAGTTACACAGAGAGGACACCCACCTGGGACTTGGAGAGCTGCAGCGTGACCGTGTGGATGTCCGTGGTGACGCTGGGGCCGGCGTGGCCCACCCCGCTGAAGCCCAGGCTGGGGCACAGGCTGGGCCCGGGGCCCGGACCCCCCGGGCACAGGGAGCCGTCGGCGTGAGAGCCAGGCTTGTCCTCCTGCGACGGCGCCGCCAGCTTGTCCAGAAGCCCCGCCGCCGCCGCCAGCGAGGAGGGCTGGGCCACGTGGCGGAGGAAGTGGGGCAGGCCGTTCTGGGCGCCGACGGCGTCCCTGCCGCTCGGTGCCTTGTTGAGGTATCTGTCCAGCGGAAGGAGGTGGGGGTTGAGGAGCGACGGTGTCCCGAGAGGAGGAGGAGGAGCGGCGGCCTGGGGAAGAGCCTGCTGGAGGAGGCCTGGGGGAGGTGGGGTGTGGCCGTTGCCACTAGCTGCCGGTGGCTGGCTGCTCCACCTCCCCAGGCAGCTCAGCCCGCCTCCTCCTCCTCCTCCTCCTCCTCCCACCACCTCCTCCACCGGCAGCGACGGCTCTTCTGCGCCTCCTTTGCCCACGCCATTGACGACGGCGACGGCGGAGACCCCTGCCAGCGTGGCTGCAGGCTGGGTCAGCTTGCTGTGGTTGGGGGGGACGAGGAGGGCCAACGGGGGCCCCGCGGGCCGGAAGACCACCTGGGGCTTGAGCACGTGCTCCTGCGGCCGGCCTTTCTCCTGGTCCGCCTTCTTACACGCCCCTTGGTGCCAGTTGACGGGCGGCTCCGGCGACGAGCCCGGTTTGTCGCCGCAGTCCATCATCTTCTTCCAGCGCTCCAATAGGCTCTTGTCGTTGTCACTCAGGAGGACGCCGCCCAGGGAGGCCCCGTGCCTGCCCTCCCTCCTCTCCTTCTCCTTCATCTTCCTCTCGCGCTCCTTGGCTCGCTCCTGCCTTTTCCGCCGTTTCTCCTCCCTCTCCCGCTGGCGCTCCTGGGCCGTGACGGGCCGGCGGCACTCCTGTAGGGAGGAGAGAGAGGAGGAGGAGGACAGCGCACCTCCTGTTGAGCCATCAATGCCCAGCACCGAGCATCCTCCATCTGGAAGCAAAACATACAAGGCTTACCACCGCTATTGGTTATCGTTAGCTACCGTCAATCGAGGCTAGTAACTACTAGTTATGCCGAACCAGCTATGGCTAGAAAAAGAAATGGTTAATGCTCTAAGGGCTAGTAAACGCTAGTTAACAGAAGTTACAATTTGTTCATGCTAGTTATCACTAGTTACGGCATGTTGCCACTGGTTAATAATTGGTAATTAGCACTAGTTGCTGAGTGTTACTGCTAGTAAACTCTAGTTATGGCAAGTTAACAGGAGTCGTCACGGGTCTTAACACTAGTTAGCACAGTGTAGTGGGGTAACTAGCGTTAGTTACAAGTTGTCATCAATTATATCTAATAATTATAGTCAGGTTATATTACCTTACTGCCAATTATAAAAAAGAATAAAAGTATAAAAAAGTCCCTCGGGAGATGTGTTTCCTTCTAAAGGCTAACAGATAATGATTATAGCAGTGAAATAGTAACACAGTCAGAGTCCAAAATGAATTATGTAATTTTTTACCTGACAGAGAGGAAAAATGGACCCGCCAAGCAAATAGATTAAAATGTAACCCTAGCCTTTAGCCATCTGCCATGCAATGGTTAAATCTGCGGGCCACTGGATTGTGGCGGGTGTGACTTCTGGACCCGGTGCATGTTTAAAATAAAGCCTTTGTGTCAGTATGGAATGGATCCACTCACCGCTCCGGGCCTTGTTCCTGAGGGCCGACTTCAGCAGGGCCGCCTTCAGCGCAGCCTTCGTGTCCTCGGAGATCGCCCCGTCCTTCCGGGGCCCTTCCCCCGCCGGGGGCCGGTCCGTCTTGGCCAGGGACTGGGAGAGAGAATGAGAGAGAGACTGGACCTGGTCCTCGGAGAGAGAGAAACCGTGGACGGCGCTGGTCTGGGCCGGTGGCGGGGCGGAAGGCGCGGAGGAGGAAGGGGGTTGGATCATGCCCTGGTTGTCCTGTTGCGGAGCGCGGGTGTCTGCCAGCACCTCCTCCTTCTCCTCCTGCTGCTGCTGCTGCTGCTGCTGCTGCTGCTGCTGCTGCTGCTCCTTGGACATCTCCCCCATAGAGTCTGGAGGGTCCTGGGCGCAGACAGGCGAGGTCAGGTCTATGGTCTCCGTCTGTCCACCGTCTGAGTTGGCGCTGGGCATGTCCACGTCCAGGGGACAGGCCAGGGGCTTGGTCAGGGGGGGCAGCTGGACCTGGACCAGGGAGGTTTGGTGCGGTTGGATCCTGCCGCCCGGCTGCGGCCGCCCGCGCTCCTCGTCCATCACGTGCTGCCCGCTCTGGGAGAGGCGCGCCAGCGAGGCCAGGGAGGAACCGCTCAGGCTCAACGACGACGAGGTCCCCAAGATACACTGGCTACCACTCTGCCCCGCTCCACCACCACCACCACCACCTCCTCCTCCTCCTCCTCCTCCTCCTCCATTGCCCCCTCCACACCCCCCACCTCCTCCGCCGTTGACCCGGGCCAGGGGCCTGAACTGCAGCCTCTGTCGGTTCCCCTGTTTCTTCCTGTGGAAGTCCTGGATCTCCATCAGGATCGACTCCTTTATCTGCTCCTTGTTCATGGGGATCTTGTCGAACTCAAAGTTGAACGCCGGCACGCAGATGGGCTCGTCGTCCTGGTCGTGGTACTTGGACAGGTAGCGGTGCTCCAGCGCCTGCGTCACGCCGATGCGCTCGCGCGGGTCGAAGCGCAGCATGGCGCCCAGCAGGTTCAGCGCCTCCGGCTCCACCTGCGGGTACAGCTTGGTCAGGGGCACCGCCGCCCGCGACGGAAGGCTCTGGATGTAGGAGCGGACGCGCTCGGCGCCGATGGCGCCGATGAGGCCCTGCGGCGGCGTGCCGAGCACGGACAGGATGAGCTGCAGCTGGTGGACGTAGTGTTTGCCGGGAAACAGCTGCTTGCGGCCCAGCATCTCGGCGAAGATGCAGCCCACCGACCACAGGTCGATGGCCAGGCTGTAGTGGTGCAGCGAGAGCATGAGCTCCGGCGCGCGGTACCAGCGGGTCGCCACGTACTCCGTCATGAAGGAGTGGGACTCCTCGGGGTGGGAGCTGAGGCCCCGCGCCATGCCGAAGTCGCCGATCTTCAGCTCGCAGTTCTCGTTCACCAGCAGGTTGGAGGGCTTGAGGTCCCGGTGGATGACGTTGGCCGAGTGCACGTACTTGAGGCCTCGGAGGAGCTGGTACAGGAAGTAGCGCGTGTGCTCCGGCGTCAGGGGCTGGCCGGAGTGGATGATCTGGTGGAGGTCGCTCTCCATCAGGTCCAGCACCACGTAGCTGAGCGCACACCGAGGAGAAAGGAGAAGATGCCAATGGACACGTGAACTTCAAGTTTTCCAGTTTGTGCGTTGGCATTCTGTTCTACGTTAGCTTTCAGAACATTCCAGCCTGCGGATGAGGCTGAATATATTGGCCTTTGGTACTAGTAAGCCGAGTGTCATTATTAGGTATGTATTATTATTTATTAGGAATTAAGCAGACACTGTTATCCACAACAATTTACAGTGAATTCATTGAGGATGCCCAAAACCTTTCGGCTAGGAGTCATATACCCTAAACACTGGAATATATGACCTAACCCTGCCCCCAATGCAGTCCATGGCTATTAAAGTGGGAGAACATTTGAACATTAGAAATTGAGTCCATACACAGATTTGAAGGCTGAATGTGGTAGGTTGGGCTGCAGGATGTCTTTGATGGCGATGATGTTGTCGTGTTTGAAATGCTTAAGGATCTTCAGCTCTCTCAGGGTGCGTTTGGCGTTGGTTAGCACCTCAAACGCGTTGGAAATCTTCTTTATCGCCACCTGCTGGCCTAGGAGAAAAAAACAAAGCTCACTGTTTGTTTTGGGGAAAACAGATTTACACTTGCGGATGAAGCTCAATACAAATGATTCCTGGTGCTTACAGTTTTCTTCAATTTCAAAATAAAAGAATACCCTCTTATCTGTGAAAACAAGAGCACTCGTATCCTTTCAAAATAATAGCACAACATGAATATCATCCAAAAGCCTCACCGTTATCGCGTCTCCGAGCAGACGACACAACGCCATAGGCGCCCGTGCCAATGGTCTCGATGATGTCATACTCCTCGCCGACCTCAAAGGTCACGTCCAGAGAGTGGGCTTTCAGGAGCGCCAGGTTCTTATCCGTCGTGCTGCCGCCCCCCGGGGTGCGTTGACCGGCGGGCACAGACGCCACCGCCTGCACAGGTTCCACCACCAGCCTATCCACTCTTTCCTGCGACGCCATGCTGATGTGCCGAGTTAGAAAATAAATAATAGGGGTGTCTTCGTCAGATCATCATCTTCATCCCAGGATGGAAGTTCATGTCGACATATAATGATAACAGACAAATAACAGCACTGATGCTTTTGGATTGGAGTTGACACTGCTGTATACAATCGCAGACAGGCAGGCAGGCAGGCAGACATAGGGCTGATATCTGGAAAGATAGACCAGCAGGGAAGACAGACGGACATACGTGTTGTCAGACAAAGACTGACAGACTGACTAGCTGAGTTCAGTAACAGACAGCCAAGCTAAAGCCCTACAGCCTCTCCTAGAATACAGAATAGATCATTTAATAACAATAATAATAATAATAATTGTGGCCACTTCGCCAGGTCCCTACCAACGCAAACTCCCTCGGTGCAAGACGAAAAATGCGGATTTACCTTTGATGCCTTCTTCAAGTTAGTAATTATTATAGCCCGATCTGTTGACCTATAAAAGACCACTATATTCAACTAGGGGCGTAGGCTAGTTACCTGGTGAGGTTAACACAAAGATACAGCGATAGCGAAAGTAGCCATCGGTCAAATAAACATTACTCTTAACCACAGTCACGGTCATAGATTATTGATTTTGTATACTCACATTTAAGTATGGATCATAACCATCAGCGTACGTTTAAATCCAGTGGAGGCATGGCAAGTATTTGTTTTAGCGACGGCGACTTCCTAGTATTGTTCCGGGTTGCCTTTGGAGTGACATGATCTTCGCCCAACCGGGTGCGAGTCCTTTGGCGAGGCGGGCCAATCGGAGACGGCTGCGGCGCGAAGGGCGGCACATCTCAGTGTGCGCGTAGTAAATGTTTATTTTATTACTTGAGTATGACAGAATAAAGCGAAATAAGTAAGTAAGCAATGTGAAAATATTTATTTTTTTTTACTTAGAAATGTATCCTCTTCTTTGTTATAGTATTATTAGTATATTTATAATGATTAGTATCATGTAAATCAAAATGATCACAATAATGATAATAACAATAATATTATAACAATTATAACAACTACTACTACAACTACAATAACAATAGGTATCCACAGATACTCAGTTAATACCTAATAAGTAAATAAGTAGATAGGCCAAAGTCCTGAACTGATCCAGCCAACCCAAACAGTAAGGGCAACATCTGGATCCGGCCGGCCAATGAAATGCAGAGGCTGAGATCAGCTCCGGCCAATCAAAAACTGTTCTTTTCCCTTTAACACCCACATGCTTTTTTTTTACCATAGAAACGAAAAAACTATTTCTGTGTTGATTAAGAATCAATCCAGCTGCTGTATCACGTCATTCACACAAGTAAGCACCGTTGAAACCATCGGGTCATAGGCGGTGTCGGGTCGCAGGAAGTAACTGAACCTCTCCGAAAACATCATGGCATCGGCTGCGGGTCTTCGTGGAGTGCCAACATGGGAAAGAAAAGCACGAATCCTCCTGTGCCTGTTGGGAATGGTGCTGTCAGTGTATGCTCTCCACGTGGAGCTGTCGAAAGAGAGAAACCCGGACTATCGGGCGATGTGTGATTTGGGGGAATCGGTCAGCTGCTCCAAGGTGTTCACCTCCAGGTACGGATCTCACTGCCACGACCCACGAGCCAACGCCACAGTTGCACCCCCTCCAGCGCTGCCACGTTCAACAAGGACCTCCATGTCGCCATGAAGTCTCTCTCTCATAACACAATACGTACACTGTCACACAGGCTTACTTGACTACAAATGTTGAAGTGTCAGTTGTTGCTTATTTGTCTCAAATGCCAAATTCCTGAAGTTGTAGGCTATTTTATTTATTTTCATGTTAGGCCTACTGTTAAGTTTTTTCGATAGGAATTACTCCTGCATTCAAAGACATTTAAATGACAATCGATGAAAGACAATGATTTAAATTAGCAATGTTGCATGATGTGTGAAAACAGAAGTGATTGCAGCCCTGATGTAAAATTTGCATTGAAGCAAACCACAGATGTTCTCCAAGTTTGCACCAAATATTAAGGTTTTGAATCCTGGGAGCCTGATGTTCTGAGAGCTCTTCTGGTGAAGCCCGCATGCTAGAGCCTGCATGCTAGAGCCTGCCATGCTACAGAAACAAATAGGCAGTTTGCTTTTTAGGAAGTGACTGCAAATGCCTTGCAAATTGTAGCCTAACTGCATTTTGTTGTTCTGTCCCAGATGGGGTCGCGGGTTTGGACTGGTCCAGTACTTAGTGGCTGAAGACCATGTCCTGAACCAGCCCAACAGTATTCTGGGAATCGTCTTCTACACACTCCAGCTCATCCTCGGTGAGAAGTGCTCCTCATGCTCTCAACAGAATGTTCCAGAAGAAATAAAAGACGCCGCTTGCAACCTGAGCATAAGAGATGAGCCTGCTCTTAACCAGTTTAACCAGTGTTAACCAGCAAGAAAAGGCCACAAATACTTCCAAAGTCAAACCACCATCAGTTGTCAGCCAGGTGCAGTCTAGGCAATCATGTTGAAACTAAAACATTTCCTTGTGAACATAAAACATACTGACATACCAAAATCCTCTTTGAAATATTATAATATTACAGGATTATACTTGTGTACAGTGCATTACTTGAGGACCCAAAAGGTTTTCATTCTGTACAGGGAAATTCTTGTGAAAAGGATTTTATTTTGTATCTGTTATAAATAATAATACAATACAATAAATATTATAATATAAATGTAATATACACAAAAATGTAATATACAGTAAAACATGCAACACAAAGTACAGTACTCAAATGCATTCCATCCCTGACAGTAGATTCGAAGATACCCCCAGTTAGGCTGCACAACTGCATTCCTCCTTCCTTCCAAGGCGTTCTTCAACTGACCAATCAGGTGTCGGCTCCACCCCCACCCCGCTCCCTTACAGGCCTGTCGGTGTCCCCCACGGCGGCCATGTTCCTGGTGCTCTCCTCCTGGGTGTCGCTCGCCGGCTCCCTCTACCTGGCCTCCATCCTCTTCTTCGTCCTGGAGGACTTCTGCCTGGTGTGCGTGTCCACCTACGTCCTCAACTTCGTCCTGATGTTGGTCAACCTGAAGAGGAGACGGGGACTGGCCGGGCTCAGGGAGAAGACTGCGTAGGCGTGTCCCCCTGGCAGCCAGGTGTCTCCAGGACAGCCGTCCTCTGCCTGTCCTTTTTACTAGGAATGGTCAATAGC
>JAOPUI010000061.1:2834922-2848830 GCA_027123135.1 Urophycis floridana
TCTCTCTCTCACACACTCTCTCTCTCTCTCTCTCTCTCTCTCTCTCTCTCTCTCTCTCTCTCTCTCTCTCTCTCTCTGCCCCCCCCCCCCGTCCATGCAGACACAGACAAACGCATGTCCCAAAGGAAACGCGAGCCGCCTGTGTGTTGGACAGGGGGCCCAGAGGTCTGGGCGTAGGCTCACCTTGTGGCCGTAGGCTCACCTTGTGGGCGTAGCACGTGCCAGACACTCCGTCCACAGGCAGGTTCTCACAGTCGGCCGACAGGTCCGTGAGGACGTCCTACGGAAGACGAAGTGGGGGGGAAAGGGTAAAGGGCCGTTTAGCCGGCACTTTTGTCCAAAGAGACATACAATCGGTATGGCGCAGTCGACTGCTCAATCAAATAAATTACATCGAGAAGCAAAAACAATATGCTATCGAACGGTGACCTACAAGGCTAGAGCAAAGCCGTACATTACAAAAGCATGACAAAAACAAACAAATCGTTTTCTGTGGGTGTTTTATGTGTTGCTATGGTGCGTTGGGGTGCCAAGTGGTGCAGAGGTGGGACTCACTTTCAGTGACAGCGTTCCCCGGACAGCCACCAGTATAGCTTCCCTCTTGTGATCCAGAGCCACGAAGAATGGGATCTCATAGATCTGCAACACATCGCCTACAATGGTCAATGGTCATTCATTATCGTGCTGGTGTTCCCCTTCTATGCAATTGTTATTGTCCCATAATAACTCAACTAAAAACTAAAACAAAGCTAACTATCCCAATCATTCGTATAAAGAATTTCATCAATCTCGAATCTCTCATGCAAAATAAATCATGCATGTTTAGCAATTTGAGATTCACAGCAGTGAATGGCACAGAAATAAAGAACTGAGATAGATTAGAAACGAAAAAAGAGGACATCTACATAGATTTGGAGAAATCTTTGTGAACATGAACATACGCTTGCTAAAAACACATATGCAAACAAGACTTCATTGAATGTGTGCAAAGTGTTTTCCCCTTTAAGTGATGGGAGCGATGGCATTCAGATGGTCAGGAGACCGGAGGGGCGAAGCCGTTGACCCCCACCTGGTTGTGGAAGCTGACGTGAATGAAGTCTCTGTAGCCCAGGCCGGTGCTGTGCAGCACAGAGGAGAAGTGACAGCCAAGGTTGTCCCCCCCCACTATCTCGTACTCCGCCGTCTGGCTCCTGCAGCTGAACGCACCCATGCGCAGACACACACACACACGCGCACACACATACAAACGCAGACTGTTCAGTCTCGCAAAAAGGTACGCAATGCCACATGATGACTTCCCCAACATACTACCGAACACCGTGGCAACCGCACATACTGTTAAAATATTACGTAAAATGTACATATCACGCAAATAATTTGAGCTAATTTGTACAAAAAAACAAACAAAACAAAAATACTGTTTTTTGGTTTATTATTAATTATTACACTGAATCTGTGGTGCAATCGGAATATTTTTAGCAACAGCTAAACATGGATGTGGCTAAAATAAAATAGCCTGCCACCCATTGTTCTGACACGGACATGGCCCAGCAAACGCTACTTTACCAGTCTCCACTGAGCTTGCATGGTCCTGTGAGCGGATTGGAGTAAATGTACATGGGCCAGCCGTACGCTGCTGCAGCAAACTGCATGCAGTGGGCCGCCTGCCCCAGCTCTACCTCCAGATCCACTTCCTGCAGGTCAGAAGGGAACATGAATGAGATGTATTAATATATCATTATATGAATCCCAGTAATGAATGCACCAGTGCTGTACAAAGAAGAAATGAAGTTGGATGAATGAATAAATATGCAATATGCAACAATATATAAATAAGTTTGCAAAACTTGTTGCAAACTTGTTGCAACTTGCGGAGGAGCTGAAAACGCACAAGTCTGACATTGTTATTAATGTCAATAAAAAAACACATCAAATTATGTGGGTGGCAGCCTAGTTCTTACAATAGGGGAGGAGGGGCTATGGACAAGAATGTCATCTGGATCTCTGTGGTGCGCCATCTTGTCTTGCTCCTGGTGGAGGAGAGCCAGACCAGCAGCAATGTCACTGGGCACGAGGTCTGTGTCCTGTTGAAACACACACACGCACACACGCACACACACACACACACACACAACAAGCTGCATTATTAAGAGAAAACAAATGTATTAAAATCAAATAAATAAATACTCAAAGAGAAAGAGACAGATAGAGAGAGAGAGAGACAGAGAGGGAGAAAGAGAGAGAGAGAGGCGTTCTCCTCACAGAGAAGAAGCCGCTGACGAGCTGGGCGATGCTGGAGAAGGCGGCCTGGTGGCTCTCGTTCTGCGGCAGGCAGCAGCACAGCAGGCGCAGCCGGCTCTCCCACGCCTTGGTGGCCAGCGAGCGCGCCGTGTACAGGAACTGGCTGCCCTCGCTGCTCTCCAGGTCCCGCACGCCCAGCGGATCCAGGGCGGGCTGCTGGGGCCGGGAGCTGCCCAGCGGGTCGAAGACGGACACCACGCCCAGCGCCGTGGAGAGCAGCAGGATCCAGCTGTTGGGAGCGTGACAAGACGCAGAGAGAGAGAGACGGGCAGCGTCAACATTCAATTCCGCTCCCCCCCACATCGGATTGCAGTACCGCAAAAAAGGCGCTAAATATTTTAGCACAGCGATACACTTATCACAGGACCCTATACATTTGAGGTGTCGTGTATGTGTGTGTAGGTTTTTGGCTGGCTCTTCAAGGGTAAATATTTGGTGCTATTCTATAAATGGAGTACAATACCATTTTGGGGAAGAAAAAAAAAGATTCAGAAGATTTAGGTCTCAATAAACCTACCTCGCTACCACTGCAGCAATGACAGCCCCCACTGTGGCTGGATCACAGCCTTGGCTGTCATCAGACACCCAGATCGCCCCGAGACATGCCCACACGATCTCTGGGAGATAGAGCAGCGCTCGCACGTACACGAGCACTGGGACGGACCGCCTCGGACCGGGGTTGGTAATTGTACCTGGGTATAAGAAAATCCCCTTTCTACAAACAGTCTGCTTTGTTTACCTGACAGCTACGGTTTTAATGAGAAGGTCTTTTGGATCTTGGAACACATTTAGAGACTGGAGACATCTATAGGTTTCTCTCACCTTGAGCACTGACATAGATGATGGCACACAGCGACAGAATGATCGAACCGAGTAAGAACAGCAGTACGACCAGGTAGCTGTGAAGTACTCCTCCCCCGGGACAATGAAAGTTACCCTTGTGAATGCTGTACAGGATCAGGGTTCCGATCCACCTGATGGGTGACAATAAACAAGTGTGTGTGATTTTGAAAGGTTGGGACGTGTGAGCCAAATGATAGACTATTCATTTCAAAATGTCAAGCAAAACAATCAGACGAGGATATGTTTATTACGAACCAAAGTATTCGAAGGAACAGCTCAAAAGCCCCGGGCAGAACGAGGTCGTCGCTGGCTATCCCCCACCTCCGACCGAAGGCCACCATGCCAGGCATGATGAGACTATGGCTCGTCACTGTTTAGAGAAACAAATGTGGCCAAAGTCTAACAGTCAGCATGCAGGTCCATCTAATCTTAACACAATACAGGCCAGACACCTACTCCACTAATCATGCAGGTCTTACATCTACTATACATGTAGTGCAGGTGTAAACAACACTGTGGCTGAAGGATTCTAAAGCAGGTAGCTGCTATCTTCCACCAAAGGTTAAATGTCATCGGTACATCGTCACCAGAACAACATGGACAGATCGATATATCTAAATCGATGTCTAGCATCCATGCACCTAGGCGTTTACGTTAGCCAGTTAGCTAGCACCAATTCAGTTTAATAATCTCATAAATGTATTTATAAATAGAAATACTGCAGAAGATTAACCTGTTTTTCCGGGTAGAATTACATAGTCCTTGTGTTATGTGTCCTAGAGTTGATTCGTGGCCATGGTTATTCCTCTTCTTAGTAGCCTGGCGTTACTGTCTTGTTGCACTATGGACGCGATGCTAGCTTGTGTTGGTTTGTTTTGATGAGTTGTCCGGCAGGCTCAGATGTCCGTAGTGGACACAGATCTCTGTGAATAGTTCTGCTTCTGTGAAAAGCATGTTGTGAGGACATTATACAAAATAAAAATTAACGTAGTAATTCGAAACAGTGGTCATCCCCGCTGATTCGAAAAACAAAACCTTTTGTGAATATCATGAATATAATTCTACAAATTTGATGAAATTTCGGTCTTGCGGAAATTAACTTATTTTTGATGGACAACAATATACCATCAATATTAGAGATTCTTAGGGAAACTAGCGGCCCCACTCTCACTACTAGTGCACAGCTGATGGGTGTTTCAGGGGTGTCTCCTCTCAGGTGCAATCACATACAACACCACGGCACGTCGCTAAACCCTACCTTAAACGTAGTCTACTGTAGAGTAAACAGTACATTTCATTCTACGCTCCCATTGGTTATGCGTGAGCGTAAGTAAAGCCGGAGCGCTTCTTGGACACGCCATATCTGACAACGTAATGTATGTATGTTGTGTTATTTATCAGGAGCGCCGGTGTTGACGCCAGCTCTGCCGTCTGGCGTGTATTGGAATCATCATGTTTCGGTATTTATATCATTGACACACGGAAGTGAGGATCGTCCGCGACAAGGTGTCCACCTGTTAATGTGAGGAGGAGCCGAAGACGGGCATCTCCAGCCGCCTCCCATCTCATACATAACACACGAATATGGCACCTAAAGACGCACTGCTCGGGACTCTCAAAGGTAAAAATAATAAATAAATAAACATGCCTGATAGGTCATTACATGTCCAGCATATATTTTATTCCTAGGGAATACCAAGACATATCTCTTGCGCTCTATGTTAAAGGTAACAACGTTGTTGTTTTTTCTAGTATGTATCCTGAATCTTCAGTCAGATGGTAACGTAGTGACGGACAGCAGCGCGCATCTGCCCTCCTGCTGCGAGCTCCTGGAGTTCATCTTGAGGAAGGGACTACAGCGTCAGTGTCAATAATGATATATAACATAATATATATTTAATAATTAATAATACTGAGTCGTAACATATTCATTGAAGTATCATCTGCATTATCCCAATTGATTGTATCTTTATTCACTTATATTTCATATTATTATTCCTAATTATATTATATCATATTATTATTATTATTGTGAGTAGTTGTCATAGTAGTATATATAACATCCTTATCTGTGTCCTTATTGACTACTTCTGATATGGGTGTGGTGTCACAAAAGTGTTTCTATTATTTTAGTATTTTTGTATATGTATATATATTTTATTTGATTTAGAGCCAGTTCTCAGTCTGGTACACAGGGACTACTGGCATTGCTTCGAACTTCTCCCCCAGCAAGACACCTGTGGCAGGTACGACTCCTCACACTTCCCTGTACCTCTCACGGTTTAACACAACAGAAGTTAACAGCTACAGTGAAAGAAACTGCCTCAATACATGACCTCTGCTGTAGCTGGGAGCACCAGCGTGGTGCTCAATGAAGTCAAGTTTCTCTGACCAAGAAACATGTGCTAAATAACTATATCGGCGTCAGGGATTGATCAAGGCACTATTTTGTTTTTGCATTTTAACTACACTGGCACTGCACATACAGATTCTGAGACATCTTTGTGAAACAACATGGTGATATAACCACCATTCACCATTGTTTCCTGTGGTCGAACATTAACTGAAAGCAACCAGATCAGAGAGGAGATCATAGCCAGCCAAATCCTCACAACAATGATAACCACATGTGTTTATCCTCCAGCCCTTTCCACTATATTGTAATAATCCAATATTTACCCTGCTGCTCCTTGGGTGGCACTGTGCCCTACAGCCACACTGCCTTGTCGCTGGCGGTGGAACAGACCAGAGTGTGCAAGAAGCTGCTGGGCCCCCAGGGCCGCGGCCGCTACCTGCTCCGCCTGGCCCTGAGCCGCAAAGCCCTGCAGCGCTTCGTCACGCACCTGCTGCACACGCCCCGGGTCCTGGAGGTCTGGAGCTCCTCTTGTTGTCGCTCCTCCGATTCATCCTTAAAGCGAAAGGATGATCGGGGCTTGGGAGTCGAAATGTGTGTGCGTGCATGTGCGTGTGCGTGTGCGTTTGCGTGTGCGTGTGCGTGTGTGTGTGTGTGTGTGTGTGTGTGTGTGCGTGCGTGTGCGTGTGCGTGTGCGTGTGTGTGTGTGTGTGTGTGTGAATATGGTTTAAAAGATTATTTGGGCTTATTTCCACAGTGGTACAGCTCATCTTGTTCAATCCTAAGAAATGAAGAATCCCTGGGTGAGTAGTATAACCTGTAAGCAAACTGCTCAGTTAGTAAATTACTAAGGGGTTACTGACTGATTATGATTCATAATTCCCTGACGTATGAATCACTCTCTGCCCCTTTCTCAGAGCCCTTCATGTCACTGCTCCTTGTCCTCTCTGAAATGGACTTCCAGTTGGAAATAGATGTAAGACCGTGTCAACATCTGTGTGTGTGTGTGTGTGTGTGTGTGTGTGCGTGCGTGCCTGCGTGTGTGTGTGTGTGTGTGTGTGCGTGTGCGTGTGTGTGTGTGTGTGTCATAGAGCTGAAGGCAAAGAGGAATTCATTATTCACTTTTTCCTTCCCGTACAGAATTGCAGTTTTCTGGACGAGAGTTGGCTCTTACCTGTAAGAAAACAATCTCACACAGTGTTTTACTGCCGAGCCAGGGGAAATGTTGACACTGAATGTAAAACTGTAGGGCAGTGTGTAATGTGTGACGGGACGTCGTGTCGCCCACAGGTGTGTGAGATATACGAGACAGTGCCCTGTCGGGAGTTGGGAATGGTGCTAAGGTCAGTGTACTCCTGTTTAGGTCGAGGTGCAAATACTCCCTTTCCAATTCTCTTCATCTTAATGTTTCATACCCATCACATTTTAATGAGCTCTCAATAGGCTGTGTACTTTATACGTCCATTTTGTGACTGGAACTAGTTCTTCATTCTAATTTAATTCATATTTTTTTTATTTACAGTTGAACATTTTAACTTTTTTTTTAAACTATTTTATTCTTTCAATGGTTTGTTTTAAATTGATGTTGCTTATTGAGTGGTTGGCTTGATGTTGCCTTTCTTCAATGGGAAAAAATTGGAAAAATCTAAAGATTGACCCGTGCTCAAACCATCTATTGACAACAGCACACTGATGTGCAGGTGTCCGTGTTTTGTAAACGACCGCCCTTCTCCCCCCGACGACCCCTCCGTCAGGTATCTGAGGGGCCGGGTCTTTGTGCTGGAGCTGATGCCAGGCAGCCAAGCTCAGGCGGACAGGTTCCTCAGTCCCGGTGACATCATCGACGAGATCAATGGAGTCTCCCTGCGCAATTCCAAGAACGGACAAGTGAGTCGGGGCATCGGTTGTACGGCACACCGCCAATAGCACTTTAAAAATAGTTATAAAGTAGTTGGCTCAGTCCTTCCCAAACCGTCACGCCATTGATAGACGGATAGACGGTCTTGTGACCTTTCCGTTTTTTACTTTGAAGGTAACTCTGGCTCTTCTTGCGCAGTCACCCCCCCCCCTCAGGCGCTGGTAATCCGCGACGTGTTTACCTCTGGCGTACAACGTTTGTTCTAACCTAATTTGCCCTGGCCTGACCCAGGCCGGCATGGTCCTGTCCCGGCTGAAGGGCCGGCCGCTGTCCGTGCGCGTGCTGCGCTGGCGGGACCGAGACGGCTCCTCGTACCGGCCGCTCATCAAGCTCCTGCGCGAGCTGAGGACGGAGAACCCGGGCCTGGAGCTGGGCCTGGCGCCCGCCGCCTCGCCCCGGGGACGCCAGCCCCCCGCCTCGTCCACGTCCTGCCTCCGAGACGGCAGGTTTGTGGGCTCGGGTGTTGGGGGGGGATATGTGTGTGTGTGTGTGTGTGTCTTCGTATAAACAAGAGATAAAATGTATGTAGTCCTACCTAACTTTGTTTAATTAAATAGTATAAAACCAGTTAAAACTTATCTGCAAACGGTAAGTCTTAATATCTATAGCCAAAATCAAATAATCTGACACCAGGTCCGGGTCACCCTACCATTAATGGTACTTGTAAGTAACCTAATATTAGCCAATCAGAAACTCTTTCAGCTACAGCCTCGCCCTCCGCATGCCATTAAGAGTTGATCTCACACACCTGCTAGGTCTCAACAACACTCACACGCAAGTACATTGTGTAAGAAGGTCTTGGGGCCATTAGAGACGATGGTATGGATATTGTTTCAATTTGTTTTAAATTGAAGTACTAAAATGCTTCTGTTATGCTAGTAACATGGCCCAACCCCTTTTTTTAAATTGATTTATTTTTTTGTGTGAATGCTGTTCTGCCTTACCTTAGGTATCTTATCTCTACAGGTCTTGTATTTTTTCTAGTCTGAGATAAGTCCAGATGATGTCTTTTCTAGACTCGATCTCAGCCTTGTTCACTGAAATTCAACAAATGGTATCCATGGTTTGACTGCTTGTATCCACGGCTGGCTGTTGCATTACAATGCACATGTGTTCAATGCAGTGGGAACAGTGGGTCTACCATTGTATTTGATTGTGGTGTGCAGTACTCAATAAAACCATTTTTTTCTGAGTATCGTGGCGTCTGGTCCATTCATTAGGGTGTCCTCTTCAAAGCACACCTCATCAAATGTAGATGACCATCTCTCAACGTCGCTGGCCCTTTGTCACCGTCTTAAAGGGGTTCAGTTTGTGTTTCTTAACATAATGGGGCAGCGCCGAAATGTGAGTTCTGCAAAATGTTGAAGTGTGAAGCATATCAAAAAATGTGAAATGCAAGACATATTTTTCTGTGAGATTGTCATAACTTGTGTTCCTGTAGAGGCAGTCGGTGTCACATGAACAATATGTCTGGGATTGTGTTCATCACAGTTATGGAACCTCCCTTCCCCAAAGTTTCTTGCCACTTGAACAATTTGTTTTGATTTGGGGAAAAACTTATGTTATAGGATTTGTTTGAATGTCTTTTAATGTGATCCATTAATAAAAAATAAAAAAAAAGACAGGATATGTGGACTGGATGAAACGGATATAATCTGTTTTCGCCAAGATTTGATTTGCAGTAGTGGAAGAAACAACTGCAAAATGTACATGATGTTATATCCTTACTATTCAGACCAGCTGGCTGATGCAAGGTAAAATTTTTAATTTGGAGTAAAACGGTAACACTTTTTTTAAAGTTGTTTGTTGATATTCTTATCAACAAATATTTAATGACTGTAGACATGGTCTTACAAACTAAGTTCATCTTCTTTCAATATTGTGCAACACCACTCTAATCTTCAGTCAACAGTCGTGTGTTTGTAATTATTGCACAACTAATGGTTAATCAATCATTATCACCACTATTTCGGCTTCCTGGGTTTAAATCATTTTAAAACCCTAATCACTGCACATATTTTTTTAACTTGGTTCCAATTTCTTTGTGAATCTCTTGACACCTTTTGAGCACAAAGGCTCCATAAAGTGTGTGTCTGTGTGTCCCATTACCAGCCTTCCCCTAAAAATATATTAATCATTGCAAAACATAGTCTTTAATAATGTGGGTGTCCCTCCCAGTAGACCCACCACTTCAACCTGGTCCTCCCAGTAGACCCACCACTCCACTCTGGTCCTCCCAGTAGACCCACCACTCCACTCTGGTCCTCCCCAGGTAGACCCACCCCTCCAACCTGGTGCTACCAGTAGACCCGGCCTTCCACCCTGGTGCTCCCAGTAGACGCGACCTTCCACCCTGGTCCTCCCAGTAGACCCACCACTCCAACCTGGTCCTCCCAGTAGACCCACCACTCCAATCTGGTCCTCCCCAGGTAGACCCACCACTCCAACCTGGTGCTACCAGTAGACCCGGCCCTCCACCCTGGTGCTCCCAGTAGACCCGGCCCTCCACCCTGGTGCTCCCAGTAGACCCGGCCCTCCACCCTGGTCCTCCCAGTAGACCCGGCCCTCCACCCTGGTCCTCCCAGTAGACCCGGCCCTCCACCCTGGTGCTCCCAGTAGACCCGGCCCTCCACCCTGGTCCTCCCAGTAGACCTACCTCACTGTTGGACAGCTGGTACCAGGGCTGCTTGCCGTAGGTGAAGATCTCCCAGAGCACCACGCCGAAGCTCCAGATGTCACTCTCGGTGGTGAACTTCCTGTACATGATGCTCTCCGGGGGCATCCAGCGAATTGGCAGCATGGTGCGTCCACCCACCTGACCAGGAAGCAGCATATGATTGGTTCATTGATCGATTGTGATGATGCCGTTAGCTCATTATACTGTTATATCAATTACACATTATTTAATCTCAAACAGAGATTTACAGATGGATGCAGACTCAGATTAAGGGAGGGATACGAAATGAGGGCGAGAGCGAGAGACGGCAAGAATGAGATCTTGACATAAAGGGAGCGAGAGACACAGAAGACCCACTGACCCGGTAGTAGTCTGTACTGTAGATGTCTCGGGACATGCCAAAGTCCCCGATCTTCACCACCAGCCCCTCACCCACCAGGCAGTTGCGCGTGGCCAGGTCTCTGTGGACAAAGTGCAGGGACGCCAGGTACACCATGCCGGAGGCAATCTGCCCCGCGATGTGCAGCATCTGGGGCAGGGTCAGCTGGCCCAGCGGGGGCATCTTCACCTCCTCCAGAATCCGGGCGTCCGGACCGTGGGCCCTGGGCAGAGATTTATGAAAATGAATTAGAATCAGAAGTAACGCTCAGTGAATGTTGAGGTGATTGGCGCGTGTCTTCGTGACGTGTCTTCGGTAGGTAGGGGTCAGACGTCTTGCTCAAGGTGGAGGGAGGACACGAAGGTTTGCTGTTTTCACTGTTTAGCGACAACATTGAACTATTAAGGGGTTGGGGGCGTCCTGCTGCTGTTGGGTTTGAGCTTTTTGTCTTGCATGGAGTCAAACAGGCTGACCACTGGACCACCCTGCTCCAGTTGAGGTCTGAGCACTGTTAGTAAAAATATTATCTAGCAATGGTACAGTTAGGTTGATCTGACGTTCTGAAGAAGGACATAGTGAAGATTGTATTCCTCTTGGCGACTTTAAGTCTGACTCTCCGGAACTTGGAGACATAACATAAAGTGATTGAAGGATACACCTACATCATGTCAAATCTGCTGAGTAACATGTAAACTTTATACATTATAAGCCAATCAGAATGGGACACTCCTGTCATGCTGTTCCGATTTGGGACTTGTATATAATACATAGTGTTGTGTTTAAAGCGTTTTGTAGTTCTGTGTTTGAAACTGAAGCATGTAAGTTAGCCCCGTGTTTATGTTGCTAGATATTTTATTACTGTCGTGACTTTTATTTCATTCTTTGATTGAAGGAGAAGTGTCTGGGTACTTTTGCCTGAATGAGGATCGGCTGAGTAGTACGAAGTCTTTAGCATGGTCCCGGCTTTTCTTTGTTGACACCCTATTAAAAAAACCACGGCAGGCATTCAACTTATCAGCTAGATCTCATTGCCAGAGATCTGATAGCCAACGCCTCAAATGCGCAAGGCTTGAATTCAGGTTTTATGCAGTTGTGTGACAGGTGTGCTTTGATTGCTCGGTCAGTATTCAGTATTCAGTATTTAACAGACTTGAAATTACTTGAAATCGCATGCTGGACAAAAGTATTTCATCCGTTGTGAGAAATATTTGTTTCTTAATATCGGGCCGAACGCTGAAATGCAACGAAAGGTGGACAGACGAGAGGGCAGAATGTCAGAAATGGTCAAGTGGCCTTTTTGAACTGACTGTTGGGAATTCAAGGTGAGAAAAGAACAGTGTGTTCACAAAATTCTATATGATTCAACCCATTCGGGGGATTGTGGAAAGGAAATATGAACACGTTTTATGGCCAACGGTGGGCAATAGGCAAAAGTGCATTTGAATGGCGGTGTGGCTTGGTGAACTGGAAGGGCTTTGATCCTGCGATGACCACACCTACCTCGTCTTGCTGAACAGTCATAAAGAGATTACATCAGCTAATAAAAAAAATACTCTTTCAACTTGAGGAATAAGCTTCTGGACTTAGTAGTCTAATGTTGGTAAAATACCTTGTACAATTTGAATTTTAATAATTTTATTGCTTTGTACATTGATATTGACCGTGCAAAACACCCACTGTGGGTTCATGGGTTTGAGAGGAATGTGTCGATGATCTAGATATGCTGTTCTAGGTGATGTGGTGAATGCTTGAATGATTGTGTTAAAACTTGCATTTGCATTAACATTGTTGATGAGGGGGTGGATACATTTACAAAATCCCAGTCTGTGATTGATCTTCTTGAGTGTGAGTGAAACTTTTATGTTTTAAGACCAAAGTCCAAGTATTGTGTGTTCCATTTAGATCAAGACGTAGATATTTCATCCCCCCAGAACAAAGATCAGCCTTACAATGTTTTGTAAGCCTTGTGGAAAAGTTGTGAATGCTAAGATAATTTCCTTAAATCATGTTGTCTATCAATAGTTCAATGCACCTAACATTGATTTTGTTTGATCAGTCGTAACAAAATTGCTATTTCTATTCCAGTAAGGATATACAGCAGGTGAAGCTACAGTCTGTCTATTTCGTCTTATTCGCCCATCCCTCATTTGTTTAGAATATCTTCAAAATGGTGATGAACCAAATGAGAAAGGGCTCTGTATCAATGCAACCTTTGGCCCAAATGTTCATGCACATGCCTGCGACAAATGCGTGAGTGTCTTGGTACAACATGGGGGCTTCGGTTCTGTCCTCTATTCAAAATGACGATAACTATATATATAAACACACACACGTCCGAACTCACAATTAATTCTCACTGACTTATCTCTGGCGTTCTTATCTTCTGTATCTTCACGCTCCCCCTCTGGTCGGCTCCTCCTCCTCCTCCTTCTCTTTCCGGAGTTCAGCAGCGCCACGCAACACTTTCCAGGTCAATAGGTCGGGCTCGGACGTGGAGGCAGTGGCGTTTTTCCACCGCGCTGACCCTGTGCATGCTCTCAAGGCCTGATCCCGCATGCCAATGCTAGTGCATGCTACTGTGTGTGTGTGTGTGTGTGTGTGTGTGTGTGTCTGTGTCTGTGTCTGTGTATGTGTGGGCCCACGGACAAACACCTTCACTCAACACCCGATTATGTGGGAACAGCGATGAGAAGGACTGCGTTGAGTCCCAGTTAAGTGTGTGCACACGCACACACTTAATTCCGCTCACTCATTCCAGTCTCGATGCTTGATCTATTTCGACGACTTATCGATTGACTATCAAGGACAGCAAACGAGTGGATTAAGAAAGGCTGTTTGTGGCAGTTGATCCCCAAAGTCACGTGTGGTGAGTCTGCCCGCATTACACCCATTGGCTGTGGAGCAGGGCATTATACTGTATACAGCCTATATACAGTATATGTGGAGGTGCACACTGTATATATTACAGAGGCATGGGGCTATATGTATCATATCACAGGCGGGAGGTTTGGCCTTTTCATTGCTCACCAAGAGGCCATTATCCTGTCTTCGGGTGAAAAATGAACTTCATTTATTCACTTTGACTTTTCTCTCTTTCTCCAGAAACCGTTGCGGGAGTTATGTTATGATTAAGACCCAAGCTGCCCAACCGTATTTATATTTTTCAGTAATCCTTTGATAATATCTTTTTCTTTGGGTGGACTAGGTAGTTGGTGGTGACTTTGGGGGCTCCAAGTCACTACTATAGCAATAATGTAGTCAAGGTGGACTTTTAAAAAGGCAGCAACAAGAGGAATCATGTGTTAATGTTAAACACGATTCAACAAGATTTGAAAATAGGGTGAGAATAATGTCTGAAGGGAAGTGAAGAGAGAGAGAGAGAGAGAGAGAGAGAGAGAGAGAGAGAGAGAGAGAGAGAGAGAGAGAGAGAGAGAGAG
>JAOPUI010000061.1:3008588-3018983 GCA_027123135.1 Urophycis floridana
ACACACTCACCCACACACACACACACACACACACACACACACACACACACACACACACACACACACACACACACACAGGGGGGGGGCTCGCTCACCGGACGGGAGGACGCGCGAGGCCGGGTTCGACAGGGCCTGCTCGGCCGTGTGCCTGACTCTGTTGGCGGGGGGAGGGTTGGGCCCCGGGGGGAGCCCCCGGGTGGCGGACCCCCGGGGGGCGCCTCGATCGTCCCGGTCCTCCGCCGTCCTGCGCTCCCGCTCGCCGTCCTCTGCGGTGCGGCTGGCCCCCTGCGGGGAAAGAGGGAGACACGCTGCATGTTACGCCGGCACATACGGTCTCTGCGGAATCCACTTTGGGTTTTGAAGTTCGCCGATGTCAGCAAAATGTGTGATGTGCGATCACACTGTTCAATATTGCGAAGACGATATGACTTGCGATAATAAATAAGAAAAGAGTAACGTTTTGGTCATGGTGAAGACGTTGGTATGAATTTAAACAAATTTGCATATTGTGAAGTCACCGACAGCATCTCCAACCCGTAAACGTTTAGTGGTCTGCTTGACATCAGTCGGCACGTCACGTGCTGACTGATGTCAAGGATTGTCGATATCTCGCGGTGTCGAGATATTTCAATGCATTGTTTTATGTAGGACCTGCGTTCACATCGCGATGACGATGAAAATTCGATTAATCGTGCAGGCCAAGTACAAAGACTTAAAAAAACTCTAACTCTGTTTTTAGCACCAACTCATCGTACTATAATACATAGGAACTCCATACATGGACATTACGTTGGGCGAACGTCAAGTCGAGAGTGCGAGAAACAAGAGCAGGACGAAAAGTGTCGGCGACGTACGAATTTGAGCATGTTCCAGTCGAAGACGTAGTCGTAGGAGAAGCCCTGGCGGTGGAAGAGGTTCCTGAAGAGCTGCCGCAGGTACGAGTAGTCGGGCTTGTCGTCGAAGCGCAGGGAGCGGCAGAAGTTCAGGTAGGTGGAGAACTCGGCTGCAGGACAACAACGGAGGGTCGTGAGGAGGAGAAGGAACGGTGTTCCAACAGAGCACACAAGATCTTAGATCCGGTTCCTCTTCCCTCATGTCTTATCGCTATACACGGCCATGCCATTTACTACCACCCATTGTATGATTAGGTTTCTTTACGATTCTTTCTATTGACTTCACGGTTTTAGAACACACACACGTATCCAAAAGTGACACGTTATTGGGAAAAGGTCGAGGTTAGGAGGCAGGGATGTTGGGACATCTTGCACGAGGACGCCTACAGGCTAGGTGCAGACGTCAGGGGATCTAATCCAAGTGCTGGGATATGGATTGCAATGCATGGATATAATCACGGGTTTCCATCACAGGTTCATGACGGTGTTTGTGCATGTCATTCACGTCTGCTTTGAGCCAGAATTGCTGGTGTAGGGTTCATGTGTCGGTACAGTTTGTAGAGTGAGTACTAGGACTTGAAGCACAGTATAGAGGAGACACGCGATGAGGGTGTCTCCGTTATAATCGAAGATTGGTTTTTACAAAGGATGACACCCACACAAAGACAGACCCTGGTGGTCACCCATTACATTGGAACATTAAAGCTAAACAGATCAGAGGCGTTTCCCTTGGATGTATTCATTTAATCTTAGACCGCAGACAATGGGGTTCACACCCAGAACCTCTAAGATCAGAATCAAAGCCCTCAAACATCATCATACTCCACCTTTAATCTATACATGCAGACTCACATGGAGATCCTTTATATTATACCTATATCCTTCCATGCATCTCTCTGAATAAAAAAAGCAGAGCCAGGGATATCCTTCACTCTGGAACTGTATCTATCCATCCACCAATCTATGAAAAGCAGACTCACATGGTAATCCTTTACACAGGACATATATCCATCCATCCATGTATGTATATAAAGCAGACTCACATGGTAATCCTTTACACAGGACCTATATCCATGTATGTATACAAAGCAGACTCACATGGGTATCATTTACACAGGACCCAAATCCATGTATGTATAGAAAGCAGACTCACATGGGTATCCTTTACACAGGACCTATATCCATGTATGTATAGAAAGCAGACTCACATGGGTATCCTTTACACAGGACCTATATCCATCCATGTATGTATGTATAGAAAGCAGACTCACATGGGTATCCTTTACACAGGACCTATATCCATCCATCCATGTATAGAAAGCAGACTGACTCACATGGGTATCCTTTACACAGGATCTCAATGGGCGTGGACATCTTCTTCTCGCTGATGCGTTCGTACTTCTGCCTCTTGGTGGCGGCCTTGAGGCCCTGCCAGGGCAGGGAGCCCAGGTTGAAGTACATGAGGACGTAGCCCAGAGACTCCAGGTCGTCACGCCGGGACTGCTCTGTAGGGACGGGGGGAACGGGAAGCGGTTACTACAGTTACTGAATAATGACCCTGCTATTCTACACACACACGTGACAAGCGTATGCAAACTTTGAATCACCATACATCCAGAGCTAAAGTGCACAGCGGCGGGATGCGTCTAATTTCCCACTAGGTGTTCAAGAGAGGCCTCTTGGGCTGCTCTACCTATCCCCAGGTGGGTGTTGATGGAGGCGTAGCGGGCGGTGCCCGTCAGGTTCTTGTTCTCGCGGTAGGGGATGTGCTGGTGCGTGCGGGCGTCCCGGTACTTCTTGGCCAGGCCAAAGTCGATGATGTACACCAGGTTGCCCTTCTTGCCCAGGCCCATCAGGAAGTTGTCGGGCTTCACGTCCCGGTGGATGAAGTTCTTGGAGTGGATGTACTCAATCCTGCTGATCTGCAGCGGCGCGAGAGAGAGAGAGAGAGAAAGAGAGAGAGAGGCGGGGAGGTCAGGTATAGAGGCTCACTGCAAAGCGACTCCTTAAAGGGGAACAGGCTGCTGTGTGGAACATTGATTCACACGTGTGCTGTGAAGCAATGCGTCTGCTACAGTAACTGAACAGAAACGGCACTTCTACCGAATCAGACCAACGACGTCAAAAGAATCAGTTCAAAAAAGGTTGAACGTTCAGCTATCATTCATGAAATACAAGACTATTATGCCATTATTAATGAAATACAAGACCATTATAGGGTCAGCATTTGTATCCAATGCCTTCACGATCCATTCTTAGCCAAACCAAACACCAGCATATGTCCCACAACCAAAGACCTTCCACACCCTATCTACTTGCCATTCAATAATGCCACGTGACGTCCACTGTAACATTACCATAATCAAATGGTGCAGGCCAAGCCTTTATCAGTCTAAATTCACTATGATGGCAGTTCAGTGCCCTTTACCCTGATTGATAACATTCATTTGATGAGCAGAGAAAAGGAGCTCCCTTCGGAGAGTCCCTCGAGGAGTCTTCCTTCCCCTGCTGGGGCTCACACAATACATATAGGAGAACATTCAGGCTTCCCTCGTGAAGTGGCTGTGAACGAGTGAGTGTCTCAGTGAGTCCCTACCATCTGGTCCGCCAGCAACAGGACCGTCTTCAGGCTGAACTTGCGGGAGCAGAAGTTGAACAGGTCCTCCAGACTGGGCCCCAGCAGCTCCATCACCATCACGTTGTAGTCCCCCTCCGCGCCGCACCACTTTATTATCGGGATGCCCACTGCAGGCGGATCGAGAGGAGGAGAGGGAGAGAGAGAGGGGGGGGGGGGGTCATTCAAATTCATGGCTCAATGGGACCAGAGACTGGAATCCTAGGATTACTACACACAGTCAGGGATGCTGTGCTCACATTACTCTGCACCGAATAAAACCTCAACAGACATAATAATCACATTTAAAACCTAGAAATACCCTTCCTAGATGGAGGGGTTATCGGCAGCGGCAACAGATTGAGTCGCCTGGCGGGATACAGAAGGGTTATGCGTGGCGTGCCAAAGAGTTACGCAGCGCCATGGAAAAGGACCTGCGAGATGGGGCTCTCGTCGCGGCTCACCTCCCCCTTGCATCATCTTGTAGATCTTGCTCTCGATGTGGAGCTGCGGGTGCTTGGTCTTCACGCATTCTAGCTTGATGGCCACCTCTTCGCCCACGGATATATCAGTGCCTGGGACAGAACGCCAGGAGAAGGACACGCACATGGGTGTTATTAGTACTACAGGAGACAAGGGGAGCAGTGCAGCACATGTCAGAAGTCTGATGAAAACTCAAAATACATACTGTACATGTTGTAACTACAACTATTCCAGGCAGTTGGGAATCATACATGTCGAGGCAAGTAGAGGCACGTGCTCCCAAAATAATGTGAAATTAATCACATTATCAGCCAGGAGACAGAAGCACTGTCTCGCGAGCCCGAACATGTCATGACATATCCCAGCACAACAGCAGCAAAACAATGCAGGAAGCTGACTAATAAACACTTTACAAGGTTCCTGGCAGATTTGCCGGACCAGGCTGGTTTCACAGCGTAGTGGAAAAACATGACGGACAACTTATAGCATGACAACCCTGTGTGGCGATCGTTCATCCAAAAACAATGGTCTTGTAACAAACAAAGAAAAACACCAAAACAAAATGTGTTCATACTGTGATACAGTGGTATCTACTTTTTGTGACGAAGACATTTATACACACATAGGCCTACGTAAAAGACGAAGCCCAGCAGCCCTGGCTTACATACGCAACAATGGACCCTTTTCGCATATCATCTATAGTAGAGTGAGGTAACTTCCTGTTCCTGTAATTTTAACATCAGGTCAGCATTACTCATGTCTGTCAAAGCCAGGCATGGTCAATGTATATATACACTGACTGATTCGGTGCACCGCCATACCTTAATCGAACAGACACATAATTCATGTTCTGAGGTACACTTTCGAGGGAAGATCCACACCCCAAAGCCAGCTCTCTTGCAGGAAAGCCACCAGTGGCAGTATTTACTGATCAGGGTCCTGACACTCGACACCCCTGTGTGCAATCACTCAACGCGCCTGATGACTACTTTCATGTGCGTGCAGCTGGTTACATAAACCCAACTGCATTACTCACTAAAACAATGGAAGTATGGAGGTTCACGTTGAGACCCCTTACACAAACACAAATGAGAGTGGAACAGTAGATCTCCCACTGATAAGAGGACATAAAACAAAAACACACAACGTAACAACGCTCCGTTCTACTTGTGAGCGCTGCTTGGTTAGTTCTTATTTTGTCGGGTAATTGATTTCATAATTTAGTACAAGACATTCATAGGATATCGATAAAAGACTTTGAAAAACAAATCCACACTTTGTGTGTTATGAAGAGCTGTTAACAACTTAAGGGGGGCAGCACTCTTTTCCTGGAGGACAGATGTAAGAGAGCCTGCTTGGGTCTCAGTGTTACACAACCCATGCTGTCATTCAGTCAGGAATCTCCATAAAACTTAAGGATATGTGACTGGTACACAGAGAGTTTGGGGAGGGTGGAGTTGCTGGCCTACATCAAAAACAATCATACACAATGACAAATGCTCAGCAGACTCCAAGCAGACGCCATAGACAAACACAAATGTTGTGGAAACAGTTCTATAAGTCACCTTACATAAGTGAGGGGAAAAACAGCTGCACTTTCAGTTTGAGGGTCCTGTCCCCCATGTAGGTCTGCTTGCTTTGTTTGTTTTGTCAGCTGGTCTACTTTAAATGCCCAAAGACGGGGACAATGCTCTAGGTTTCCAAAAAAACCCACTGAATATATTTTGCTAGGTCAACATTTGAAAAAAAACAAAAACCCAACAACCCACAAGTGGAACACAAACATGACAGTTATTAACAAGGCTCGTGTCGATCACGAAAACAATACGTTCCTTCTATTCAAACATGGTTTTGTTTGCATAAGCTCTGGGAAGGGACTTGCCGAGCTAGTTTCTATTAAATGTACACTTCAGTCAATGTACCAACAGTCTTATGAAGGTAACTAGAGGGGATATGGCGTATAGGTCCTCTGATCATGTATGGCTGATACATGACAAGAAAGATAATGTTGACAATATAACAGTAAATACTGGAACGCCAACAATGTTGACTACATTCATTATTAGTATTAATTCTAATATGTTCCCTTGAAAGTCGCAGAGGACTTCGTGAACTGGACAAACTAGTCCGCACAGTATTTGTTTGAGCGCAAACTCGGATGACATCTTAATCGCATTTGATAGATTAACACTGGTCATCTGCAGAGCCGTGTGCGGGCGCGCCGCCGCCCCCGCCCCGGCGCGCGTCGGTCGGCCCGCGCGGGGGGGCGGCCGCTGCAAAAATTATAAAAAAAAAAATACAACCACTTGGCTGCAATAGCCGGAGAACAGGACAGATCTGCTTGGCTTGCTTGCTAATGTTTTCTGCTGCCCTTCAGCACCGGAATTAGATGACAGATGGCGTGGAGCTGCGAGCAAACACTGTAGGACTGGATCTGCCTGTGCGGGGTTAGGTCTTCTTGATGATTAAAATCCATCTACTTAGCCATGGTTAAGCAAGAACTAGCCAGCCTAATCTACAAATCGACAACCAGCTACCGATCACGAAGGAATTGCCCAAACCCACATAGGTTGTAAACAGGGGATAACATGTAAGACACAGTGGCAACACATATCAGTAGAGGCCGTTAACGAAGATATATGTCCTACGATACATGCACCATAGTAGGACACATCCGAGGTGGAGACAAGGGTGTTTTTCAGGGGATAAATGCAATAAGGGACGAGGTAAGGGGGACCAGGTTAGGACTTGCAGAGGACTAGGCGAGTGATGGATTAGGAGGACTAGGTTATGACTGGGTTATGACTAGGTTAGGACTAGTTTTCCTGCCCTAACCTCCTTCGTGTGGTTTTTCCACCAGCATTACGTCAACTAAAGGAGCCAAGAGTGAACACTGACTACATGATTTGCATGGCAAGTTCCTATACCAGTGACCACAACAACCGACTCACGCACAGGGAAAATACGTTAAGAGTTAATGTTGAAATTTACTCACCCAAATAAATGTCTCCAAAGGATCCGCTTCCGATTTTTCTACCCAGTCTGTATCGGTTTCCTACTCTCAACTCCATTTTGACGTTGGATATTTCGCGTATAGCTTCGTTGTTTTCTCGTGAAGTAATGATATTTCGTAAAGAATCAACTATATAATCGGCTAGCTCGGCAAATATTTCACCTTACTGAATTGGGTTACAACCAACCCCTTTATTCACACTCCCCCTTCTCTTCAGGTCCAAGTCTCTGTCTCTTCTGTGGCAGTCCAACTTTCACCATTCCGTTTAAATGGTTTAAATCCTTAAACCATCACAATATCGACATTTTCCGAAAGCCTTGAAAGTGTAGTTTATGTTCTGGATATTTTCAATATCATTTTCCCCTGTTTTGCGGCAGGATGGGGACGGATTTGGCGTATAGGTAGACTCCAAAATTCGTCCGATTCTTTACATGGAACGTCGCTCCAGAGTGAAAACTGTCATATGCTTCTTACGTCACTTCCCCCTAGCAACTATATGCAAATGAGCACGAGAGAGGGCGAGAGAGAGAGAAAGACAGACAGTGAGAGAGCAAATATCGACGACAAAATTGTTGTGTTTAAAATATATAAAGAGCTATGTGCAAACACGGAATTTTGCATTCAATGCCGTTACGTTTGTATAGATCTCCTTGTACAGCCAATTATGTAACAGCAAAAGGGGCGGTGCGTTGTACATAAAATATACAGACAGTGCACTTTGCAAATAGCACATACAAAGTGTTCTTGGCATTATATAACTATGACAACCTGCGGTTATTTTTGTATTAATATACATATGGAATATACATATTATTTTCTAAAATTACAGGTCTCATAAATAGATGTAAATGGTCAGCATGAGTCATACCCCTGCATTGAATGGGTAATTCAATCAATGCCAGAACGGTGAGTTTCACACTTACATTAATTACTTGAATAGTGTGTGCGCGCGCATATAAGATAAAGCGGTGGATAATCAAGATAAACGCGTGCGGTACCCGTGTGTCTTCTTATAGTACATGCAAGGAGCCACGCCCATTATTGTAAATAGCTCTCATGATTTTTGTGATTGGTCACATATGGACCAATCGTTAAAGCGCTTTTGCCGCTCACATGGCAGCCTGTTGTTGTTTAGAATGGGTAATTCTCAGCGCACGTGTACCACAATGCTCCTCACGGAGGTAGGAGGAGCTTTGTGTAAAACGAATGAAAATCAGGGCGCTGTGTTTTGTCCAAAACCAGAAGTAGTGACAGCACAGTAAGAAGGAATATAGTATGGTAGTAGGGTCCAAGACATCTATTCCCCACTCAACGAAAAGTACAGCGTGTCCTCATCTGGCCAGGCATGCGCAATGTGCTTAAACCTAAACCAACAGGCTTTTACTTGAAATCTGAACACTTTCCGAAACCAGAACAGGAATAATATAGAAACAATACGAAACAATACAGTTATAATACCAATAATAATGCTAAAGCCACGCTGTTAGTATTTCGTGCACAAAGGCTTGCTATAATTAGCTATAGTTAACAACATGGTATACATTTCCACAGTAAGACAATAAATCAGTAAGAAATCATTCAGCAAAGTATTTGGCGTTGCCTTTTATTCAAATAACAGGTTTTAGAGACTGGTGACGTTTGAGGGCCAGGTCAGGCCAATATGTTCTTGCTCAGTCCGTCCACCATTCATTCGAACCCTTTCACAGACTTGGACCAACCACACGCACCGTATGGCCATACAAAAGGAAGATCTTCAAAATGTCATCGTAACGTTTGTGCCTTTTTAGTGTTCCATACTCAGTTTTTACTATTGCCAATCTCTCGGTGGTTTCAACTTTAAGGGACAATAACGACATCTAGTGGAAGAAAAATAAATACTCACATACATGCTAAAAAACCCCAAGATAAAATATGTACACTAGCAATCCCTCCAGCCGTGGGTAAATTCACATGTCACAGCATGAAGCCCTTCAAGGCGATCGACGTAGATATGGAGAATTTCTGTTTAGACTTATGCAGTGTCATTTACACTGAAGGCAGGGTGAACGTACTGTACATTCTCACAAGGACAAACATAACTAGACTAAACTAATTATGCAACTGGTTGCGAGTACTAAAAATAATGGGAGCTGGCCTCCAATCTGTTGTGAACATTTACACAAAGAACCCCATGCAGTTATACTCAAAGCCAAAATCCATTCCGCGAACGAAGCTGAAAGTACAAACCCAGACCTGTAGATTCAATAAAAGTTAAATTAGGTGTGGAAAAAAAGGACATTAGAATTACAATTACAATTTGTGTTTTACGGTCTTAACTGTGCATCACTGTGTGTGGAGTGTGGCTTTGCAACGGACACAGTGTATGACATGAGTACTACAATTTACTAGGCATGGTAAAAAATGGCAACACAGAAACCTTGACCTTATATGTGAGATATAAGGTCAAGGTGAACCAAGACCAGAGCTCAAGTCACTTTCAATGAAGGAGGCCCTCAGTAGGAGGCTAGGAGAAATGTCTGTCTGTCTGTCTGTCTGTCTGTCTGTCTGTACGCTGCATAAAAAAAAAAGCACCAAAGTAAGTCACAATGAGCCAGAATGAAATAAATAAAAACGGAGCACTACCTTCCTGGTGGGCCTGGTGACGCCCTCACTCGCCTACCCACGTAGGATGAGGCGTGCTTCATTACAGCGGCGACGACAGCAGAAACATCTCTATCGGGGTGTGTGCATCAGGGGACAGGCTGTCTGCAGCAGCGTGTGAACAGCCGCACCACCGCCAGCAGCCCCGGCAGAGGCATGACAGCCCCCTTGACAGGCTTCACAATTGAGACGTCACACGGGTGCCGGGAAACGGCGTGCCGTGTTATCATTATCACCCTGGTGGTAACCTCAGACAAAGTGATTAGTGGGACCCCCGCCATGGGAAGGAGGGGAGCAGCGGAAACAGTCCCGGGGACAAATGGCTTCCGG
Organism: Urophycis floridana; assembly: GCA_027123135.1. Classification (NCBI taxonomy): domain Eukaryota; kingdom Metazoa; phylum Chordata; class Actinopteri; order Gadiformes; family Phycidae; genus Urophycis; species Urophycis floridana. The sequence continues at coordinate 3,018,562 of JAOPUI010000061.1, forward strand.
TGGAAAGATGTTTGTTGGTTTTTGGGTTGTGAGGGACGGATGGAATGCTGATACGCCGCCATGGCTGAGAGAGGTCTCACACGCGCACGCACACGCGCACACACGTGCACACACACACACATACACACACACACACACACGCACACACACACGCACGAGCGCGCACACACACACGCACGCACGCACGCACACAAACAAGTCCATAACCGCTTGTCTTATCCTGTGTCTGTCTCACTTTGTGCATGTGTTTCCCCCCCGCTGCACCCCCCCCACCCCGCCAGCCCTCAGCGAGCTGCCTTTCTCCTTCTCTCTTTCACTCCCTATGTTATCTCTTCAAGGCCTTTCTATCTCTGTCTGTCTGTCTCTCTCTCTCTCTCTCTCTCTCTCTCTCTCTCTCTCTCTCTCTCTCTCTCTCTCTCTCT
>JAOPUI010000061.1:3653280-3666190 GCA_027123135.1 Urophycis floridana
GAGAGAGAGAGAGAGAGAGAGAGAGAGAGAGAGAGAGAGAGAGAGAGAGAGAGAGAGAGAGTGTGAGAGAGAGAGAGGGGACAGCAGTCTGTTAATTACCAGCAGAAGTATTTTCTCAAGGAGCGACTCACAAGTTATTTGCAAACCCCCAACTGAAACCCACGCTGCACTCAGAGCAGATTTGCCTTCAGTCTCAAGTCTTTATTCTCAAGTAGCCTATGTCTTGTTAGCTTGATTCAAGCTGTGGCTGAAGACAGGTAGAGCTTAATGAAAAACGGCTCTAGACATTACCCTGATAAAACAGCCTTCACATTGGACAATCTCTCATGGGTATTATCTGTTGTTTTGCAGCTAAATAGCTGCCATTTAAAAAAAAAAAAAAGTTTTGATGCCCTTGCGGAGAAGGCAAATATAATGGGCCAAATGCTTAATGGTTCTGTTTAAAAAGCCGCGCTGCCTATGAGTAAGCCAGCCTTAACGGCGGGCATGTGGAGATAATGCTGTTTTCTGTGTCCCTGCGTCCAACCGCGGCGGAGGTTAAAACAGCGTCTTGCTGCGTCGCGTTTCGGGCGCCATTGTGTTCCCACCAGCAAGGCGGCCGCCGCCGCCACCGCCGCCGCCGCCGCCGCTGCGCGTGACAGCGACACGAGGGATGACTTGCGGACGCCATTAGACAACACGGAGAATTACCTTGACACAAAAGTCCCCCCGCTCCTCTGTAATTCCCGTCAACAATTTGCTAATCGGCGTGACTGTAAATTCGCACTAATGAATTAAATCAGTTGATGAAGTGCGAGGGGACACACACAAAAAAAACGATTCCACTCACTCAAGAAATCAATAGATTTGTGGAAATTAAGAGCTTCTAATTTGGTGTGGTGGAGGATAAAACATTACATTATTGTTCCAATGGCTTAAAAGATACCATAAAATGAAAATTGACTTTTCAGACTTGTAACATCATTTCCACAGTTTGTTAAATTAGTGAAATATTATTAGCATTATAATAATTATAACCCAAGTTGTATTTTACCAAATCTGTTGAATGGTTCCTTACGCATATATTTTTGAAATCCCATCTAATCCACATAATCTTTACTACTGAAAAACAGTATTTGAATTTTGTTAGATAAAATCTTGCCATAATAGCTCACATTACTTCCATGATTTCACATGTAAAGAGACATGTAACCACTTCACCACCAGCTATATCTGGGAGGTAAGACACATATACTGTATACAGTACATGCACATACTGTATAGTCCTGCACATATATACATGCACAGAAAGGTATGTACAGTATGTGCACACACACACAACATCAGTGTGGGCTGGAGTGGTAGTTTAAAGCCCTGGGGCATTGAGGTTGGCGAATGATTCTCCTTTTCTCCCTCTCTCCTAATAACATTAGACTGGACCAATCACAGCGAGTCATCTGCAAGCAGGTGGGATTTGGTTTAATTGTACAAATGACCTGGTTGGCTAACGTCTCTGTGATTGGATAATGGCTTGTGTCTCTGATTGGATAGGGCTCACCTGTCTGTGATTGGATAATGGCTCACGTGTCTGTGATTGGATAGGGCTCAAGTGTCTGTGATTGGATAGGGCTCAAGTGTCTGTGATTGGATAGGGCTCAAGTGTTTGTGATTGGATAGGGCAATGGTTAACCTCGCAATTGGAATGCTTGTTCTTGTTTTGTTGACTTTCTTACTGTATTAACAGCAGTGAAATGTTTAACCTCCTTCTGACAAATGTACTTATTGTAGGTCGCTTTGGATAAAAGCGTCTGCTAAATGCCCTAAATGTAAATGTAAATGCAGGGCTCACGCATGTGTGTGATTGGATAATGGCTGACATCTCTGTGATTGGGTAATGGCTCACGTCTCTGTGATTGGTCAGGGCTCACATCTCTGTGATTGGGTAATGGCTCACGTCTCTGTGATTGGTCAGGGTTCACGTCTCTGTGATTGGATAATGGCTCACGTCTCTGTGAATGGATAGGGCTCGTTTCTCTGTGATTGGCCAGGGCTCATGTCTCTGTGATTGGCCAGGGCTCATGTCTCTGTGTTTGGATAGGGCTCACGTCTCTGTGATTGGCCAGGGCTCACGTCTCTGTGATTGGCCAGGGCTCATGTCTCTGTGATTGGCCAGGGCTCATGTCTCTGTGATTGGATAATGGCTCACGTCTCTGTGAGTGGATATGGATGAGCTTAGCGTCCAAATGAGCAAGGGGGCGACTCGACAGTCACATGGAGGCCAGTTCCCTCGGGCACAACGTGCATCCACTAATAGAGCAACACAAATAACAACACGTAGAATACAAAGAGGAGATGTCATGTGTGATGGCTGTCTCTCATTTGGGTGGACGCTTCCTTAATTAGGTGGCGAATAGCAGCACAGCACTGTCTCAATCCAGCAGGACGCCTAGGAAACATCCTAAGTAGGTACCTAGATTACCTACAGTGCATTTTCAGAAGGCTCCGGATGCTTCCTCACAGTTGGTGTAGAATCCTCCCCTGAGGCCACTCAACGACCGACAAATGTCTTATTCTTAATAGTTATTAATAATAATCAATAAAAAATAAACACACACTAAACAAATTATGACATGAATTTGTCATCTCTAACACCACATTTATTTGACTTGTCATGTTTCTGTCATGATTTCAGTTAATTAACCAGGCAAGCTCCAGGGACTCCTCTGGTTTTTAGGAAGCCCCCCCCCCCACCCCCGCGTTGGATCTGCGCTCCATTGCTAGGTCTGATGAGTGTCCTGCAGCTGGCTGAACCCAGGCATGGCAGGAAGTGTGACGAGGACAGAGCGCAGCAGAGAGAGCTAGCCATGCCACCGCTAGCTGTCACTTTTTGCAGTTTTTTTTTTTTTTTTTCCCTCGTCTCTCCCCCATCATCTTGTCACACGGTAGACAGGAACAAGGCAGAAAAAGAAAGGGAAAAAAGACATTCACAGCGAAAAGGGAATTAGCTAACTAATCTCTGCCTAAGTGGCGATAAGGTCCCAGTAATAGAAATCATTCCGGCCCCCTTTCATGTCCCAAAAAAAGAGACTTAAGTAGCGAAAATAATAGTATTTTCTCTCTCCTGTTGAGACCAAAGGGTAATATCACGATGCTGTCACAGTGTCAAATAGTTCCCATGGTAACTCAGCATTCACGGAGGAAAGTGGCAGGCAAGGAAACACACAGGCAGGGACCCACACACACACACACACACACACACACACACACACACACACACAAACATAAACACACACACACACACAACTCCCCCGCCCCCCAACACTCACACATGCAAACCAGTGGGCATCTCATCTAAGTGCCCTGGCTGGACCAAAATCATCCATTGTTCTCATGAATTATGTTTATTCATTCATTCCAATTATCATGAAGCTACCGAATCCATGGCAATAATGCCTATTACTACCTGCTAGGTCACATCCTGGTCTCACCAGCGGTGAGAATACATTTTCCCACTTCATAATGTATTTTGTTAAGTTTCACTGACCATGCAAAGCTCAGGACCAAATCTCAGTGTCACTTCCCCTGTGTGACTGTAAGCACTGAGCTGCGACGGAGAGCACACGTTTAAGAAGCTCTGTTTCTATGGGTGTCGTCGTTGGCTCTGTTTTTTTGTAGTTGTAATCAAATATGACGAGCGGAGGATCAGCGCCAGCAGAGCTATTTATAACACATCTTTAATCCCGCGTTCTCGTCTACCTGACGATTGCAATTTGTAAGTTCAACCGTGTTTATGTTGCAAAACAGGTCTAATTATAGGGCTAATAAAGAGTTGGAGTACTCATTATTGCTCATAGGACCAAACCAAACCTGCTGACCACGCCTTTGAACAATGCTTTCAGTGTGTGTTCATTATGGGTGGCAACGCCCCATCAATAAGTGGAGAACAGGCGTGAATCGGTGTGTCGGATCAACTCCTGTTTAGCGGGTGACTGAGTAACCGTGTCAGTCAATAAGACGAATAAGGTGCAATAGCGTGTGTTATGAAATGCAAAGCAATCTACAAGCATAGCAGTGTTGGGGTTGGGTTCTCCTTTAACTCGTGTGTAGAATTTGTGGCATGGATTACTTTCCTCTATTTCTGTGCCTGCAACATTCGGTCTCAATGCTGCTACAAGGCATTGAAACCATGCACGAGGGAATATATTAAAATGAATAAATGTATAAGTGTCTTTCATGGCCTCTCTGGGGACCTTCACACGCCCCGCGTCGTCTTAACTCGAGCTTTGCAGGTGTGCAGCTTATTTATGACTTTATGTAATTACTTGCATTGACATGTTGGTGGCGCCATTACAAACACGTCGGCGACGCTGAGGAATAATTCATGAGACGCGGTCACCGAGGTAACGTTACGACCTCAAACAAAGTTATCAAAGTCAGCAAGGTTAGCTACCCTGGGGATAAATAAATAAATACAGCGTTCAAACAGGCGGCTGGTGTGTGTTGGCCACACACAGACACACACACACACACACACACACACACACACACACACTTATGTAAGCATACAGTTAAAAAGACACAGGGCTGCACATGGCACAGCGCCGTCATCTCTCGCTGACCTACATCATGGAGAGAAAGTGAGAAAGTGGCGTAGAGAGAGAGAAGCTATATTGTGGTGTTGTTAATAAGAAAGACACAAGTGAGTTATGTATGCGACCAGGGCTTATTTATTTATATATTTCGGTTTTATTGTTATTTTATTTCTTTTTTTTGTGCTGTCCAATGTCCTCTGTCGCTGTAGTCTTGGGAAATAAAAAAGAGGCCGCGTTTGACGACGCTCTCCTTCCATTCGCTATCAGTGTGGATTACAGCCAGGGACAGGGCTCCCGCTAAATGGCCACGAGGAAACATCCGCCATGTCATTAATTCGTCCGATTTGCAGTTTATTTTAATTTGTAAAAAAAAAAAAAACGTCAGCAGAGTTACGTTTTATCACGTAGGTCCTACACCGATTCCACTGTTGGGTGACTCGGTACCGAACACAGATGTGTATATTTAACTATGACTCTCTTACGGTAGCCAGATGCCTCCTACGGTGACAAGGCGTGTATGTAATCTGTTAAAAAAGAAAAAAGAAAAAAAAAAGATAAATAACCATGAATGGGCGCAGATGGATCTGGCGTCGATGGATCTGGTGGGTGGGTGGGTGGGCCTACAATGTAATGAAAGAAACATGGATTTATAGTTGTTGTCGTAGATGAACGATTCGTAGATAAGGTATAAACAAATCTGTCTGTTGAAAATGTCCACATGTTGACAACAGCCTGCTCACTCTAACCCGAACCAGCGCGATAGAAACGACAGAACTGCTGGGGGGGGGTGTGATGTCTGCTACTCCAAAGAGGGCAGGGCTGAACACTTGAACTCGAGTCAGGTAACCAACAGGCGACCGGAGAGTCCGTCCAGCTGCCTGTCGAAAACCTTCCGGGGGACGAGAGGGGCTGGCAGGCAGGCAGGCAGTCTCCCCGGTACCGTGTCACTCCGTCTCACTCTGTCTCACGCCGTCTCACTCCTTTTCTCCCCCCGTTAAAGCGACTTTATTATTTTTTTTCTCTCTCTCTCTCTCTCTCTCTGTCCCGTTGGGCTCCAGAGCGCGTGAGGGCTGCCGAGCTGCACGAGCTCAGGTGACCAGCTTTGTGTTTCAGCCGCCAGGTCTGGAGACGCCACGCAGGTGTCGAGCTGCGAGGCAGGGTCTTTCTCCCCCGTCTCACACACACATACACACTCACACACACACACACACACACACACACACGCACCCACTCACACACACACACTTTTTGTCCGCTGGAAAGTACCCTTTTTTGTCGGACCCTGCTGAACAGCGGGGCCACCATTTCAGGTCACCGATTCCAGCTTTCTCGCGGCGAATACTTTATTGGAGTATTGGATATCGAGTGGCATTTTGGGAAAAAAAAAGGTACGTCTTTCGTCGACTATTTTCACCAGATTGTCATGCTTCTGTAACTGTGTTGTTGTCAGTTTTTAGACGTTGCCGACTAGTTTAACAAGAAATAGCCTATGTCATTGGGTTGACACCTTTATGGAGCTGAGCCACGAAGTGAGCATGGGTGGTCAGCCTGGGCAGCTGTTGGGGTCTGTGACCTCTGGAGCCAACCTAATGAGATTAGATATTAACGCAGGCCAACGCTGTCAGTAGGCCCTGTTGCGCCTTGAGCCCTACGTGCGATATGGTCAGCTTGACCAGCGACATGAACGATAGCGCTGTTGTTGATCTCAAAACCGTGCCTCGACACACCGATCTCTTCTTGAGATGTCTTGGTACCTGGTTACCCGGTGGGCATCTCTTCTAGGGGGCGCTGTGGAGGTACTCTATGGATGTTTGAGGAAAGGGTGGCTGTCTTCAGTTATGATGAAGACGAAGCCTCTCCAAACATCCATTCCGCCCGATATGAACCTTTCTGCAGGCGTGGAAAGTACCCGAGTATGTCTATAAGTATGCCCAGGTTGGTTTATCCAGGTACTTGTGTTGCTCTACTCAGTTCTACGTGGTGAGCTTAATGTTGGAATGTGTCTCTGGTGTAGGGAAGGCTCAAACTTGTTCATTGTGAAAGGCTTGCAGTGCAGAAGATTGAGTGTGTCTCACAGTGTCTAGAATATTGACTGGAGATGGTTTCAGGGCATCTTGTTGTTGTGTGTGAACCAACCACTGGGGCTGGAACAGTCATACGTGTGTCTACTCAAGTGATGCTGCATTCTGAGTGCTACGGGACATTTTTTGGATAATATACAACATTCTGTCAAGTTCTTTGTTTGCTTATCACACTTTAAGTTTCAGTAACACACATTTTGACAGAACACAGATCAGAAACATAAGTAAAGATTAAAATCCAGTGGAACTAAAGTTTTTGATGTTTAATTAACATGAAACCCAGACTCAGATGTTGCAACAGTTTGGAAGAGGATGAAATGCGTATTACGTCGCTTTATTCTGCTCTTTTGAGTTCAATGGCAATTTTTCAATGAAAAAACACATCCAGCATCCTGCTTTTGATCCAACCTTTGTTCTTTTGTTAATTTTTTGTGATTTTCCCGGGTGCAAATCCTATTTCCTGACCCATTGTTTTCAGTGTATGAGTGACTTGCTTGTGTCATCGGCTCTCCACTGCTAACTCTAAAGGCCACTCTGTTTTGCTCTGTTTCCCCTGCTGGTCATCTTGCAAGTTGGCATCTTTCAAAATTATGTAAATGTTGGCAATGGCTTCTTCCAGGCGGTTTCATCCTCCAATGATCTCGCTGATGCATGTGAGTTAGAGTTAGTGAGCCCTACACTGTGTGTGTGTGTGTGTGTGTGTGTGTGTGTGCGTGCATGTGAACGCAGATTAAAAGTGAATGAATAAAGGAAAAAGAATGACTGATTAAATTATCCACTGAGTGATGGTGATGGGACAATCGTTTTAACTGCAGGGGGAAAATATCCTCACTCTTCCCCTCACTGTCCCTCTGTTCCTGCGTCTCGCCCAAACTCACTGCCTCCCCATTCAGTCACCTCAAACGTTCAGTGTATTTATCATGCTAATGTTGTCACGGTCGCGTTGATCACGTTACAGTCTCAGAGGCCCACACAAACTCGTGTTAAAACATTTGATTTGGAGATACCCTGCAACTCTCTGCCCCTTTTTTAAAGGGACTACTCCCAAAAACCCGCAGGAAAATAGGCGGCACTCAAAAAGGCTCTGCCATGGATGGCTAGGAATGTAATTGGTGTCGGATGCAATGACAGATGAACAGCAAAGTGACAACCCTGACAAGATAATACAACCACAATAAGGGCCATTTTACCGTTGACTGTCTGACTCCTTAGCTATTCATAGGATTGTTCTGAAGTCACCGGTCGTAATACATATTTGTAAAGAGTGTGGCGGAGTGTAGTAAGAGACCAGCACACCTAGTTTCCTCTGTGTTTAACCCTGCGCTGCCTGGCCCCCTCACACACACACACACACACAACTAGTTTCCTCTGTGTTTAACCCTGCGCTGCCTGGCCCCCTCACAGACACACACACACACACACCTAGTTTCCTCTGTGTTTAACCCTGCGCTGCCTGGCCCCCTCACACACACACACACACACACACACCTAGTTTCCTCTGTGTTTAACCCTGCGCTGCCTGGCTCTCTCACACACACTCCCTTTCTCCACGCTGGCTGTTCTAACACGTGTGCTAGATGAGGATCACAAGGTCGAGCAATGACAACTTTTGGAATGGCACGACAAGGTCAAGAGAAAGAGAACTTGTCATGTGTCCGTTAGCTGGATGCTCCCGTTTCCACAAGTCTCCCAGCTGTGAAGAACGGCCTCCCCTTGAATACTAACCAACTCCCTCACAACATGTAAGCGTCGTGGAAGAGTTAAAGTATCATTAAAGTTGCAAAGGGAACTTCTCCACCCCGACATGACCAATGTTTTTAGGATGAGTTAAAAACAGTTGATTGTACGTGGGCAGATTACATTAGTCACAACTGAGAGCCGAGTTTGACGTGTACTTCATCTCTGTCATCTCAACCAGAAGATATACGTTCTATTGAACATTAGTCACAATGAGATAAATCAACTACTTCAGGCCATTTCACGCGATTTGCTGCCTCCCGTCTGTCGATGACATGAAGGGTTTCGGTGTCTTGCCGTAGAGACACTCTAGCCTGGAGGTTGAAGCCTCCACCCCTGTCACCCGTACTCATCCAGCCCCTATCCCGTGTCCCTGGGTGCAGATGAGCTGTTGACATGTGTCTGGAACGTGTCCGTTAGATCAGTGGGGTGTGCTTTCACAGAACAGGTATTTGACAAACCAGTATGCTCCAGTCTGTTGAATGATGAGGTGATCTGATCTTTGTCCCCCCCCCCCGAATAGTGGCAAACCTTTATAATGTTTTTTTTTTTTTTTTAACAGAAGTGAATTATCCATTTCTCCACCTTGGACTGAAATATCTAGTATTGTGTCATTTGGTTTTGAAAGTGTCTATTTGGCTTCTTGGAGGTGATTTGAGATGGAAGAATTCCTGCTTGGCTCATTAAATTGAGTAAAGCTATGTTCTACTCCATGGCAAATTCAGTATCATGCAGGTGTTTCCTCTTAGGCAAGAAAAATGTTTTTTTTTTGACAGTTTCACATGCAAGGAAACCTGTCTCTAAGGCATCTCGCACAGCAACCTCTGTCGCTTCCATTCCCATTTTTATTCCACGCAGCATTGAATCATACCACTATAAGCGAGTACATTCGTGTTGGTTTGGCACACAAAACCAACCCTTTTTGTATTGATGAATACTTGAGTGTGCTTAAGTGTTATTAGCAATCCATGTGCATGCAGCCTGCCTTTTATTGATGAACCCTTCTAGTACCTACCCCACAACCACTTGCACTGTAATGACTGTTCTGTAAAGAGGGCCAGATGCCTTAACTCTTCTTGCCTGTTACTTCTTGGTACAGTTATGCTTCAGATTCTGTTTGGTAAGGCCCCCCTCTGTCCAGGGTCACATGAGGTGCAAGTAACCTTTTGACCCTGGAGAACAACTTGGAATGGGTTGGTACAAGCCCCAGACCACGCTGACATGGGAAATAAACGGCAGACAGATCTTGTGACCATCCAAACCAGTTCGACCTGCACTCCGGTACTGAAATGGAAGTGGCTTTTCCGGATTAGTGGCCTGTGATTCGTGGCTGTACTGCTTCCTCATCGAGTCTTTGTGTCACCTGTATTTACATCACATGCAGTGCTGCATTCACAGCTGTAATGAAGAATCACATTGAATCGAATTGTACAATACTGTACAATTGTACATAATAATGTGATCAAATTGGAATATATACTAACATATATACTTTGCATGCCAATAGAATATACTACAAAATAATTGTTGGCAATTCTAGTTAAATAAGATAAGTTAGTGCTTCCCTTATGAATTTTTTCTTCTCGATATGTGGGCGTGCACGGTGCTGATGTGGGTGTGCACGGTGCTGATGTGCATGTGCACCATGCTGATGTGGGCGTGCACGGTGCTGATGTGGGCGTGCACGGTGCCGATGTGCATGTGCACCGTGCTGACTTGGGCGTGCACGGTGCCGATGTGCATGTGCATGTGCACCGTGCTGACGTGGCAGTGCACGGTGCCGATGTGGGCGTGCACAGTGCCGATGTGGGCGTGCACGGTGTCGATGTGCGTGTGCACCGTGCTGATGTGCATGTGCACCGTGCCGGCGTGCACCCTGCCGACCGGCGTGTGCACGGTGACGACGTGGGCGTGCATGGTGCCGACGTGGCAGTGCACGGTGCCGATGTGGGTGTGCACGGTGCCGATGTGGGCGTGCACGGTGCCGATGTGGGCGTGCACAGTGCCGACGTGGGCGAGAGAGGATTTAGTGCGATTAAAGTGTGATCGCACTGATTCCAGTGTGGCCCTGGTGCATTCCAACACAAAGGGTCTAATTCAATGTTATATCAACATAACATCAGAAGAAATGACATGTGAGCGCACCACATGTCTTGTTATTGTTATTAACTTTAATAATAATACGTTTTTGTTTTTAATTTGTAGTCATTCCATTGTCTGGGAGTCATGATATGTCTGTTGCTTCTGTTCTTCACAATCAAATATGAAGGCTTCTTTTTGTTTTTTTGTGTTACTTTTACTTTTAAGTTACTTGTTGGTGCAGTAGGGGGCACCTATAATACTGGGCCATACTGGGCCTCTTAATCCACACTCCTAAACCGCAACAGGTTTCATTCCTTGCATTAAAAGTTACCAGGTGATGTTTTTGACATGAACCCATCGTCTGTCCTTGAACCATAATCCCAGACAGACAGACAGGCGGAGACGAGGCTTGGGTGAAGGGTTGAGGGGACGGAGCTCATGGGAGGAGTGAGTTATTAAAGGACTCCCGTCTCCCTCTCTCCGCCAACCCTCTCTGTCATCAGGCGTCCTCGAGATGACGGTGACACCTAAAGGTAAACATTGGATTATGTCTCTTTCTTCCAGAGTTCACCTCGGCGCTTCGCTGGCACTCTGGGTGAAATTAAAACCCCGGGAGGCTCTGGGGTCTTAACCTGCGGCCTCCAGCGGCGCAGTGGAGTCGGTTCCCCCTCAGCAGCGCTCCCTATGAGTCTAGACCCTCCAGGGTCAGCCCTGGTCCGGTGGGAGCGGAGCCTGGCTGGGGCGCCGGAGCTAAGCGGTGCTTAATTGTGATTCATGATGACGACTGATGCGTCTGATCTGTTGGCCCGGGCTGCCGGGACCGGAGGCGCGGTGGCCTCCCTGGTTTGGACACCGTGACAATGGGGGAAATGAACAGACAACGCATTACAGCAGCAGCCCTGCATTCCACAGCACACACACACACACACACACATGCACACACACACACACATGCACATGCACACACACACACACACACACACACACACACACATGCACACACAGGCACGCACGCACGCACGCACGCACGCACACACACACACACATGCACGCAGGCACGCACGCACACACACGCGCACACACACACTAATCCCTTGCTCAAGTAGACAGACACAACAAATACAGCAAGCACTTACATGTCACAAGCGCACACACACACACACACACATTTGCTTTCGAGACATGCGGGATCATGCAAAAGTAGGCTTCATAGTAAAGTGGGTCAGTGTATAATTCATTAACAGAACGTTCTAAATGGCATCTTTAAACAGCAACATCCCACATTGCTTCTGAGTAAATTAAAGCTAATTTAATCTAATCTATATTTTCCCCTCGATGGTCTTTGTGTGTTTGCATATAAAGTAAGTGTGTGTGTGTGTGTGTGTCTGATGGATAATGGGAGGCAGGTAGAGACAGCCTTGGGTTAGCATCAGGACTTGCTAGAGCAGGTGTTTGAGTCTTTACTGATTTCCGCCTTCATTTGACTCGACTCCATGCCCTGCTCTGCTCTCGGCTGCCATTTCATTCCCCCCCCCCCGTGGGCCGTGTTCCACAACTCCTCTCTGTTGGCCCAATTATCCAATTCTCTGTCCCTGTGTGCTCTCTGCAGCGTGATATTTGTGGCTGGTGATAAATTCTCCTGTTTGACGCCTATTTCCTGTCGGGCTTTGTTTGAACAGGGACTCCAGTGTTGACCTTTCAACACCTCCAGCTCTCTGTGGCTGGCACTCTGTCACGCGGTGAGGTCGCATTCACCTGTCCAACTGTCCCATCAGGCCACTGGCCAATGGCGCGGCGCCGTTTAACCCCGGCTATAATCCTCCAATCAAAGGTTAGAGAGGCGTCGTCCTGTGTGACACGGCGGGTGGGTTTATGGGCGCTTTTCAGGTGCAGAGCCACACATTGGATTTTGGAAGCTATTATAAAACTCGCCGCCGTGTGTTTTTAAGATGACCTCTTTTAGGAGTCCAGGGCCATTGGACCCGGGGCTGCCTTTGATGATATACAACACCCCGCGCTGAACAATAGACCCCCCCCCCCTCCCCCGCACCGCCACTGTTTACTCGTAGTAAATAGTTTTGACTGGCGGAGCTACAGAGCTACTAAATCACCGCCCCGAGGAGAGTGAGTCTCCCCAAATAACAAGGGCATGATGTCACGGGTGCGTCGGAGCTGCCTGCGAGGCGTGGAGGCGTAGAGGCGAGTGCGTACACGTCCCAAGGACCGGCCGCTGCTCCGGCGTGTCTGTCCCGCGCACCTTCGCCATGGCAACGTCTCCGCCTCCACGCTGGAGCCTGCATCCCCCCCCGTGCCTGCAGGATCAGTCTTTTTTTTGTGTGTGTGTTTTTTAAATTTATCCCAAATCTTGTGAGATGAATGGAATATTTTGGGTTTCTACTGTGCAGGCTGAATTTATATATATATATATATTTTTTTTAT
>JAOPUI010000061.1:3841136-3852465 GCA_027123135.1 Urophycis floridana
GAAAAATGGTGGACCCGAATGAGTGCACACTGTACACACTGTGCGTTAATGTAACGCAGACGATCTGAAGATGCCACATTAATACAGTACTAACGCTACGCCTAGAATTTAACTAACCAACCGTATCCTTGCAGTACGAAGCATATTCCTACTGTACTAACCCTGCAGTGCCAAGGCTGCAGTATGCATGTTTGTTACATTTTGTAGTTAGAGAGACATTGGATATTCAAAAGATATTCACGCTCTGAATTACAGCATTGTGAGGCAGGGAACTAAAAACGCCACCGCTGGTATGAGTCCTGTGTATCTGGCGGTACATACCAGCTCTAAGCCAAACCCTACAGTATTAACTCTTCTTATATAATAATAATAATAATAATAATAATAATACATTTTATTTGGGGCGCCTTTCAGGACACCCAAGGACACCTTACAGCGCAGGAGAATATAGTTAAATAGTTCAAACAGCCAGTCATGGCAAAGACAGGACTAGCATGAATAAAACAAAGCGAGACATAAGGTGGGTAGACATGTGTGGGAGGGGAGAATAAAACCGGAATACTGTGAAGATGAGCTGAGTGGACAGGATACTGAACAGGTCAGTTTGAACAGGTGAGGTTTGAGGTGGGATTTGAATGCCGTTCTGGTTTCAGACTGTCGAATGACACTTTTGACACTTTTTAAGTCATACATTGATATTTTGGGGTTCGTACCAGTCTAAACTCGTTGTGCTATGTGGCACACCCTAAACAGTAACATTAAGTCGAATACAACCAACACTTTTAAAATGAATGCATAAGCGAACGACCAAAACGCTTGCGCGGTGAACAAAGTGGAACATGGAGGACCCACCGGAGCGCTTGAAGCGGTGGCCGATGCTGCGCGACCAGCCGATGTTGTGGATGAGCGGGCTGTACATGTGGCACCAGAAGTCGTCCGAGCCGTCCTGGCTGTCCTCGTACACCAGCCGCAGCCGGCCCCCGATCACCTGCTCGACGAGGGCCACGCGCGTCCGGCTCAGGTGGTTCTTGTCCACCACCTCCACACGCATCAGCTTCTTAAAGGGGAACTGCAGGTTGTCGTGCACCTAGCGGCGCAAGAGGGTATGAATAGGAAACAGAGCCGTTAGCCACGAACAACGGTAGTCAAATGGGTTGTCCTTATGCATATGCACAATAATTTGGAGTGTGGGGTCAATACCAAATGAAACCTCCCAGAGAGATTATTATGAGATGATATATCTTTAATATAGAGATGTATTACAAAGAGAGACATTATTTGTCACCTTGGTGGCGAAGTCTGCTGGCAGTGTTTTGGCACCGGTAAGGCGCTTGACCAGAAAGGCCTTCCAGTTGGAGTACTTGAGCTGTATGGCTAAAAAGGAGATTGGAAATAAATCCATGCGGAAGGACAAGCAGAAACCAAGACATTCAGAAATAATGAAAAAAGGAACTGACTTTTTGGAGGTACAAGGGGCTTGTTGCTGGCTGCACACCAGCCCACAGGGTGGATCTCCGGGATGCCCAGGTTACACCAGAAGTCCTTACTGGTGTCGTTGTCAAAGCCCTCATACCGCAGCAGCGCCTTGAACCCTGAAAATACATTAGGAATATCACACATGATATTGTACCATATGAAATACAGTCAAAATACATTTTGGGGGGTTTCTATTCAAAAGACTCAGAGTATTAACTGGGGATAAAAACTGCCATCAAGTCTACTAAGGGTAAGCCCCACAGACTCCTTGCAAGGCAGCTGCGACACACACAGTCTACCCGTGCCATTCATTAAATAAGAGACAATCAAGGGCACCTTACAACAGATCCAGTCAAGATAAACAAGGCCTTTGCTTCATTTTATGAGGTCATGTACCAGTCTGGGGTCAGTTCTACCGACTCCCAGCAAATGAATAATTTTCTAGAGGATAGCCAGCTCCCCAAATTAGATGAAGCTGCAGCTGAAGCGATGGATGCTGCCATAACTTTGGAGGAGATACAAGCCGCTATCTCTCAATTCCCTAACAATAAAGCCCCCGGCCCCGATGGGTTCACCATTGAACTGTTTAAAAAATACTCTTCCAACCTAGCCCCTTTGCTACTCCGCATGTTTGCCCATTCTAAAGAAACAACAGAATTACCACCCTCACTATACAATGCTAACATTGCTCTTATCCTTAAGAAAGACAGGGATCCTCTGGAAATGACATCATACCGTCCAATATCCCTCCTCCAGATGGAAACAAAAATACTCAGCAAAGTGTTGGCTAACAGGCTCTGCAAATACATAGCTAGTTTGATACACCCTGACCAGATGGGCTTTGTCCCTGGCAGACATATACATTTTAACCTAAGACGTCTATTCAACATCATGTATCAGAAACAGAATGAGGAGTCTGTGGTGATTACCCTAGACGCCGAAAAGGCATTTGATTATATTGAATGGAGGTACATTTTGACCTCCCTGAAATATTTTGGTTTTGGACAAGAGTTTATTCAATGGATTGAAGTAATTTATGCTCACCCTCAAGCTTCAATAATTACTAATGGTGACATTTCACAATCATTCCGTCTCCACAGGGGTGTCCGCCAGGGTTGCTCCTGTTCACCCTATCTGTTCAACCTAGCCATCGAGGCTCTAGCCTGTCAAATTAGACTGAATCAAGAGATAGCCTCAATTAAAATGCATGGTGTAGAGAATAAGATATCCCTTTTTGCAGATGACATTACTCTATTCTTATCACACCCCAAATCCTCCATCCCACCTTTACTACAGCTTATTGATACCTTTGGCAGTTTTTCTGGCTATAAGATCAACTGGGGTAAGAGCGAACTTATGCCCATATCAGACAGGGTTGACCTTAACTTTTTACGCACAACTACATTTAAAATGACTAGGGACCAATTCAAAACCTTGGGTATCATTGCGACACGGGAGCATGGTAGACTCCTTTCCAGCAACTGGGAATCTAAACTGCAACAATTGAAACAGAACATTCAATTTTGGACCACATTGCCCATCTCCATCGTCGGTCGTATTAACGCCATAAAAATGGTTGTCCTTCCTAGATTCCTATATATTTTCCAAAATATCCCTGTGTTTATCCCCCTTTATTACTTTAAAAAGTTGGACTCCATCATATCTTCCTTCATATGGAACAATAAACCAGATAGAATATCCAAAAAACACCTGTTTAAGCGCAAGGCAGAAGGAGGCTTTGGACTGCCTCACTTTAAGCTTTACTACTGGGCTGCCAATATGAATGTACTTCTGTACTGGCGTAATGGTTTGCTGATGGCCCACTACAATCAAGAAGCTGTACCCTCATGGCTTCAGATAGAAATATCTTGATGCAGTTTCTTCTCTGTATAGTACTCTAATGGCCCATGAAGAGGTGTCCACTGAAAAGGTGAAAAATGATTGGGAGCAGGAACTTAACATTGAATTCAATGTAACAGATTGGGAGGGTATTTTGGATAGGATTCATAGCAGCTCAATAAACTCCAGACATTCTTTAGTACAGTTTAAGGTGGTCCACAGGCTTCACTACTCTAATGCCAGGCTCCATGTCATTTACCCCAACATTTCTCCTTTATGCGATAAATGTAAACAACAATCAGGGACTCTTACACATCAGTTTTGGTCTTGCTCCAAGTTAACTTTATTCTGGTCTCTTATATTTGATTACATCTCAAAGGCCTTCCATAAATGTATATCTCCGGACCCACTCCTTGCCATCTTTGGTTCAGTGGTGTATAACCCCAACCTCACAAGTTATGAAGGGCAAGCCATATCCCTCTGCACTCTGCTGGCCAGACGCCTCATTTTGCAACAGTGGAAATCAGAGGTTAGCCCTCTGTTTCAGCAATGGCTTAGGGAGCTGGGCAATGTACTGCACATGGAGAGGTTGCGCTATAAGATTACCAATAAAGAAAGAATCTTTCAAAGGATGTGGCAACCTCTGTTGGACAAATGGGCAGACAATAGGTAAGACAATCAAAGCCCAGAGTGACACCCTTAGCACTTGAGCCTGGCCTCTTCTCTTTCCTTCTGTCAAATTTGTTTTTGTACATTATGTCGACTGTCACCATTTAGTCCTTTATCTCATGCTGGCTTTTCCCTTTTTTTTGTGTTTTTTTGTTTTGTTTGTTTGTTGGTTTGATTTTATGCTGGGAGGGGGGGGGGTTGGGTTTTGCCTTGTTGGCCTTGTTGTTGATGTAAAAAAAACAGTAAATCTGAAGGAGAACTTCTGTACTGTTATCCTGTATAATTCTTGAGTCCTTCAATAAAGACATTTATATAAAATTAAAAAAAAAGTCTACTAAGGGTTAAAAGATGACCATCAAGTTGTTTGGGTTACTAGGTAAAGAAGAATTAGGGTTAAAGAAGATGAAATGGACAGTGTTGTTATTGTCTGAGGTAACCCATTGCATTCCCGTGAATAGCTTCAAAGTGAAGTCTCACCTGCTAGTTTGATGATCCCTGCAATCCAGTAGACTTTTGTCGAGAGGTTGGTGTCTGAGTTGAGCACCTCCACCCTCACGCCTTCCGCTATGTCCCCCCAGCATGTTCCCATGGGGGCCTAGCAGCCAGAGAAAAATACAGATATATGATCAATACAACGTTGTGGTTACCTTTGAATATTGATCCGAGCGGACGTACTTACATGCTTGAAACAGCTAACAGGGGCTCCTGACGTGCTGTTGCTCACAATGTACCGACCCCAGTCAAAGCTTTCGACTGGGACAATGGCTGGAAGGGGGGACAAACATTTGAAGGTTGCGGTGAGCATTTTGCATTGGCAAATGAATTCCACAAACACGTGTTTATTGCATTTTGTATGGCATACCGGCTTTCAGTTTGGGCTGGTTCTGCTGACTTGCTTGGTACTGTGCGTAAGCGGCCAGCTTTGCCATGAGAGGCTGTTTCTGTAACACCTTTGCTTTTTTCGTTGGTGGTTTACCCTGAAAAAACAACAGCATGTTGATGGGTAAACAAAACATTTGTTTAAATCCAAACTAGTCGTCTGGATATAAAGTCACAGTGAATGTAGATTCCCACTTCGGAGTCAATCTGATAAAGTACCTGGAGTCTAGCCAAGATGCTAGCTTTTTTGGAATTGGAGGAATAACTTCTGGAACAGGACACACTGCAGAAACGTTTGGTCTTGGAATAGAATGCATCTCGCACGCCCACCATCCCACACATCTCACAGGTGGCTGTTGAATATAGACCACACAAGACATGTGCTCAACTAATGAATATTGGTTGTTTCTCAATATTGTATAATCAAACTTGATATTCTATGCACACATCAATTCTCATGAACATGCGTTTTACTCACCCATTCCTGCCTTGCCATCAGGATAAGTGTAAACCTGCCCATTGTTCTTGATGATGGGCAGGCTGGCGGGAACCACCTCATCCTCACTATCGTCAGAGCTGGAACTGCTGGTGGACTCCTCACTACAGCTGTCATACCCATCAAACATCCCAAACGAGTCCCTCCGCTTTCGTTCTGAACGTGGGGTGCGCTCAGCCTTAGAATGTGTTGAACATGTGCAGGCAGAGACATAAGCACAAATATACCCTTTTAGTTTTCGTAAAAAGAGGATGCGTCTAGCACTCAAGGTGTTTGACTAACTATCAGTTGAAATGTTCTGGGTTTGATCCACACACTACCTCTAATGCGCTCCTTCAAACCCTACCTGCTATTTAACAACGGACCTGAATTCAGTGTCAGTCACTTTGGAAAAATCCGTAATGAACTGTGTGGTCTGGACACATTAACACGATTACCGCCTAGACCCTGAGATATCAGGCAATGATGTAATCATCGCTCTTAAATCATTGACATTCTCATTTACGTTCTCCTGACGGTGGAACATTTTCTCATCAAAGCATCAGGAAGAACAAACGTCTTTGTTGCTTGATGTGTTAACGTTTTCTCATTTGTACGCTACAAAGAAATATACAATCCGATAATAAAATGGCCCGAACAGATACTCGACTGCTGTGAACATTTCAACACTCGTTGAGCAGACATACTTAACGGTCGTAACACGGAAATGTTTACGTGAGACCTGGCGGCCTTATCTCCTATTGCTAGCTAGGTTAGCATAGCTAGCGGAAACCCGTCTTCTAGTTTGTATACAGGAGTCACAGAACATGGTTTTCATAGAAGACACATTCTACCACACGTCTTTAAAACTCACCAATAAGTGGCGTATAAGGGCAGGAGCAGTTTGAGTATTATTCCTAAATAGTAGTAGCATAGGTTTAGCTAAAATGCTAGCTGCTAGAAACATAACAAAGAGAAAGCACACGGCCTTACTTTGCCAACATAACGACATATGCACCACAATATAATGTTATAGACAATATACCATGTCCCTGGCGTCCTCCATCAACCCTTCATATGGACATGCTCCTTTGCTGTGCTAGCTTATACAAATAATAGCCCTAATTCGGGGATGTTTTGGCTTAAAAAGCCAGCGTATAAAGATCAATACTACACAGCAGAATATCAACAATTACTCCACCGCTTCTGCGCATGTGCGAGCGTAACCCACTTTCGTGTGATTGGTCATTCCGGATTGAGGTCAGGGACTTGTATAGAAAACAAAACATTGGCCAGTTAATGAATGACTGACTTCCATTTATAAGTGTGTATATATAGAGATTTGCATACGTATTTTTTCTTCCAGATCAAACCATTGTTTTAAATGTAAATATAGCCAATATATCACATTGAACATTATATGGCAATTAAATGTGGTGTAGGAAAGATTTAACAGCTGTTACATTTGTTAGAAATGGCACAGCCATCCGCCAGCTGTTACTGAGTGAAATGCACCGAGAGTATACCTGTTTTGAGTTGGCTGTGCCTGCCAATCGGAGACCATTATGACTGTAGCAGCTCCCTGCCCATGTCAGGCCAATAAGGGCATCGCTTGCCTGATTGGTTGGGAAATCTATCTTGCCTGTCATTTACTGGTCGGTGAAACACAACACTTTTCGATGGCTGAGAAATGTAGGGAAGTAGGGAGCAGAGAGGGGTGAGTGGGATATTTACATGCTCTCCGTTTACAGCTGTCAAATCTTACCTACAACTCCTTTAGCTTAGAATCCCGAAACGTATTCAGCTTTTTAAATGGCTTTCTGAACAACCCAAGTCTTTAGACATATTGTCCACAGCCAACTATTGATCAGCCATCGCACATGTTCAGAAAGTAGTCTCTTCCAACTTAAAGACAAATAAATTCTTTATTGAAGAGCACTATTATATTTCTGCAGACAAATAGTACTTCAGTATTATAGATGCATCTTATGTTTCACAAAATAATGAAATATAATATTCTAACAATATAATCCGTATAACCTTTATAATATAATCCTATTCAATATATGCATGTATGTCATATCAATGTAACACAAATAACACAGCTGAACGTTGACACGCACACACGCACGCACACACAAAGAAGGCAAACTGAAACATTAAAGCCACAGTCTATCTTAAAAGTGACTTAGCCAGGAACTGATTTTTGAACGATATCCTGATTATGAACTCAAAGCAGTGTTGGACGAAACAGAAACAGTGGAGCAGTCAAAGTCAAAACTTCAACCACAACAAACAAATGCATCCTGCATTTGGGTAACTAAAGACAACTACTTTTTCAGGAAGCTTTGTTTGACCGTGGCAAACTTTCAAGTAAGTAAGGCTTCATCATGGAGGGTGGTGGGGCTCACGCAGCTAGGGAGAGATTCACCTGCACCCACCCACATCCAGGGTGCAGGAGTGTGGACGGTCCACGCTGGAGGCTGGAGAAAAGGGGGGCAGTGAATGATATCGTATGGAGAAGAGATCTGATGGATTTCAAATGACAATTGCATGTAATGAACATATGGCAAAATACTGTTCAAATATAATACACAAGGCTAAATTGCTAATTATAGTAATAAAGCAGATAGCAAAATGTATTACATGCTGTTTAAAGCAACAGTAGAAATGATAGTATAATAATACAGTATATATCAAATTATATATTGTGCTTCAATGCAGTCGCAGCTCTTCACAATAGTGAGTGTTTGGATATCACCACTACTACTGGCAGCGGAGAGGTAAGGAATTGAACTATCCAATTAGTGGCCAAGGGACGATTAGGCGGCTGTGTCGGTGGAAAGCCAGGACACCAGGGATAAAGCCTTTGCCCTCATAATGAGACTCATAGGATCTTCAGTGACCATAGGGAGTCAGGACCTTGATTTAACGCCTCATCTCGTCCACCTCGTCCACGTCTCCAGCCTGGGGCATTGAGGACATGCCCCAGGCCAGAGGGAGGAGCAGCCCCTACTGGCCGTCCGACCGCAGCACCATCTGGTCTCCAGGCCAGCCCTGCTGCTTAGCTTCCAAAGAGCTTCCAGGAGAGCGGCAGTGCAGCATGTATAATACATGGCATGAGATTGGGAATCTACACAAGGAAGTGGATCGCTCTCAAGCACAAGTCACTCCAAGGCTTTTAATCATTATGAAAAGAAAAAGAAAAGCCATCCTCGACAATAATAATAATAATAATAATAATAATACATTTTATTTATATGGCGCCTTTCAGGACACTCAAGGTCACCTAACAAGCACAAGAGCATAAAACAATCAAAGGACACAGATTAAAACAGATTTAAAAAGGCACAGAGCGTGCAGCAGATATCAAGTCATGTGTGAGTAGGCCTGCCTGAATAGATGCGTTTTGAGGTGAGACATGATCACATAATTGGTCCAGGATTTTCTCCAGTGGTCCACATTTGACAAATCGGTAAAAAACTACAAAACAAACCCCATGTTCCGCAAGACAGGGGTCGTAATGTGGAAAAGATTACTTCAAAAATGGACGAGTCTAACACAGGCCACACATGGTCAGCCCAAGTTTACGCCGTCTCCATTGCTTTGTCAACAGTCATGTCCTTTTTCTATAGGATGTCCCAAAAGAGCAAGTGCAAAAGCTAGCATAGCAGGTCCACCGTCTGCCATGTTCAATCCCGATTAAACTCATGTTTCTAATCCCAAAACGGTTACTTGCGTCGGGAATCACGACAGGGTCGGTCAAGGAAAGGAAGTGGTTAGTGCTTGGTGATCTGGATCAATGCCATCACACACAACAATCCAAACAGCTAGCTTCATCATCATCCATTGTCTGCTGTGGAGACGCAGACCAACAGCGGTGCTTGTGTTATTATTAAATAGAGGTTTCAGTTTCACCTAAAGAAACCGCGAGCTTCCGTCTGCCAAGAACCCTGCGGGTCCGTCTCACCATTACCACGTGGCACAGCAGAGTGGACAACGGGAGAAATCATTTTACAGCAGCGTGCAGCCACAGAAAGACGTCGAGGAGAATGACCTGAATGACTACCTTGACATCATCAGAACAGCTCGTCATCAATGGTGTCGTCAACGCTTCCCGAGATGGAGGCCACTTCTGGAATGTGAAAAGCACAGAAGGCGGTCAGGGAGAATCCCAGACAGGGTGATGCTGTTATTGGAAGGGAGTGCGGGACGGGGGGGGAAGCCAAACAGTTACTTTGGTCTACTGCGTTATTGCTTTTCATCGACCTCATCAGCTTGAATATTGCGCAGCGCTTTCGGCATATTGCTTGTTTGTTGTTAATTTAGAAAAGGAACGCGCACCGATGGAACATTATTGACCAATCAGAAATTTGCCTGGAGCGCCCAATCCATCCAAACCATTCCCCAAAAAGTGTAAAACACTCCTGCACTTTAAAAGATTATTTAAAAAACAGACTTGAGTCTTGGCATGCCTCAGCTCGTCCAGTTCGATGTTTTTTTTATCCTCTTTGCACAGAACTGCTGCTGCCCATATACAAACAAAAAACCCAAGATGATGGCCCCTTGCTCCGATTGTGACATAACTGTTGGATGCCCTACTCTGCTAGCTCACATTAATTGAAAGTGTCTCAGACGTGTCTCAGATGTGTCCAGCTTCCAGTCTGCACTCAGATTTCCTGCATGTAGTCAAGCAGCGAAGCTGCGAGACACCCTATAGTGATTCTATGTTTTCTTATTATTATTATTATTATTATCATTATTATACTTCCTCTTCCTCTACAGCTCTTTGCTGCATAACTTTCTATTCACTCACATCACTGTTGTGCCTCTGCATTGAACGCTCTAGCGCCACCATTAGTTCAATATTGGACATGCGTATTTGATTGTAAGTTCTTTAAAGTGCGTACAGCTTACAATGCTTACAGCTCTTTGCTGCATAACTTTCAACTCACTCACATAATTTTTGTGCCTCTGCATTGAACGCTCTAGCGCCACCATCAGTTCAATATTGGACATGCATATTTTTGTGAACCGTTACCCAACAAAAACTTGGTATATTCTCAAAACCACACTGATGATTAAGAATTTACGACTAGGTGTGCAATAATAATCCACATTTTTCTGTATCAACACCAAACTTGCTTCATAGACTCAAGATAACCAGAAGTTTCAGCCCAGCAGCTCCGCAGCCCAGCTTGACCCCCTCATTGCTGCTTGCAGCTATATTTATATTTATTATTATATTTCCAACACCATTGTGCTTGTTCTGGAGGAGACCGGCAAAGGCCACCTGTGTGGAGTGTGGCTGGCAGCCACCCAGGTTGCCTGTCTAGACTCCACCCAGACAGAATGCATGGAAACCAGTATATTGAAAAGGTTGAATAGAATGTCCCCTGAGCTGCAGCTGCATGTCGCAATGCAGTAAGTATGTTCTGACAAACATACTTTGTGTAAGTCACTTTGGATAAAAGCGTCTACTAAATACCCTAAATGTAAATGTAAACCACACCTCCCTGAGAGTGGCACAGTGATGGCTGGCTTAAGCTGTGCACAGGTTGCTCAATGTGCAACAGGTGCGTAGCCTCACCCTGCCCCAGAGTCCAATCAGTCTGACTCAGGTCAGAGGAGGCTGTTTAAATCAGCCACCATCCACACCCACAGGGGCATCGAGCCCAGTCATGCCACTGACAGATGGAACTTATAGAACTGTATTTTTGTCTGAGCTAGCACAGCCCATTGGAGCAGTCCCCTTCTGCCTGTAACAACCACAGTTTCAAAAACCTTTTCAAAGCTCAGGCCTTTATTAGGGTTTTTCGGTTGACGTGTCGGGTCACGTGACATTTTGTTTATCTACGTCATGGTAGGCAAGGAGCTGTCAAACCAAAGATTCTGTGTCAAACTGTCAGCTGTCATATGTGTAGCGTCTTTAGTGATAATAAGTATCTATCTCAAGTCTATTTATTATTTTAATTTATGACAACATGGAGA
>JAOPUI010000061.1:3910042-3920689 GCA_027123135.1 Urophycis floridana
TTTTTTTTTCTGTGGGTGTTAGAGTGGTGTTTTTCTGGCCCTTTCTCTCTCCCCCTCTCTCTCTCTCTCTCTATCTCTCTCTCTCTCTCTCTCTCTCTCTCTCTCTCTCTCTCTCTCTCTCTCTCACGTGGTGTCTAGGGTACATACGTCCGGAATTCTGCACCAAAACACGGAGAAAAAAAAAACCCCCACACGTTTCTGAGGGCATCGGTCAGCGCAGCATCGTTCAATCACCCGGGCCCCGGTGTGGCAAAGAGGTACAATGCGTGCCTGGTTCACCGGTCCCAAAAGACAATAAGAAGACAAAGTGTATCACTAAAAAGACAATGTATGTCACGGTGCGTAGAGAAGAGATGAAAACGCACACACTGAGACATCTCACAGTGTCTCCGGTGTCGTTTTCCATCCCAGCATCCCAGAGTCGGATTAGGCCCGCTGCCCACTGGTGACACAGAGCCACCGGACATAACAGACTGTTGGTTCAGTTGTTTGCCACGAAGTGAGAACATGAAGACTGAACAGAGGGCGGGATGAGAGGGAGAGAGGGAGAGAGCGAGAGAGATATGAAGGACAGGATGAATGTAAACTTTGAAGTGGAAATGAACACGGGATGAGAGCCCTAAATGCATTGTAAACATGCTCAGCCATGAGTCTGGCTGAATGCCTCTAGAGCCATGTAAAAGGGACATGAAAACAATGGCAATGGAGAGACTGATGCCTGTTTCCCATACTATAGGCTGTCTGAATGGGTTGTGATTAGGCCTAGATGGTGCCCCTTCTTCATCCCCAGTGGAGCAAATCCTCTTTTGAACCCCCTCTTGCAGGGTCACAGGGTCCTGCTGTTGGGATTTACTACAGGGCCGGTGTAACGAGTGCCATGCCCCAGTTTGCTGATGATTAGAGAAATACAATTACAATAACAATGGGATGGCCTGCATCTTGGTTCATAACCCATGTCTGCCCAAACTGTCCCTCTGTGTCTGGTTTGTTACGAGTTCATCATTCACATGCAGGGGGAACACACCTTCAGGTATGAGGTGCAGGCCACGGAAGGAAGACTCGAACAGCTGGAAGAGCTGCTGGAACATCTATCTGCCACACCAACATTGCTTTTTGTGTTGAGACAAAAAGCTGTCTTTTAATAAAGCTATGGCACTGTTGAAACCTCTTGCTCTGAAGCACCAGACCCATGTTAAAGATGTGGACCAACTTAGAATATGAGTGAGTTTAAAATGTTGCCTGGCACACCTCAACTGAAAGCTATACAGTAAAGCTGCAACAGGAAGAAAAGTCATTTCAAAATGAGAATACAGAGTTTGCCCTTTCCGATCCGCAGGCCTCGAAAGAGTAGAAAAAAATAAGACTCCTGTCAAACAATACCACAGTTTTTTCCCCCACCTTTGCATAAAGCCTATATGTTCATATTTCCATACACAAGACTGACCCGAGACCCACGACAAATCAAACTCCAGCTACTGTTATCGGGTTGCATAAGCTTGCATTCCACACAGCCTGCCTACCTGTCACTTTCAAGTGAACCTTGTCCCAAAAACTTATCAGGGTGACGGTGGCGGTGGGTGCGGCCAGGGGATGGGTGTGGTAGGAAACTGTACCTGCAACATGACTGGCGCGTCAGCCCATGAAAACTACAATGTAACTATTCAAGATCAAAATCTTTTCATAGACTGACCCAATAAACTTGGTCTTTGATTTAAAAAAAAAAATCTACGTTGACTTGAATAAGACACAGCCTTCATGGGAGGCATTTCCTAGATTTGTCATTCATATCAAATGTAGACTTTTACACACACACACACACACACACACACACACACACACACACACACACACACACACACGAACTATCTGCCGTTGGGTTCTTATGAGACATCCGAAGTTGGGTTCGGAGAGGAAACCCTCCATAAAAGTACAAAGCAGTGTCTGCCCAGCCAACACAACAAGTGAAAATATATGTGCGGGATTGTTTTATTACAATGATCATTAGCGTGGGATCAGATAGGCCTTGGCTGAAACGTGATTACGATCAAATGAAATACTTGTTCGGCCCAGATGCTAGTTTCCGAAAATACTCGCATTTACTGAGCCGAATGCGGTCCTAATCTAAATCGCCAAAAAGCGAAATGGACAAACGTAATGAGTAACTGAGGTGAGACACGAGAAGAGTCCACGTTTGTGTAACTTTCCAAACTGTTCGTGAATGGGACTACAAACTAAACACATACAAAACCGAACCAGCAGTAGTTAGTGACCATAAAAAACCTCGAGTTTATTCCAATGGGGTTGCAAGTCTTATTTCGTTATCACGCTTACCTTAGTGTTCGCTCCAGTGAGATTCGGTCAGACACCAACAACACGCGGAAAGGAAATATCTGATCACACCGATAAAGTGTGCTCAAACTAAACGAAAACCAAAAAAAAAGAACCTCAGCTCCACATGTCGTTGCGATCCGCGTTACACGAGTCCAGTCCTTAGGCAAGGAAGCAGCGCCACAGGACCTAATAGTCTGTTCCTATTCTCCTTTGGCAGGCTGACTGCTCCACGGTCATACCACTAGTGACGTCACAAGCGCCGGAGCTACTACGGGACCTTCAAAATAAGGGGCCCGATCCTGAGCTGTAGATGTACCGCCCCTTGCTGATGTTCAGGGGGATGTGCAATGCACATCACTTTTGTCAATTCAAGTCAAGTCAATTTAATTTATATAGCGCATTTACAGACGGCTTAGACGCACCAGTGTTTCACAATAAAGTGCAATAAAGAAGGAATGAGCTAAGGCACAAAAACAAAAGGGATACAGTTACAATAAATTAAGAAATGCATTAAAAGAAAATATTTAAAACTCTTTAAAAGGACTTAACGGACTGAAAAACATTCAGACACAGCTGCATGGATGAGGAGGGGCGGGGGGCAGTTTCAAGAGTCTAGGGGCTGCCACTGCAAACGCTAGTTTTCAGCTTGGACCTGGGTTGTTCCAGCCGCAGTTGGTCTGCTGACCACCTGCTCTGGGAGGGGAATGGTGGTAAGATCAAACAGGTAGGTGGGGGGCCAGACCATGAAGAGACTTGTATACAGTTAAGAGGAGTTTGAAATCGATGCGGTAGCGGATGAGGAGCCAGTGGAGTGAAGCCAGGACTGGGGTGATATGTAAAATGTTGTGTTGCAACAATTGCAATATATGTAAACATTTCCATGTCCTTTAATCGATAACTTGTCCCGGTTGTATCTCATCATATAAGTGTGCGTGTTCGTAGGTGTAGGCAAGGGCATAAAAGGGTGGGCATAAAAGAGGTCGAGATTTTTAGGACCCAAATACGTTAAAATGCATCGAAAATTCCACAATTCAAATGTTTTTGTTTTTAATTTTAAAAAGCACATCAAAATACAACAAATAATCACGACAAATTAAAAGCAACAACTTGAATCCATACGATGAGAGTCATGTATCGGCCATTGCAGATGCTTCCAGGTTACTAGTGAGGAAGCTGAACAGTGAACTCTGCTGGCGTTACCTCAGTATTGCAGCCTGATTTTAATTTTAATTTTAATTTTAATTTTGCTCCGTTATTTTTGAAGTTTGGAGTCTCCCGAAATATAGCTTCAAAAGGGTGTGATATAGTAATGTAGCGTCTGAGCTAGGGCTTTCTTAAGAACACACACTGAGAAGAAGTATTACTCTTTGGATGAGACTGCTCTCCGTTTAATGGCGCATAATCACACTTCGCTAGAACAACAACATTACTTCAACACCCGAACCACACACACATCCCCCGCCAATCACCATGGCAACTCCATAAACAAATCCCATTTACACTAGTCCCGACTGGAGTGTTGCAGTAGTTCAAATCATAATTTATATTTTTGCGACCAAATTACTTTTTTTTCTTTACCCAATTTGTATTTAGGCCTATATGTTTATTTTTGAATGATTAAATGTTTATTGTTTTGTCATTTTAAATACCTCTTCCCCTGCTTTTCAATAATTATCTTGTTTTCAACATTCTATAGGGTCTCATTATCGAAACAACTTCAGCATAAGGGGGATATCTTAAAATAGAATAAAGTACATAGAATAGAGTACATAGCATTTATTGAATAAGCATAGTGCTTCAGGTGC
Source organism: Urophycis floridana (assembly GCA_027123135.1). Taxonomy (NCBI): domain Eukaryota; kingdom Metazoa; phylum Chordata; class Actinopteri; order Gadiformes; family Phycidae; genus Urophycis; species Urophycis floridana. The sequence goes on from JAOPUI010000061.1 coordinate 3,914,179, forward strand.
TTTTCAGAAACAACAAGATAGAGAAAGTGTTGCTGATTCAGTGATTTAGTGAAAAAGTCACAATACACAGGATAAACTTGGAACAACGGGACAAGTTGCAAGAAAAATATAGTAAATATATACAGATATATATAATGTACAGTTAAGTCAAAACAGGTTGAAACATGTAAAATATAAAATAAAATATTATAAAATATAATGTATTTGCCCTTGTAAATTGTATGTGAATAGTAAATGGACTGCAATTAAAGAGAGCCCTTTTCAGTCAAAGATTTTCGCCTCACAGTCACCTATTCTTACACACGTTTACAGACAATTCCTGCTTTGATGCTGGTGGACACCTTGACGCTCAGAAAGGAGGAGACTGGGATCGAACCAGCAACGTCCCATTTGCTATTTGAAAACCTATTCCTGAGCCCCTGCCCTGGTGAAGTTATATTACATTTTTTAATTGTTAGATTATCCATTTTGCTTTTGAAGTAAAGCCTTTGAAGGCAAAGCCTTTTGTGAAAGATGGAGGCTCTGTCAACAAACACTTTATCCTGTTGAAATGAGAAAAGGATTATTTACCAGGCGAAGGGAACTGTGTGTTATATTGTATGTTGCAAGCATTTCTTTTTCATTATTAAAATAGCAAATACTGTGTATACTTTACATCCGGGCATTGTCACCATGAAGCATTACAATCATATTTTGATAAGAGAAAACACGACTGCTTGTTTTATGAGTTACCTTCGAGGTTTCCATCATGTTTTGTCATGTTTTGTTTTGTTCATGATTTTAAATCACAAGCAAGTTCACTCTGTTTTAAAGGGTTGACTTGATGCTCATTTTTTGTTCTGCTGGCAGGAAACATGGTGAGAATGCGATTCCTAATTTTGGTCAGTTTGAATCCATATATGAGGGGATTTATGAGTGGGGGAATGAGCAGAACCTCGATCGACAACAAGTTCATGAGACTTTGAGACAGGTCCCTTGACCCATATCTCATGTGCAGTATATCTATCACCATTCCAAACGTGAAAGTTACAACAGATATTAAATGTGGCATGCATGTCTGCATGAACTTCACCATCTTATCCTTAGATAGTAGGCATGTCTTGATTAAAAATATGTAAGACAAAACAATAAATACAGCATGGGCAAAAAAAAAGATGATGTTAATAAAGCCAAGAATTTGGTTTGCCATTGGAGGAGAGCAGGCAAGTTGAACAATCATCCAGTTAACACAGTAGAGTCGGTTAATGTGAGAACCACACAATGAGACCCCTACCAGTGAGACTGAGTTCATGAACATACCATACAAAGGCATGAACCAAGACAAAAATACAAATATGCAGATCCTCTGTTTCGTCATCACTGAATGATACGTCAAAGGTCGACAGATAGCCACGTATCTGTCATAGGCCATCAGAGCCAGGATGGACAAGTCTCCACAGTTTGAAGAATGTATTACAAAACCCTGTAGCATGCACTGTGTATAAGAGATTACATGAGATGTTATGAGATCCGAGAGAAACTTGGGGTAAAACCCTGCTGTTCCATAGAGCCCATTAAAGCACAGATTACACAAGAAGATATACATTGGTTCATGAAGGTGCTCATCCATAATGATGATGACAATGACTGATACATTGACAAACAGAATCAAAGCATACCACAATAAAGTAAGGGAAAAAAGGGTTAGTCTTTCTTCCAATGAGTATTCTAAACCCGAAAGAGTAAACACAGTTATAATTGAAACATTATCCATTGTTGGAAATAAATCACTGGTAAAATAAGTAAAATGTACTGCTCAAGATACAAGTAAAGGAGAAAATTCTGCATAGAAACACATGTAAGATCGGGTTACCAAAGTTTTGTTGTAGCAGCAGTAGTAGTAGAAGTAGCAGTAGTACACATTAGAACACATCAATGGTTGTGCCTTGATCTCCTTGTGTTTGCTACTTAAGAGTTCACTGTGTTAGTGACTACATCCCCAAGGAAAAGAAACAGACCAATCAGTGAGCTACTGGCCTGATAACTGAGGCTGTAGACCCAATTTAAAAAAAAAGGTGTAAAGGTTAATACAATGATTCCATTTCACTTCTCTACTCTTCATTCGGAGTGTCAATTGTGAGAGAAAAAAACTTTTTTTTATCCCTTTTGAATCGTAACATGAATTACATATGTGGTAACTGATGACTGTTTGGATAACTAAGACATAGTTGTAAAAACTACAAATGGAATACGTAATGACAAAGACTACATGCCCAAACTGAAAAATGATCTTTTAATTTATTTACCAATGGTGAATAGCAGAACAAGAGAACTGTTCTCAATCTGGTGGATTTATTTACCAATAGCAGAACAAGAGAGCTGTTCTCAATCTTCTACCCAAACACAAACACAGATTTCGACTTGTTGTTTTTTACACTTGGATGTGGCTACCATTTTAATCCTGATCATTGGCCGGTTGAAGAACAATAATTTCTCCTCTGTTCCAAAGTAAGATTTTATTTGCATTAGGAGTGCAAACAATATCCGTGTTCATCTGTTAAAGCTTAAATATAGCTTCCTAAGCAAATGTTTGAACAATTGTTGTTCCCTGGCAATTAATTAGACTGCCATGCCTTTTGTAGTGGGTTATGATACTATCTTGTCAATGATTGTAATGTTTTGTAGTATTGTAGTATATTGCAATAAAGTGGCATGTTTTTCTCTCTGATGCAGTCTAGGGGCCATGTCCACATAGCGTCTTTGTTGTGGAAACGTGTTGGCATGGTGCTGGCAAGCATGACAAAAAAAGCTGCCTCTCTGTACTTTGTTGGCTCTGTTTTTATAACAACTAGGTAGTTAGCTTGCTCGACACCATAGCGATAACTTAATTTCTTATCAAGCAGCCATGAACATTACAGTTTTTATTTGTAGCAGCTGTATGGAGATTTGAATATGATGTCATCATGTTGGGAGTCGCGGCATGTGTTGCCGTATGAAGTCCTCGTATTCGTTTGTGCGCTGGTAAATGTCCACTCTGCTGCGTATGTGACCATTTGCTTCATGATATTGCTGACTCTGTTATCTGTTATACCCTTCTCTACTATGGGACTTGATCTTCCCTTGTTGCTGCTCTCTCTGTTCATGGGCCACAGATAAACGGCAACAAAACTCATGTTCTATTACACGTTCTATTACATGTTCTATTCAATGTGCGGTTTACATAATGCAGTTGCAAAATGCATAATTTATTTCTCTCCTCTAAGTACTTACAATTATCAAGAACATCAACTATTGTCTAGACTATTCTGTTGTCCTCATCTGTGCCACAAAGCTTTTAAAAAAATGTTGGTGAAGCTGGACTGCACCTGATTATTTGCCATAGGCCTATATGCGGTATTGTCTCTAGAAAAATATAATTCACACTGATGACTAAGCATGTTCAAAGCCTATTTATATTCACTACCCAAAGACTATGTTTATGTATGTTCATGCATAGCCTACAAATAGATTCTGGCTTCATGGGTGAATGTAATAATGTGGTTGAAGAATCTCTTAAACACTTCCTGGTATGGTGGTTTCTCGGTCCCCAATGCAATACTGCAGCCCATCGTGGCTCTTGTTGAGTCTAAAGATATTCTAACGTGAATATTGTGAACAAACATACTTTTTGTTGTTGCTTTGAGGAGGGGGGACGTAGGCACCTGGAAAGCAATCATCTTGTTTTGGCCTACATGCATGAGAAACTGTGCAGCAGTTTCTAGTGCTGCACAGTTAGAAACAGTTCTAATTCTCCCACGTGACCCCCCTCTTCCAAGAACTCCACTGCTCCACTCCAGAGCTTCCACTCACTGATGTAGTGACTTGCATCAAATTCAAGACGATGCTACTGGCCTACAAAGCCGTCAATGGAACTGCTGCTACCTACCTCCAAACATTAGTAAAACACCACGCCCCTGCTCAAGCACTCAGTTCAATTACCTCAGCTGGTCGACTGGTACCGCCATCACTAATAGGAGGAAAAAGTTGGACGGTGAAATCTCGACTCTTCTCCGTTTTGGCACCGCAGTGTTGGAACGAGCTCCCTGCCAATGTCAGGACTGCAGAGTCACTCCCCATCTTCTGGAAGAGACTCAAGACCCAATTGTTCAGAGTTCACCTGAACCCTGCATAACCCTACCCTCATGCTCTTATTTGTTGTACGTCCTGGCACTTTGATCGCTCTTTGTAATTTGGCACTTTGATTGCTCTTTGTAACTTGGCACTTAGTCAGAGATGCTGTATACTAGCAATGGTTAATCGAGCAATTGAAATGCTTGAAACTTGTTCTGGTGACTTTCTTACTGTATTAGCAGCAATGAATAGATTCACCTTCTTATGACGAATGTACTCTTTGTAAGTCGCTTTGGATAAAAGCATCTGCTAAATGCCCTAAATGTAAATGTTAACACGTGTGTTATTGTATGGGCTGTTTTTGTGCTTTCATGGGCAGGACAGGAAAGAGACACATCAAAGTGAGTTGAAGAAGAGAGGGAATGACGTGTAGTGTATATTTCTAAATTACTGGACATTGTGGAGAATTAGAAACCTTCAGAATATTTCCAAATGACATGTATGTAAGCAATACATCTCGGATCTTCATAACGAGTGAAAATAAAAATGGCCAGGATGGACAGCATGACACGTCTCATATATGTGCAATAAATCCAAGCTGGAAATGCTGGCAAGCTGGAAATGCTGGCAAGGTTTATGAAGGCCACTTCGCAGAAGCCCACGTACAGCCCTTCAACCATGTGTTTCAATAGCCCAGCTTACACATCTACGTACAGTGTTTGGATTGGTGTCATGGTACTCATTTGACTGTGGGAACCCAGACTAAAATCCTACATCCCAAAATGTAAAAACGTCCTCATGCCAAAGGCACCCAAGTAAAAAAGCATCCTTTCATCACACAAACTGTCTTCCCAATGTTGACTTCAAATGTTTAAACTAATCTCTGGTTCAGAGATCACTGACCCCCAAACCAAAACTTACGTGGGCTCTCCTTCTAGTGACTGCTGGATCTCTTTGAGGACCTCTGAGGAGACAATGAGGAGAGCGTCATTCTGATTGGATCGTTGGGCTGGTACTTTACAGGGGGGCAGGCATACTTTATAGGGGTGTGTGTGTGTGTGTGTGTGTGTGCAGGTCATGCAAGCGGTGGTGGTTAAAAAAAACACATTCCTCTACAGCTACAGTATGCGTCACACGCGTAAACACAAGCATTGCAACAACAATCTCGGGAGTCTTGGTGAGAGGCGCTACATGGGATGTGGCGTACAACAATGCAATACGGTAATGACAGCGTGGGGGTGGGCGTGACATAGCATGACATGACATGGCATGATTCCTCTTCCCCCCCCCACCCCCAGCTCTGAGGTTCATCATCAAGTGCATTCCTCTGGTACTCACGCTCGTCATTCAGCAGAGCGTGTTCCATAACGCGTCTAGCTGTGCTCTCTGGAAACACACAGGCGGCAAGCACATCAGTACACACGCGGCCAGGGACAAGAGACGTGCGGGGGGGGGAGGGTAGATGGGCAAGGTTAGGGGTGTGTGTGTGTGTGTGTGTGCATCAACATGCACACGCACACACGCACGCACGCACAAACTCACAGACAAGAGAGGCTTGAAACATGAAAACATCACATTTTGACGATGCAATAGTACGGAGCCGGGACATGGAAACACAAGCGGGTGGGGGAGAACAGCTGCGGCTTTGCATGTGCATTTTTTTTTTTTTTTTTTTTTAAGTGCATGGACGCGTCACGCGCAGCGCTGCGGTGTTTCGGGAGACGGGCGACGGTGGGGCGACCGGCGCTACAGGGCGGTCGGTACAACAACGGGTCGGGGGCCCGTTTGGCGTTACCTGCGTCGGCGTCATCTCTCCGGGCGGTCCTGGAACGACAGGGGGAGGTGGATGAGCGTGGGAGGACGGAGAGGCCACCGATAACAAGGAGAGTTGTGTGCTGGTGTGTGCGTATGTGTGTGTCTGTGTCTGTGTGTGTGTGTCTCTGTGTGTGTACCCATTGTCTGCGGAGGCTCCGTCGGGCGCCGGCCTGCGCGGGCTGCTCGCCGCGGCGTGGGCGGGGACCTCCACCAGCGAGCGGGGCTCCACCACGTTGCGGGCGGACAGCGAGAAGCGCTCAAACTCCGACGGCGAGATCAGGTAGAACCCTGCAGGGGGGGGGAGGGACACACACACACACAGGGGACACCACGGCTGAGTTCTGCACCTTCAGGAGCGAGTATGTGTGTGTGTGTGTGTGTGTGTGTGTGTGTGTGTGTGTGGTTCTCCTGGGAGACCCGATGTTTCAACAGGAGGACTTCCTCCCAGGAGAGAGAAAGGGAAATTCGATCCGAGGCAAACAAAAATGAATACAAAGGTATTATGAAAAAGGGTTCGGTTTCATGGCAACAGCAGCGAGGGCCGTCAGATCCCACGCCCTCCAACCTCCTCCGGCGGGGGGGGGGCGGCGGGGGGGGGGGGGGCGGG
>JAOPUI010000061.1:3951859-3966625 GCA_027123135.1 Urophycis floridana
GAGCGAGCGGCAGACGTTTTTTTTTTTTTTTTTTTTTTTTTTTTCCGAACCCCACCCCCCCCAGTACCTCCACCAGCACACATTCTGGGGCTGTCCGGGCAAGACACGGGGGACCGGGCAATTCATCTGTAATGTCCCCCCTCCTTAAAGTGACAGTAGCGCTAGAAATTGTCTTTTAGACAAAGCCCAACTCATCAACCCAGTAGCCCGGTCATCATTTCACAATACAATAACTACTGTCTATTCTTTATCACAAAAATAATTAAATAACACCAATATGATTCTCCGTCTCATTAAATGAATCATTGGGGTTCATGTTTGTTATATAGTAAAGTCCATAGTAGGGGTTAAGCCCTCAAATATTCATGAGCCCAGTGTGTGTGTGTGTGTGTGTGTGTGTGTGTGTGTGTGTATAACCTGACCTGCATGTGCAGTATCGCCCCATCAACGGCGTGGGCCTGCAGTAAAGTTACTGTGCATCCCCCGAAGCCCCCTCCTGTCATTCTGCTGCCAAACACCCCTTTCACCTCCATGGCTGCTGACACCAGCTCATCCAGCTCTCTGCAGCTCACCTCGTACAGGTCCCTGCAAGGGCAGGAACAGGGAAAAAGCCAAACCTGTATTGTAAACGTGCTTTGCAAAGTAACATCTCAATACAGCGTGGCAACATTTGGGTACATCCAAATCGAAAAGCCCTGACACACTCAGAAATAGAAACGGGAGTGCTCGCAAAAGCTGTCGAAACGCACCGATTTCAACAGGGTACCGGATACAGGATATCGTCCCTGCGATGGTGTGGGTTAGCTTCATGAGAGACAACAGAAACAGTCACTGCAGGCAGCGCTGTTTGGGTGGGGTGGTGGGGGGTGTAGTTCTGCTAAGAACCCTGCACACATTGCAGCAATCACGGCCCACTGTGGCACTTCAATTTGGTCGCAAACTGCCATTTGGTCTGTGCCAACACGGCAATTTCAATTCAGTTTTTAAGTATACCAGGGCCTTAACCACCACCTGAGTTGAGTTGTGGCTCTTCGCCGCAAGCTGTCATCCTGAACCATCACCTGAGTGAGTTGTGGCTCTCCACCATCAGTTTGCCAAATTCTTCATATAAGCCCTTCTTGAGAACCTCGGCCCCTTGGACGGTCCTCTGGATCTCCTGGATCACGTGGCGAGCTCTGCTGTAGGTCACCTCGTCCATGCGGCTCCTGGCGTCTACCACAACACAGCGGGTGAATGAATGCAGCGGAACGGGACAGCTTTTGAGGTTTCAGACAGTCGTCCTCCTCACCATTCAGGTCTTCCATGGAAGCGTCCCGGAGGCTACTCTTGCCCAGGATGGAAGCAGCTTCCATGCATTGTTTGCGTCTGGTGGGGTACTCGCTGCCGGTCAGAGAGTGTTTGACGTTGGAGTTGGTAATGAGGATGACCACGTTCGGGTCTGACAAGGGGACCAGGGTGGGCTCCATGGACCTGAATGAAGGAGTAAAAGAAAAGTAACTACTTTTCAGTGGGGCAATCAGGAAATCTCTTCCGCGAGAGTCTCTGCAGCAGGGCTGTATTCATTTAGAACAGATTGGGCAATACTTGGGATGGCCTAGCTCTAAAATATGACGACTCAATGAATCAGCAAACATTTGGATTAACTCGATGAACACGCTACTTTAGGTGTTATTGTATTTCAGCATGTTGTAGTGTAGAACCTGTACTGCAAATGAAATAAACCAAAACAAACAGGAAAAAAACAACCCAATAATAACCAATTGTTGGCCGGATTGAACCACTGACCGCATTACAGTTAACTCGCATGAAACTACCTGCAGTCGATCAGCAAGGCGTGCCCCTCCTGGCCCATCACCGACACGAGCTGGTCCATGATGCCGCAGGGGACGCCTGCGTGAGAGTGCTCGGCCTTCTGGCAGGCCACCGCCTTGGCTACCTTGTCTCCGTCGTCTGTGCACATCAGGAGCATGACAACGATCAGGGCTCATGCTGGCCGGAGGGAATTTCGCAGTTTCATTTGGAGAACACACTACCAACGCCACAGCAACGTATGCATGCGGTACAACGTGGTGATGTGGTCCCCCAGCTAGTGAAAAGAGGGATGTTCAGCATCAGGGACAGTGCGTGATGGAGTTGCTAGTACTGAAGCATCCTGCTGGGATATGCCCAAATATGGTCCAAAGTTAACACCTGCCACCAGCAAATCGAGGGGGGTTAAATAGAATAGAATAGAAAAATATTTTATTAATCCCAAGCTGGGAAATTGCAAAACATGAATGACCAGTAGGACTGGTTTTAAAGTCACAGTAGGACTGTGAGTTTTTGACCGTGTTTCCCATTCTGTTGCGACTGACCTGGCTGGAGCTGCTGGAGGAAGGTGTACACGGCCACTTCCAGAGAGGCGGAGCTGGAGAGGCCTCCTCCTAGTGGCACGGTGCTGGCGATCACAGCCTTGAACCCGGGCACAGGTGAGGCTGAAGGCCGGGAGATGAATACAAAACCCAGTGACTTACAGAATACACATGGCTGCAAATACTGAGACATGGTTTAGTGATTATTTCAATGAGGGGTGGTTTTCCACCTCATCTTTACCCAATAAACCATTGAATAAACTTGTCCATCTGTGACTCAATACATACTATAACAAAAGACCCAACACAAGCATGCATTGTTGTACTGATTTGCTCAGGCATTAATCAACACTGTCTGGTTGTTCACATTCGCAATCCATTAAAGTTGTCAATGTTCAACCACAGATAGAGGGACCATCAATCGCTTGTTTACCCCTGTAATGTTGCACAACACCCTTGACGTAGTTAGCCCATCCGGGTTGCCCTGGAGACAATGGTGATCCGTCATTGGGCAAGTTGAAATCGACCCTCCTGGGCTCCTCAACATCTTTATTTGCTGTTACTATGGTGACGGCTTGGTTAGGGTCTCGGCTACCCACAACAACCGTCACCAGGCCTAAGGCCTTCATAAAAAAGACAGGTGTATTTAATACATGCACTTCTAATTCTGAATGAATTGTGAACTACTTCACTGATGAAAATGAACGGTTACCATTGGAAGTACGAATCCATCATTGTAGTCCGTGTGCTCGCCAATCAGATTGACTCTGCCGGGGGCACACACTACCACCTCGGGACTAGAGCCGAAGTTCTGCTCGTACAGTTGACGGGCCTCTTTCACAACATCAGAAACAGCTGGAACCGGACTGGCCATTGCAGAAACGTGGTACAAATTCCGCAGACGGTGTGGAAATTATAACATAACTCAGAGCTGAGGAAAGTGGAGGAGATGGGGTGACATACAGTTTCAAAGTCTAGTCTAACATGAAAATGGTTGTTTTGAGCATGTGATTCACCACACTTCCTGATTGAGAAAGGGCTGTAGTGGCTATGATTGGTAGAAGGGTTGCATCATTATGTCGGCGTTATGTATCTGAATTATATATTTGCATTTGTAAATCCAAATAATTTATGCACAATTAAAAGATGTTCATCCAAATGCTCATCCAATATCAAATATTTCCCTTAAGCTGGACCCCTGTCGCCTTTATGATCGTATTTTGTACGAACGTATATGCAGTGGGGGATTAGCTCAAATGGTAGAGCGCTCGCTTAGCATGCGAGAGGTAGCGGGATCGATGCCCGCATCCTCCAAAATTTTTAAGTTTTGTTTTTCTGACTACCAAGCACTTGTTCATGTTTTTCGTCAGGTACATGTGTTCAACATACGACAATTTGCTCTTGATCTATGACTTGTCGTTGATACGTTAAATACGATATGCAATATGCGAACATTCAATCATCAATAGTATTGCTCCCTCTGCTGTATTTGTCACGACATTAAAAAGTGCGTTTTAATTTCAAATTAAAACTCTATAGTGGTTCTTCTTGAGATTGTACTATAACTGCATTTTTTACAACAATCATTACACGAAAGCATAGAGAAACAAATTGAATGGGATTGTGGTGTGTTCATGCCCTCATGGACTTCAGTGACCAACATGCTTTGCGGGTGGTCATAATCACTTCCTGGTTCATATCGTTGCCGTTTCCTGTTTCTCTTCCAACCGTCAGGAACAAAATCTAAACAAAACCTAATTGATTGTTGAAAATCATGAAAACGCAATCGTCGTCTTAAAGTTTGTGCTTTTTTTTATTTCATTAGTCCATGTTTGCACCCCGCTCACTATTTAACGAAATAACGTGAAGCAGTTAAAAATTAAAAATAGGAAATTATGATTGGTTGGATCAATGTTGTTTACCAACAACTCACTTCATCTTGCTCGTGCGTCTCAGTGTTTACTGTATTGTAGTCACAATGTTGTGTATTTTCATAATTATTTAGTTTTTACAATTGTATACACGCTGAAGCTACAGTTGAAAGTATAGAGCTGTTTTGTTATCAACAAGCAAGTAATCGTGCTATTCAGCTCCACAGACTGGCCGCTTCCCATTCACATACAGTTATTTACCACCAATGATTATCATGCAGTACTAGTGAACTGCCTGAAGCCATTGTATACCCCTTTCCTCTAACTCTGCTGCTTCACCTGGAAGCATGTATTTTATATCATTGTTTTGGCCTTTTCCTCTATGATCCCCCTGCAGAGATGTACATGCAGGGATGCAAGAAAGGGAGGTTTAAGTGAAGGATAATAAGGCACAAGGAGGCACCAGAAAGGACAACTTCCATTGAGAGAGGTGAGCTCCCATTCGGCTACTGCGTATCTGCTGGACTTTTCCTATACCATTACATTGATCATTCAGCGCATGCATTTATCCACAAAGGCTTACAAGGCCCAATGGAGGACTTCAGACGCACGTACTTGCGTGCGTGCAAAGAAGCGGGCATGGAGCCCCAGGAGTCCGTCCTGGCCCAGCTCCTCCAGGAGAGGCGGGGCAGCGGCGCCGGCGCCGGGGCCCGCCTGGACCTGAGCGGGCAGAGCCTCTCGGCGGACACCTGCTGTGCGCTGGGCCGCGTCTTCCAGAGCGACACCGTGTTTCCCGAGGTCTCGCTCAGCGACTGCATGCTCAGCGAGGAAGGTGAGCTTTTACGTGGCAACGTACACACACGCGCATGTATGTGCACATGCATCACGCACACACACACACACACACACCTTTCTGTAGAGTGTGTGTAAAAATGTATGTGTAGTGTGTCTTATGGATCTAATGTTGCATTTTGTATTGTATCGTTTGTGGAGCTTTCCTATCTACCACACTCACATACCTAGTAATATAGTGCATGTGGATCCAGCTGCATGTGACTTCATTTGGGGAAGTTTTTTCATTGCCTTATTGCGATTGTATTATTGTGTTATTCCTGCGTTAACAGTTTACTTTGTGCAGATAACTAAGTACAGTAGCATAACCCTAACCCTTTTTTGCGTGGTTATTATTGTATTGTATTGTATATGTACAATGATCATATGTCAAATGTGTATCTCTAGATCAAGCTCTCTTTTCGTTGTTCTCTCCCTAAGGTGCTAAAGGTCTACTGAGTGGATTCTTCACCAATACCACTATTAAAGTATTAGATCTGAAGGTAAGGTCACACATACACATAATAATAACATGAATATGAATATGAATATAAATATGTAATATATATATATGTGTTGGTCTCAGGGTAATAACCTGAGGTCAACAGGTGCAGAGGCCTTGGGGAAGTTATTGGCGCGAAACAAGACCATCCGAAGGTAAGATGATAAGTTGATGAAATGAATCCTTGTGGTCTTATCATCTGTACAAGCAATCCATGAGCTCAGCCTGTATTGGAACAGCATTGGAGGGTTTCACATGACGTCACACACATTCCAAGCCGCCATCTTGGTATTTCCCATCATAACATTAAGAACAATGGGTTGCTTGGCGATTCTCCCAATTTTGGTTAAGATGTACCAAGATGGTGGACTCAAATGTATTTCATGGATCTCAGATGATTGGACCCATCCTAGAGCTCCTCGAGCATCTGTTTGTGGGGGCATTGCAGGCTGGTTCTGGAGTGGAACGCCCTGGGCATGTGGGACGAAGCTTTCTCCCTGTTCTGCGAGGGCCTGTCCGCTAACGACACCCTGACCCAGCTGGACCTCCGCAACAACCAGATCACTCACCAGGGGGCCTCGGAGCTGGCGTCGGTGCTGAAGAGGAACGGCACCCTGGAAGTGTTAGGTGAACCATTCGGCTGTGGGGTAAAAAAAGACCTTTCGGACACTGTGTCCGGTATACAGCCCACTGCTCCTAGCATGTCAGGAGGGGGATCAACTTCTATCTTCTTCTTGACCTTGCAGATCTCAGGTGGAACAACATCGGCCTGCTGGGGGGACGGTCTCTCCTGGAGGCTCTGCAGCAGAACCAGACCCTGCTACAGCTGGAGATGGCAGGGAACAACGTGCCCAGTGACACGCTTAGAGCCCTGGGTACAGACGCGTCCACACAGACACACACACACAGACACACACACCACACACACACACACACACACATTCACACAAGGCACACCATACAGAGAGGTGTGTTTGTGTGGAATCAATGCTGTTGGCAAGGACTCTGGTTTTTGTTTTTTCTACTATATTTACATATTTATGTTTGTTCATCGTAGCCTCTGTCCTGCGCTCTCTCATCACTCTCTCTATCCCCCCCCCCCCACCTGTCTGTCTGTCTGTCTGTCTGTCCCCATAGAGCAGGCCACCGGACACAACTCAGACAAGAGGTCCCTGCTCACCGACAGCCGCAGCAGAACCAAGGTGCTCAGCAAGGAGATCAACCTCCTGAAGCAGGAGAAGGGACGGCAGGTGAGGCCTTAGCAAACAGACGCATTTGAGAGAGCTAATAGTGGAAATACTTTGACTGACGGTCAAGTATCAAGTATAATCACTACCGTTATTTGACAGCCTGACATCCTTTTGGGAGTACCTACTGGAACCTTAGAGTAGCCACGCAGCTTCTCCTATGTTGATGTCAACTGGTTGCAATCGGCAGCCTCACCACTAGATGCCACTAAATCCAACACACTGCACCTTTAATGGGCATGCTGCTGTCTTTCAGTATCTGAGCCTGATGGAGACGATAGACCGCCAGAGGGACGAGATGGGGCGCTCCAGCAGGTGAGTGGGAGCCACGTCATCCCATCCACAGCAGCAGAGACGCACATACAGATGATGACTGGAACGGACGTGTGATTGACCCTAGACACCGCTCGCAAGCATCATCCAGCTGCCACTCATTTGGCCCAATCAGAAATATCCATGACAAAAACTAATGTTTCAGCAGAGCTGTTCCTGAGCCTTTTTTCCTGTTTCTTTATGGAGATATTCGACCTGAAGAGGAAGCTTTCAGAAGTAGATTCTGTAAATTCTGTAGTGTAATTCTACAGTGGCCAGTCTTCACCCTGTCGATTTGAAACCTTTTACAGTCAAAGTCAAAGTAGCTTTATTGTCAATTCCTTCACGTGGCAAGACATACAAAGGAATCAAGGATACGTTTCTCACCCTCCCACGGTGAAACAGATAAAAGTGCACAGTGCACAACGGGCAGGACAAGACATTCCTAATTCCAAAACTAATGTAAACATGTCAACAGATAAGACAGAAAGATAAAAAAGACAATGAAAATAAATATGCAATGTGCAATGTCGGAATCTACTGTTATATAAGGTAGGAATCGCAGCATAAGTAAGCATAAAGAGATTAGAGTATTCAGTATTGAGTGTCGACAGTGCAAAAAGAACAGCGCGGACAATAATATTATATATAATAATAATATTAATCCCCCTTAGGAGAAATTCACAGAAGAAATTCACAGATGTACTTGTAATACCGATCATAGTAATAGTGATGATAATAGTAATAGAAGTGCATTGTGAGTCGTCTCATCGCCGTCTCGTCCGTCAGGTCCACCTCCGTGCACGTGGGCAAGCTGCAAGAAGCTCTGGACGAGAGGAAGTCCACCGTCATCGCCGTCACAGCCAAGTAGGTGGCCGGCCGGTGCTCCTCCGCTCTCCGCCAATCAGAAGCCCGCAGCGCCCTCTGGGTTCCTTGTCGGTACCCGTAGACGCGTAGACGTCGGCGTCACGGCGACGTGCTCCGAAACCCGCCTCCGCAAGGTGTCAACACCGCAGCAAAGCCCTGTTTGCTGGTGCTTGTTGACAGGCCGGGCCTTGACCTCTCCAATATGGCGGCGACGTGCCACCCAAAGGCCCACGCGGCGCCAGGCGTCCGTGTTTATATGTCTGTGATGTGGTGTCTATCTATGGGGGCGGACATCACCTCACACATGGGGTGCAATTGTGTGAGTGAAGCTGACCTGTGTGTGTGTGTGTGTGTGTGTGTGTGTGTGCGCGTGTGCGTGTACAGGTTGCAGATGGTGGAGGCAGCCCTGGCGCTGTCGGAGCAGAAGAAGCAGGACCTGGGGGAGCTTCTGACCCGCCTCCGGGCGGAGAAGGAGGAGCAGTGGGAGCGCTACGGCCGGGAGAGGAAGAAGGAGCACGAGGTGAGCGGAGAGGAGGCCTCGTTACCCCGCGATGACACTGACACAACGTTTAGCTTGTCCGGGCAAAGCAGGCCAATGTGAAACTCATCATGGGTATAATTGCCTTCCTGTCTCGGCTCCATTATCAAATTGTATTATAGTGCAGTGACATCGCCATGGATTAATCCACAAAGCAAATAATGGTGGTAATTAGGTCCACAATTGTACAACCCATCGTACGCCCGCGCTGGTCTGATGGTCTCTCTCTCTCTCTCTCTCTCTCTCTCTCTCTCTCCCAGGACGGCGTCCTCCGCGAGGGCAAGCTGCTCAGAGACGTGCAGAACATGACGGAGTCCAACACGCAGCTCAGGAACAAGGTGGGCGGCGCGTGGAGATGGTTTTGTTAGGGGTGCTCTGCCCGTGATTCATGGAGACGTGGGACGCATTTACTCAGACCTGTTCAGATGACCTTTGTTTAACAGACAGACATTTGTCCTAAGCGTACTCTGTGTGTGTGTGTGTGTGTGTGTGCGCATGTGTGTGCATGCGTGCGTGTGCGTGTGTGTCGGCTAGGTGGAGGAGACGGAGCGCAGGTGTAAATCTCAGCAGCAGCAGATCTTTGAGCTCAAGCAGGAACTGACCAACAGCACGGCTGAGCTTAAGCTACGGCTAACACAGGCAGAAGGTAGCACACACACACACAAACACACACAATCACACACACACACAGACGCAATCACACACACACACACACACACACACACACACACAGACGCAATCACACACACATACGCACGCAATCACACACACATACGCACGCACACACACACACACACAATCACACACAGAGGCTACTTCACTCACCATTGGTCGCTGGGAGCCAACACATGTTGTTTTCCTCTGAACAGACCGGTTGGAGATGGAGAAGAGACGCTCTAAACAGGCTCTGGAGGACATGAACGCTCTGCGACAGAAAGAGGTCAATACAAGGCTCTTAACACTTGGATTTAGGTATTGATTTGAGTGAACGCCCAGGTCTGGATGAGTATGAAAAAAAAAAACCTGGACAAATCTGGGAATGTATTTCCAAAGCTTTATTTGAATTTGCCAGAATGTATATTTCCTAAATAAATCAGTTAGATGTAAATGAAATCTGATCTACTCAAAATGCGTAAAAAGTTTGAATTCATGGATCAATTCCAAGAAAAAAAGGATCCCCCCCCCCCCTGAAGAAAGCCAGGTTATTAATTATTAGTCACTGCAGAAAAAGGAGAAAATGCTTGGCATTCACGTCCTAGCAGAGTTATGAAACCCTTTGCAATACCTCCATAAACATCAAGCAGTCATTTAACCTTGATGGATGACTTCGTTCTATCAGTGCACGCGTATCAATATTGTCAAAGGCTCTTTCAGAGATCTTCAAATTGATTCCGGAAAAGTTTCATTTAATTTTAAAGTAGACAATGTGACGGCCATAACGGCCGGAGAAGTCTCTCTGTCCTTCTGAGAGAAGCTGCCGGCACATCTCTACGTAAAGGGACACAGGAGAGGGATTTCTGGGTAACCGCAGTCTGCCCGTGAGTCACTTTGCACCGGCGCCTCCTGGTTGAAATGCTCACGTGAGCTGCGAGTGTGAAGGCTGGCGGCTGTCTCTGTGTAGCGCAGATGCCTTCCCAGACGTCCCAGAAGCATCGCTGAGCCTTTTCAGAGGGACGTGGTTGGTGCTGGTTCTCAGACCTGGTTGGTGGTGCTGGTTCTCAGACATGGTTGGTGGTGCTTGTTCTCAGACATGGTTGGTGGTGCTTGTTCTCAGACGTGGTTGGTGGTGCTTGTTCTCAGACCTGGTTGGTGGTGCTTGTTCTCAGACCTGGTTGGTGGTGCTTGTTCTCAGACCTGGTTGGTGGGGCTGGTTATCAGATGTGGTCGGTGCTGGTTCTCAGACATGGTTGGGGGTGCTAGTTCTCAGACATGGTTGGTGCTGGTTCTCAGACATGGTGTGTGCTGGTTTTCTGGGTTCAGGTGGAGCACATGACTCGCCACCAAGAGGAGAGCGAGAGAGCGCTGCAGGACCGCATCTTCAAACTGGAGAATCAGAGGATCCAACTGGAGGAGGTGGACACACACACACACACACACACACACACACACACACACATATAGGAAGAGACACACATCAGACCCAATAGAATACATCCTGTGCATATTACTTGTCTTACTGTGTGTGTGCGTGTGTGTGTGTGTACGCGTGTGCGTGTTCGTATGGCAGGAGCTGAGCAGGTCGAAGGCGGCGTGTGTGACCCAGAGGGCTGAAGCGGAGGAGGAGCTGGGCCGAGCGCGTGCTCAGGCCCGCCTGGAGGAGGTTCGTGTCGGTTCTGCGCATGTTCGGGACACGCGAGCCCCGTTGCAGATGTCATGGCGTCGCCTGTCATTCGGTGTTGCGGCGATTTGTGTTGATGTGTCAGTTATCTGGACAACAACTTGCAATGTTCCCCAAGGAACCCCCCTGCTGATGAAATTCAAGCAGAGTTGCAGAATCAAGTGCAGCGTCTTGGTCTACGGGGTCCTAATTTTCGTGGCCCTTTTCCACTGGGGACCAAGAACTGAGTGTGTCAAAATAAAAGTCACAATCCAAAAACCAGGACCGCATCCACAGTGCTCCTACTCTCTTAAGCAGCCGCTCTAATGACATCCTGTGTCACCTGTGACGAGCAGCAGGAACAGGTGGCGTCTCTGGAGGAGAAGCTGCGCGCGGCCAGGCAGTCTCGCCAGGAGGCCCAGAACCACTGCACCCAGCAGAAGCAGAGCATCGCGGAGCTGCAGGCCAAGCAGGGCCAGCATCTCCTGGAGACAGACGGCCTCCGTCGCAGGGTGGAGGAGCTGCAGCAGGTGCAATGGATAGCATGTCTTTAGACCGGTGCATGGTAGATATATATGCAGGACTGATCAGTCACATGCATAACATGTCTTTAACCCATTGCATGGTAGATGTACATGACTGATTAGTCACATGGGATAACATGTCTTTAAACCCAGTGTATAGTAGATATACAGGACTGATCAGTCACATGGATAACATGTCTTTAACCCAGTGCATGGTAGATTTACAGGACTGATCAGTCACATGGGATAACATGTCTTTAACCCAGTGCATGGTAGATATACAGTACATGACTGATCAGTCACCTGGACGTAAACTGGCCGATCGGCTACTTTAATAACAGTCTTTAAAGGACAACCGCACCACAACACGACTTGTCACTTGTCCTGCATTAGACTTCCCCTCTCGGTGAAGCACATTCTCTTACACGCGTAACCTGTTGTTGGGTCGGTCGGGTCACCTGTATGTAGATGTAGACAAGGTGTCTGTTGGCCGGGTCACCTATATGTAGATGTGCCAGGTGTCTGTAGGTCAGGTCACCTGTATGTAGATGTAAGGCCAGGTGTCTGTAAGTCAGGTCACCTGTATGTAGATGTAAGGTCAGGTGTCTGTAGGTGGGCTCACCTGTATGTAGATGTAAGCCCAGGTGTCTGTAGGTGGGCTCACCTGTATGTAGATGTAAGCCCAGGTGTCTGTAGTTCGGGTCACCTGTATGTAGATGTAAGCCCAGGTGTCTGTAGGCCGGGGCACCTGTATGTAGATGTAAGGCCAGGTGTCTTGTAGGTCGGGTCACCTGTATGTAGATGTAAGGCCAGGTGTCTGTAGGTGGGGCTCACCTGTATGTAGATGTAAGGCCAGGTGTCTGTAGGTGGGCTCACCTGTATGTAGATGTAAGGTCAGGTGTCTGTAGCCTGTGTCTGTGGTCCGCTCGGTCCGACCAGGAGCTGTCCGGGAAGGACCAGGAGCGGGTGGCCGAGGTGAGCCGGGTGAGGGTGGAGCTCCAGGAGCAGCTGGGACACCTGCAGGCGGAGAGGACCACCCACGGAGGCCTGAAGGAGAAGATCAGCGCCCTGGAGAGAGAGATGAAGGGTGTGTTGTCTTGTGTTATAGGTTGTCTTACCTGTTATTGGTTATCGTAACGCTTTCCTTTGTAAATCATCCTCGGACTGCTTTCTTTTCCACCACCGTTTTTATTGTATTGCATGCATTGGCGACACACGGCATTGTGTTTGCTCCCTGTGCTGCAGCGCTGTCGAGCAGCCACCGGGAGGCGCTGTTGGACAAAGAGAGTGAGAGCAGCTCTCTGCTAGAGCGGCTGCGCCTGCGGGACGCGGAGATCCAGCGGATGCGGGAGGACGAGGCGCAGCGGGCCAGCTACCTGCATAGCGCGGTGCTCGCCTACGTCCAGGGCTCGCCGCTGGGCCACTACGGCAGCCCCAAGAAATGAGCCGTCGACACACCCCTTCACTGAAGCCTTTTATTGAGCCTCTCAAAACTGTTGTTTACCACAGCACACTGGCACCGCTCAGCCGGGCCATTATGACATGATATTTTAACAACGCATAATGTGGTTATCTAAATCAATTAACTCAACCAGTAGGCCTACATGCTTTTTAACGAATTTGCAAGTCATTGTGTGTTATTATAGTTTTTAATAATTATTTATGTGATATGAGATTTCAGGGTTGTTCTATGTAAATGAAGTAGTGACAAGTATGACTACTCTTTGCATTTTACTTACCTGGTGCCTTGTTTACAACATCAGATTACATCCTACATCACAGCAGAGTCTGTGTGGGAGAATATAAGCCACGCATAGGGAATGTGTTGTGTAGCAACTTAATGCAATGCAATTCAGTTTTTTATGTTGATTTTCGGGAACCTTTTTATCTAGGTAAACAACGTTGTAAATGTTTTGTACGATTTGGATTATGAGCTTCTGAAATAAAGAAATGCAGTCATATTTTGTCTGTTATTCGAACCTTTTTTTATCTAGGTAAACAACGTTGTAAATGTTTTGTACAATTTGGATTATGAGCTTCTCATTTTATCATTGAAATAAAGAATTGCAGTCATATTTTGTCTGTTATTCGCTGATATGAAACAGCCGCCTCAACGCAGCTCTGGATTTGCCATATTGACGCCAGATGTGGGGTGTGGTTTCTACAAGACGGCTTGGTTTTGGATGAGGTCACTGGGCCATTGAAAATAGGCTGCCTGTCCCTTTAAACAAGCTCGGCGTTCTCCGGCGTCTTTCGGAAAAACATTTCGTCGACACCTTTCACTGCGGCTCCATCGTTGAGCGGACTGGCCCGCTTCTCGCATCCTTGATTACAGAAAGCTAATTGTTGGACCTATTGACCGAATACTGCGAACTCGGCTCAGTCGGTAATCGTAGAGATGCAGGCTATAAAATGTGTGGTGGTCGGCGACGGGTAAGTCTCTGTCTTGTCTATCCTCTTCTCGTGTTCGGCTCAGCGATGCGTCCATGGATGGGAGGATGCTGTGGTGAAAGGGGCTGGGGCGATTCTTCTGCTCTGTTGTCTGATTGCAAACACGCGCTCTCGGAAAGAAATGACGTGTTTTTCGAACTGATCGCCAGGCTGTATTCGCATTTTCACGCCATCGTGGCCGCATTGTTTTTTTTTTCGAAAAGTGTGCTTTTCTTTGTCGGTTGTGCGGGTTACGAATGAATCGCCTCGGGATGCTAGGCGGGGAACACCTACACCCTGGTAGTAGGCCGTCGAGCAGCAGACCGAAGTGCTGATGAGCAAGATAAGGAATCGGTGGCGCTGTCACTGGCACCGGACTGATGTCATTGTAGTTTATGTGCATTTCAGGATGCTGCGGAATTGTCGATCTTTGTTCGTTTTTGGAGGAGAAAAAAAACGAACCAACGTGCATTTGCAGCCTTTTGGGTGTATAGCATACACGTTTGCCGTGTAGCCCAGCGCTGGGAACGATTGCATCGACTACATCGAACAGAATGGAAGCCTTTGCGTGCACTCGCCTGTAACTCGGGTCGTTCATCAGCCAATCAGTGACATCATTTTTCGACATAAACATATATTCTCTTCAATCACGTTCGGTGTCGTTCTCCAGGTGCACGCAAGCACACTTGCTGACCACACGCCAGTCATATGAAGAGCGATACTCATTTACTTTGCATTGTCGGTACACACCCACACGTCAACACACAGTACACATTAACAGCCTCTCGATCGCACACTCGCTGTGCGTGAGTAAACTGTTTCCCGTTCACATATCGACGCCACCAGCGATCAGCGTCACACACCCTAGACATGAGTTAGTAGTTACTATATATTTTCAAATGTGTGAAGTGTGTGTACGTGTGTTGAACTGTGTGTGTGTGTGTGTGTGTGTGTGTGTGTGTGTGTGTGTGTGTGT
>JAOPUI010000061.1:3983139-3993268 GCA_027123135.1 Urophycis floridana
GCGGCCCCCCCCCCCCCCCCCGAGTCAACAATTTTCTTTGTCGTTTCTCCTGTTAAATCCTAACATAAATAGGGAGGAGATATAGCAGAGAGAGTGAGAAAGAGAGAGAAGAGGGGCAGATAGAGCGAGAGTGGGCGACCAAAAATAATACATGAAGCAAGCAGCCACAGACCACAGCAAAGCTTCAGTCAGCCCCGAGAGTATGACCATCCGAAAAGTACTACCATCTGAACAGTACTAACATCTGAAAAATACTAATATCTGATCAGCACTACCATCAGAATAGTACTACCATCTGAAAAGTACAAATATCTGATCAGCACTACCATCGGAAAGGTACTACCATCTATACAGTACTACCATCTGAACAGTACTAACAACTGAAAAGTACTACCATCTGAACAGTACTAACATCTGAAAAGTACTACCATCTAAACAGTACTACCATCTGAAAAGTACGACCATCTGAAAAGTACTACCATCTGAAGAGTCCTAACATCTGAATAGTACTACCATCGGAAAAGTACTACCATCTGTAAAGTACTACCATCCGTAATATACTACCATCTGAATGGTACTACCATCTGAACAGTGCCACCATCTGAACAGTCCTAACATCTCAGGCCGTGAATCAGCCCCGTACAGATGGACTGGATTCTTAGGCGCTGATGAAACTCCACCGCTGCAGTATTTCATCACAGGGAGCACGACGGAGAGGACCGCATTCCTCGTAACACATGATTATATCATGTGGTTGGCGTGCGTTGTTTATATAATGTCCCTCTCCCAACGGTTAGCATGACGTCACTCTGCAGGATGACATCATCCTTAGGGAGATCCAGCAAAGCTTCTTCTAGTCACCCTCTGGTTAGTGTTTGTTTTATGTTTTTCAACCTTAAACATCACACTGGATCAACATGTCCGCCAACCCCGGGTTGTGTTTGAACAGCCCTGTCATTTCATGTTATTCCAGCAGCAGCCAACACCCCCCCCCCCCCCCACAAAACATATTTAGCTTAGTTTTCTATGTTGGGAGGAAGCAGTAGACGGCGATGAAGGCGGCCTGATTCATGTCTGAGGAGAACGGATTTATCTGCTGGTGCTTGTGGGGCTGGACCATATAGGGTAGGTACACTGTATACAGTGCAGAGTACAGCGCTCCTAGAAACATTTAAATATGGATGGCAGATGGATGGAAAAACGGCTGACGGCCTCAAAAAGAAGACGGCAACCGAGCGTTTCCTTGTGCGTTGCGGTCACGCGAATGGCCCGGTCGAGGAGCACGCACTGCGTGAGGCTGCGGCTCACCTGCTCTTTGGCCTGGGACACCCAGGTCTGGAGGAGCAGCTCCAGCCTGGACCTGTGGTACTTCTTGGTGGTCTTCACGGCGATGAACACGTCCTTCGGATTAAGAGGGTCTCTGGAGCCCCCGCTCAACCCCTTGAGCCCAGCCTCCTCGCCCTCCAGGACGAGGCCTCCGTCTGGGCTCGGACGGGCGTGCGCGCCCCTCCTCCACGACCCACGGTCCCCGCTGGCCGTGACTCTGGCCTCGGTGGATCTCTCGCGCGGCCCCGTGCCCGTCCCGACCCCTGACCTCTGGGGATGGCTCGGCGCCGCCGCCGGACCGGCGCTGCCCGCGCGGGAGGGCCTCGTGTGGGGCCGCGGCTGCGGCAGACTCCCCTGGCGGCGCTGGGGGGCCTGGAAGGCGGGGATGAGGATCAACAGGAGGCCGCAGAACGCCAGAGACGACAGGAAGCAGAGCTTGCTGACGCCCACCGATGCGACGTGCATCCTGGCTGGGCCGAGCGCGACCAGGGCTGGTCAGCCTCCAGGGCTGGCTTCACCCGACACGCTGCTGCTGCTGCTGCTGCGTCTCATCCTGATGACATCACTGGAGGGCAAAGAAGAAGAAAATACAAGAGTTTTTTTTTATGAAGTAGTCGACGGCCCCAGCTGGTAGCTCTGGTAGGCTCGAGCTGGCTTTACATTGCATGGTATTTCACGTGTGGGTACAAATTACACTTCACATTTTTTGACACCGTAGTACTGTAGTACTAGCTTCTTCATGAGCTATGCACTCCATTGTGCATGTGACTTTTATGTCATAACAATGTGAGGCTTTAATATCAATGTTTTGTGTGGTTAGTCAAGCAACATTTTTTTTGACCAATTAGAATTGTATGGCTGATACTGATGATTAACACTTTAAATGTGTTAAATCAGAAGATACTAAATGGTTCCCTCCAGAACGAAGTTTTTCTTCTTGGTCATTCACGCCATCTATTTCTGCAAGAACTGACACACAACGGAGATGACTTCAATAGACAACGCAATATACAATGTAATACCATTCTAATGATAATACTCATGGAGTTTAAATGTCCACGAAACAAATGGTGGAAAGCTTGCAGTGCCAGAGGAGCAGACTCACTCTCACTTCACTAAACAAGGTACAAGTGCACATATTCTTAGGATACACTTATTTTTAGTCCTTACAAAATTGCAATAAAATCGTGCTCGTCATCGGTTAAAAGTGCAATGGTTGCTGCAGCAAAAACTCACCATCATACCGATCACAGTTTGCTGCTGATTTTCAACCAGCATGTCTTCACGCAATCGGGGGGAACGAAAACACCAGACTAAACGAATACGTTAAACTAAATAGAAATGCCCATTTGAGTTTAGAGCGTGAGTTTCATTGAAATCTAAACTAAATCGCGTCTCGTTGTCTGCCTGTTTTGTTCAGCGGGACTTTGAATCACAGCCCAAACTTCGTCGTTAACTTCCTCCTTTGTCGATTTACTCACTGGGATTATCGCCCTCGTTTGAGAACTAATCGTAACGAAAGCCGCAACAACTCTGCTGCTACCATAGCCAAACTGTGAGTTTAGTTCGATGCCCAGTCCAAATACTACTACTCATATTAGACTCCCCCCCCTCAGCCCTTTATTATTGTCTCGCAGCGAGGCTCACAGAATAAATACCACCACATTAACCTAGGCTGTGAAGGACCCTAACTTGCAGCGTTTCCCGGTCTAGCATAATGCCATTTCCGGGTCCTTACTTCCTACGTGCTGTGGTACACCAGCATCATGAATAAGAACAAAACCAGAATAACGACAACAAGGAGTACAAATATGGACATGTATTACTTTCTTTACGAAGCAATAACCGAAACATGCAACGAAAACGCGCAATACCAACAAGTTCCTCAGTCTCTTTCTCTCTCTCTAGCCTAGAGATTCTTGTAACCGAAGGTCCCGCCTCCTCTCTCGCCAATAACGCTCATTTGGAGCATCCCGTTCCAAGCGGTCGGTCGTGATGAGGACGCCTGGGAACGAGGTTATGTAGATTACCACCACCTTCGACCCAGCGTCCTCTGCCAGGACCACACAACCACAATGTACTTTTATTCATAACTGTATAATTGTAGGCATCAATATAACGGTAGGTGAGTAAGTAAGTGAGTTAAAATTTAAAAGTCAGTAGCCAAAATCCAACAATTATTTCACCATGATTTTTATTGTATCACAGTTTAAAAATGATTACCGTAATCCAGTTGGCTATCTTTTTAAAATGCCATCAAATATACTTAGAACGCTTTTATTTTTATAGCACAACTGCACCATCTGGAGGACGGGGTCGTTAACCGGGCCACGACCCGGACATGAACCCCTAATCTACAGCCTTTTGTTTTTATTGGAAGAAATGTGAACGTGAAATATACATGACTGACAATTGTTTTTTTTTTTTTTAGTAAGACCCAATGATAATACTTATTTTCATGGTTTTATTTTTTGATGTGATTTTATTTTGTGTATTAGGTCTATGTGATATTTATTATGTATTATCAAGCTGTTTACTGCTCTTAACTTGTGACAAACTGTCATTCATAATTTTTTCGATTTCAGGCAAGGAGGACATGGTTTGTGATGCAGGACAGCTGCTATGCAAATGAAATCCAGGAGAGATGATCACTCTCATGCTTTAATTGAATATAATTTGGAGGACCAGTCTAATCACATCCCATGGTCTTTTGCACAGACACATTCAGGGCCCCCCAAAGGTGGTATTTTAATTATACATGTAGGCCTACTATCAAAACCAGGCTATTTCAGGTCCTGTTTGCACTCTATATGATTACAGTGCCGGGTGGAAGTTGAAGCCTTGTTAAGTAGGTGTTGCATAAGACCAGCAGAACTCTCCAGCTGTCCACTGGTTGGTATTGGATCTCACCCACACTGCACCCCGTACACGCTGTCTCTCTCCCTCTGCCTGCACACCTGTCAACTCCACCTCATCAGTCTGCAGTAGGCTAAATACACCCCAGCTTTCCAGCCGCCCCTCCGCCAGATCGTTGTCTTCACCTGGTGTTAGCTGTGTCCCAGATTCCGGGTGATATTCGGCAAGTCCTTTGTTCAGTTTCCCCCCGAAACCGTCGCCTGTCTGACTAGCCACCTATTGCTGATACAGCGCCTGTCTCACTATACCCGCCGCGATAACGAACCACTCCAACAGCCCATCGCCGAACCATCATCTGTTGGTTAACTGTCTGCCATTTTCTACCGGCCTTGCCTGTCATCATAGACTGGTGTGTCTTCAGTAAATCTAGTATCTATTCTCAGTCCTTGTTCTCTTGTCATGCATTTGTGTCCCCTTGCCCCCAGAATCCTTACAGAGGTTATTGACATATGCTGCTGTGCCCTTGAATACTTATTTTTCTGAGGTGTGTGTGTATAAAGATAGCTATAGTTATATATGGCAATGGCCAAAATTATGCCTTTCAATGTTTGCAAAGTCCTCTAACTTCTGTTATTTACTGTATTCATAGGGTGTGATCAGAAATATTTTAACCATGACGCTGTCATAACTTATTCTATCCTAAGCAGTGCTTCTTTTGATAATTGGGTTCTGAGAACAAATATTTGAGGGTCGGCTGGGGGCAGAAGATACTTTTAAGGGAAAAGTTGAGAGGGTTCAGGAACCCTCAGGGGTTTCAAGAGCCCTGTGCTAAATTAACCATGGACGGCTGCTGGAAACGGAAGTGTTCCTGGGATGCTTACAGGTTGATAGTGAGCAGCTTTTGTTCAACGGTGCTTGGCTCTGCAAAATTGATTTAAGAGATTCATTTAAGAGATTAATTTCAGAGGTATGACATTTCTGAAGGCCAATAACCGCTAAATGAATTGCTGTGGGCTGATTTATATTTAATCAATTATGTCAGAAGTATTTGCCCATACAGGTAATTGCTAAATAATTAGATTCAGAGGAAATGCTGCCGTAGATCTACCACTTTAATATATTACACATCCTTGACTGCAAATACATGGTCAGGTTATGATCTGTTGGTGTGAAAGTTTGGATGAGATTGTGACGCAGAAAGGGCTAAACTCATTTGCGCTCTGCTCTTTAATTGCCTTTTCTATTGTAATTTTGCACTCTGCAGGTTGCCCTGAGCAGCCCACCAGCAGCTGTCTCTATGCTAACAATGTTTAATTTCAGAGAGAAAAAAAAAGAATTGAGTCATTCGTGAATTAGTTTTTTTTTGTTCACACGCTCATTATTTCTGATACACATTCTGATACACATTTCTATACAATATTGAATAAATGCTCAATTGTAGGCCCATTGAGGATATGTCCATTATGCGTCTCATCTCCATGGTTTCTACATATTTCAAATGGTGCTGCACATTTCCGAAGGTTAATGACATGACACTGTATTCTCTCCTACATATATAGGGCAGCTCACATTTCGAGTGGGTGCAATGGTTATCTCAGCCATTTCAAACGGGAGAGGTAACTGGTTTGCTCTCTAGCTTTGAAACCCCCATTTGGTTTGACTAATTGAATGGTGACATGAAAGAAAATGTGTTCTTTTTTTGTCCAGGCGATTGGCCAAAATGGGAAATGATATCAGTTCCAAAATGCCAACCATGTCAAAATGGCAATACATTAATATTTATGAGGAAGGATTTAATCCAAACTCATTTCTTTTTGAAAACAACATAAAACAGATTTGACCTTTGGGGTATTTGTGATTGTAACACAAATGTTGGTTCGGGTGTGTAGTGCACAACATTCCAATGAACATGAATAACCATGATATGGGATACGTCATATAGGCTACCTTATTCCATGACAAATGTGCTCTAAATGCTGCCTGGGTGGGGAAGTGGAATGCAGAACTGAAAAGAATTCATTGAGTGAATCTGGATCAGTATTTGCATTGCTTCCACATTCACCATGGTGTCGTCAGACCGACGTGCTTTCAATTTGTTCCTTGTGAATAGTTTAAATACTTAAACTGGTGAACATTTCTATGAATGCTATCTGATTCAACAGCCACATCAACTATGTTTTAAACGACATTACGCACACGGCCGCTGTGTCTATGGAGACTACAGCACCATATGTTACCGACGTCAGCACATAATCAAGCAGGTTCCTGAATGGCTTCTAACAAAAGGAAATCCTGTGATCCAATGTGCTGTGATTAAGGGGCTACGGAAATATAGTTGACTTGGCTTGACCTGGCCGCTATGCCATTAGAGCAGCCAGGGAGAGGGTAAAACGGAAGCAAACACTGGATTGTGATAGATTTGTGATTTACATATTGTCACTAGAGGGCAGTCATGATAGAGATTTGTGTGAGGCGTCGTTCGTCTGTGATTAGGTTACGTTACCTCCAGAACGGCGTTGGGCAGCAGCGAAGCGTTGCCACCATGGAGTAGTACACGGAGGGATCGCTCGTTTGTTGAGTTCCTATTGAGTTAAACCCATCCATCTGGTGCAAGTAGCTATTAGATTTAGTTATCCTGCTTAGCAGCATGCTTTTTTTTGTAGACATCACCGGACATTATGATTATACCTCTGCAGGTGCATGTGCTGGATGTCCTTAACAGACATTTACACAGGGGTGAAATTAGCCTGTACTGGCCGCTACGGCGTACCACTAAAAAGATTTGGTACCGGAAAGAAAAATATACTGTCTTTGCAGGAAATTGCACTTTCAGCATGACAACACACCTGCTAACGTCACATTACCAGAAGCAATACGTTTTTCCTCAATAGACATTGCATATCATTCGTTGTGAACGGTTTCTGAATTGTGCCTGAACCTTCCGCGCAGTGTTTCACTCGTCAGACGACGAGCGAGACGGCGCGCGTCAAACAGACGAGGAGCGCTACTTCAAGCGTCTTTGGAATTTATTTCAAGTGTTTTAACCTAAACGTTCACTTTTCTGTTCTGTTCCGCTGTTCTGTGTCCAATGTCCGAAATGAAAAGTAAAGATAGTTTTCAACTGTTTAAACTGTCTTTCAAAAGTTATTAAAATGATTGTGGTGTTGAAATGACGTGTTTGCAATTTAGGCTATTTGTCATCAAAACCTGATACAGGGGGGTGAAAGAGTGATATACTAGTGTAGCGACCGAACTGTACGGGCTTAAAGATACTCGTTTGGAGACAAAACACTTTGAGACTCTTACACTTGGAGCGCTAAGAACGGCGCCTCCGTTTAATCAATCACCGCGTAACCCCCGACGTAACCTTTTTTTGACCCCTCACGTCATCACCCAGCAACTGCTCACTGCAGCGCATCACATATAGTATACCTGTTATTCACATCCTTACATATGTCGCCCCTTACTGAAAGAAATGTCCCCATTTCTACACATAAAAAAAACACAACAGCGATACACTTTTCCCCAAATTTCTTCTAATTTGTCTCCCATATCCGTCAAACACTTGTCTGGATACCCTGAATCCACTGACATAACATATACCAGAACAAAACCATCTAAAAAATAAAAATAAAATAAAATAAAAAATTGCATAACAGTCATACACTCATTGCCCATCATGAACACAGGAAACAGTAACACATGAGCGCGTATGCATGAAACACTCAACCCATCACATAGTCTGTAAGGTGTTCTGGCGGCCGTAAAAACCTCCCAGCCCGGGAGAACCCAGGTGGAGCCTGAGCGCAAATAGGGGAATCACATGAACCCACACCCGACTCCAGATCAAGGTCCATGTCGGTGTCAGAAAGGTACGAGCCCCCAGGACTATCAGGGGAGCTTGCATCCCCCTGCAACAAACCGGGTGGGGACAGGGTGAAGAGAGCTCCTGCTGGGCCAGCCAAGGGAAAAGCCACAGGTAGGTTGTAGCGTCGCAGCCTGTCATAATGGACGGTTTGTAGTGGGGCCTCCTCCCCAAATGGGCTGCTAATGCGATAGGTGACCCCCACCTCATTGTCCCTGTCCAACCGCTGTTGAATCAGGTAAGGCCCCTTCCAGTGGGGAGCCAATTTGCGGCGGCTCTCTGTTGGGTCGTTCAACCACACAAGATCCCCGACCTCATAGGGATCGTGCCTCAGCTTGCTGTCATAGAGCGTCTTTTGTCTCCTGCTTGCCAGCATGTTGTTGTCCCTCGTCTGACCAAACGCCACGTCCAGGCGCTTGAGGAGAGAACTAGCAAAAGCTTCTGTAGAGCCATGCGCCGGGTCGCCCCGCACCAGTGGGCCTAGCACCATCTCCACAGGCGTTCGAGCCTCCCTGCCGTGTGTGAGGAAGTATGGTGTGAATCCTGTGCTGGCGTGTACACTGGTATTATATGCAAAAGCGACCTGAGAAAGGAAGGAGTCCCACTCCCCTTCACACGAGAGGAGAGTCTTTGCCAACTGATCGATAAGGGTCCTATTAAATCTCTCCACCATGCCGTCAGATTTCGGATTGTACGGTGTGGTGTGTGTTTTCTTCACCCCCAACATGCCACACAACTGTCTCACCACATCTGACTCAAACTGCCTACCCTGATCTGTGTGCAGTGTCTCCATCACTCCATGTGCGAGGACGTAGTCTTTAAAGAGACACTCAGCGACCGTGGTCGCTTTTTGATCTGGGATGGCGTACAAGTTAACGAACTTGGTGAAATAGTCCTCAACAACCAACACATACCGGCTGCCGTTGGATGTAATTGGCAACTCCAGTATGTCAGCTGCGACCCGTTGGAACGGCCTCTCTGTCAGTGAGGTTCTCATAGGGGCACGGTGTCGGGGCACGGGGGATTTCCTCCTCTGGCAGGCATAACAGTGCTCACACCATGTTCGAATGTCATTGTGCATGTAGGGCCAATAACACACACTCCTTGCTCGTGCCAGAACCCGTTCATAGGCCAGATGAGCTGTCAAGGGACCGCCATGCAAGTGCCCCAGAATCTCTGGGACTAAAACAGGGGGGACCACAATCTGAGTAGTCTGCCGTGCATCTGACAGCCGCACCACTCTACATAACAGTCCATTTGTGACCATCAAACGGGGAAACTCATGCCACAGTCTTTTTAGACCCCGACTAGCGCCCTTCAACCTCCATCTAGGCGGTCTCTGATCAGTCTCCAGCCAGACCAGAACTTGTCCGATGTCTGTGTCTTTCCGCTGGAGCTCCCTGACATCAGAGCCATTGTGCGACAGGGTGTATATCAAAGCCTGGTCCGTGTGGGCCTGAAGATCAGGGTGTGAACTAGAGCTGGAGCTGGGGCCCTCCACAGGGTCCGTGGTGGGGGTGTCAACGGTGCACACAACACCGAGGTCGTCGTAACATCCGGTTTGGGTGCTCGTGTGCACAAGACCGCACGTGGCGCCAGGGGCATCGCAGTTCGTCTGCCCCGCATCGAGGTCAGGCCTGCGAGAAAGAGCGTCCGCATTTGTGTGTTGGGCCCCACTCTTGTGCACAATTTTCCAGTCATACATGTCCAGTTCCAAGGCCCAACGGCTACGACGTCCTGTTCTGTCATTGTCAATAGAGAGCCGACGCAGGCTTAACAAAGGCCGGTGATCTGTGACAATGGTGAATGGGCGAAGACCCAAGTAGTGTCTGAAGTTACGAACAGCCCAGACTATTGCCCACAACTCCCTATCGTACGTAGACCATCGTCGTTCGGCCATCGTGAGGGAGCGACTAGCATATGCCACCACCCTCTCCAGACCGTCAACTTCCTGTGCCAACACTGCCCCAACCGCCATCAGTGACGCGTCAGTGTAAAGCATGAAATGTTGGGTGAAGTTTGGGTGACACATGATGGGCTCAGCACAAAGAGCATCACGCAAGAACTCAAACGCTCCCTGGC
>JAOPUI010000061.1:4311230-4323303 GCA_027123135.1 Urophycis floridana
CCCCCCCCCCCCCCCCGCCGCCCCCCCCCCCCCCCCCCCCCCCCCCCCCCCCCCGCCCATCCCAGAACCTTTCGGCCTGGTAGTTAAAACACTCCTCCTCCCTGCTGGACTCTCCTGCTCTCTGATTGTATTACTCTTCAGTCACATGGACGAGAGAAGCTCGGAGGCTGAGCCACGTGTGGGGGAGACGGTAGTAAAACATTTGCCAGATGGCCCGCTGGGTTCGACTCTCCGGTGATGAGTGGAGGAGCTTTCCTGGGTCGATGAACCACTTGATGGGAATGATGTCCTGTTGTCACAGCGTCTGCTGTGGCGCAGCAACAGCGGCTCTGTCTCTCTCTCCGATCAAACTTTTCCGACACTCGCGGAGTAGACGTTAAAGTTGCCTGTTTTTTAAACATCCTGAACATCACACCGCATCTGTAGCATTTATGTGCAGTCGTTCTATTACTCATTTGTTTTTGCTACAGTTCTGATAAATAGGATGGGGCTGTGGTCTGTGGCCTCCTAGAAGACTAAACCACCCATAATGGAGACCATGCACACGTGTCAGACACTTTTATCTTAAGTCCCATGTAGGGGTTAGACAGTGAATACAGAGACAGGTCATTAAGGAGCAGGTAGGGGTTAGATAGTACAGAGTCAGGTCATTAAGGAGCAGGTAGGGGTTAGATAGTGGATACAGAGTCAGGTCATTAAGGAGCAGGTAGGGGTTAGATAGTACAGAGTCAGGTCATTAAGGAGCAGGTAGGGGTTAGACAGTGGATACAGAGACAGGTCATTAAGGAGCAGGTAGGGGTTAGATAGTACAGAGTCAGGTCATTAAGGAGCAGGTTGGGGTTAGATAGTGGATACAGAGTCAGGTCATTAAGGAGCAGGTAGGGGTTAGAAAGTACAGAGTCAGGCCATTAAAGGAGCAGAAAGGAGTTAGATAGTGGATACAGAGACGGGTCATTAAGGAGCAGGTAGGGGTTAGATAGTGGATACAGAGTCAGGCCATTAGAGGAGCAGGTAGGGGTTAGATAGTGGATACAGAGTCAGGCCATTAGAGGAGCAGGTAGGGGTTAGATGGTGGATACAGAGACAGCTCCTTAAGGAACGGGTAGGGGTTAGACAGTACAGAGTCAGGCCATTAAAGGAGCAGTTGGGGTTAGACGGTGGATACAGAGACGGGCCATTAAGCAGCAGACAGGGGGTTAGGAGACATCGTTGCTAGGCTGTCTCCAGGTAGATTGGAGGGGGACAATGGGGGATAGAACCCCAGAACCTTTCGGTCTAAATCAACAGACCAGCGTAAGTTTGTGTGTGGCGGGCGTGGGGAGGGGACGGGGGGAGGGTCCCTACCTTGAACTCGCGGCTGTGCTGGGGGGTGTACTCGAAGGTCCAGAGCGCCCGGACCAGCCCCGACAGCTGCTCCGTCACCTCGCCGCCGTCCGCCTGCTGGCCGCCACCGCCGCCCCGCTTGGCCGGCACCACGGCGCCGTTGGACTTGGCCTTGTCGTTGTGGGCGCCCGTCTCGGCCCCCTTGAACTGCTCCAGCGCCAGGTACTCGGCGAACAGCTCCGTGTTGCTGAGGCACTGCAGGATGGCGTTCATGAAGCAGGTGTTGCCGTGGTTCTTCAGGCCCGAGACGCCGGGGATCTTGTCCCCGAAGAGGAAGCCGCCGCAGTCGCTGTCGTCCGACGGGACCGAGCCGGCGGTGGTGGACGAGGGGGCGAAGGTGGCGTCGTCCTTCTCCTCGTCGGTGGCGTGCTCCTCGTTGCCGAAGTGGGACAGCGTGGACAGCGTCCGGAGGACGCGGTTCATGAAGCTCCCCACGGAGCGCACCGAGGAGCGCCTGAACAGCTTCTTGCTGAACGACTTCTTCTCCTTGTTGCTGGCAGCTTTCGACATGATGTTGTTGTTGTTGTTGTGGTTGGCTCCTCCGAGCGCGAGAGAGAGAGAGAGAGGGCCCGATGTTTCCACAGAAGGTCCGGGCTGGGCTCCCGGTCAACCCCGGCGTGTGACGAGGAGGCGCTCCTCGCGAGGGTTCGTCGTCATCATCTTCATCGTCGTGGTCGACAACACGGAGATCATTTGCGAGCGATCCGGACCAAAGTGCTCTGGCGTGGACGTGGACGTCATGGCAACGCTATTGTTCTTAAAAGCACGGCGGGAGCGATCGGTCCACTGGCAACACTGCGTCGGATTGCATAAACACGCGCCGCGGAGCGCTTCCCGTCAGGAGCCCGGTCGGTGCCGCTGGAGACAAGAGCCGCCATGGGCATCATCATCATCTCGAGGAGGAGACGGCGCGCCTCCGGTCACAAAGCATCACACGCGCGCACGCAGACGGTGTCACGGTTAAGCACACGGGGTGTGTGATGATGAGCAGCCCACGCAGGGATCTGAGCATCCACGGGCGATGTCAACATCTAAGGAGGGGGGCGGGTGGGTGGGGTGGGTGGGCTGCACGGGTTGGACCCCGCCGTCGCGAGAGGGTCACCCACCCCTCATCATTTATTAACCCGAGGCGCGAGGCGCGACTCCACCCTTCACACCGATCTCCCCCCCCCCTGAAGACCCGTTCAGTGACAAGAGCGGTTACCGTCTTTGTGTCCACAGGCGGTCCGGGGGAGGCCGTTTGTCGATTCCGTCTGGGATCGTGTTGACCGGGGACACCTCCTTTTCCGACACCTCCGCTCCAAACCGAGGAGTTCCCGACTAGAGAAAAAAAAATCGTCGCGTTTCCGTTTGAAGCGTTGCGGCACCTGGCCACCTGGGGGGGGGGAGAAAAGCCAAAGCAGCGATCGAGTGTCAATCGAGGAGTTTAGACCGTAGTTTCCGTGTCCCGGGGAGGGGTGTGTTGTGTCTCGGTTCTCCGGTTGTTTTTCCACCGCGAGGCCTCGTCTCCATCACCTAGTACGGATACCGCAGGCAGGGCGGGGACGGTGACGTCACGGGCAGAGGAAGCTGTGCTTGATGATGAAGGGGAGTGGAGGGGGGGCTGCTCGGGGGACGACTGTCCCACCGATAGATGAATAATAAAACCACGCATCAGACAATCACGCGCCTAATAATAATCCACATAACTATGTATATCTTTTCGTGTGAAACCTTTTGAAGAAAAAAAAGATCGTTTATGAAAGGAAAACCCAGATTTGTGCCGCCTCTCTTTCTGTCTCGTCGTGTTCTCAATGAACTGGAATTAGTGGAACACATCCGACTATTAATTTGCGCACATGGTGAACTGAGTTTGACCTCCAAATATAATCACTCCAGTAATAGATCATCATCACTCAAGCCACCATTATGTTCGGAATCGAAAAATTACAAGCTTTTAATGGTTTTATTCGATATGAACACGAAAAAAAAAAGTTTTTGTTGAGTTGTCAGTTAATTTATTTAAAATGACAGATGAATTTCCTACGAGATGGATAAATATATATATTACAGTCTACTTCCCAAAAGGAAGTTACAAAGTCCCACGATGCACCTTCAGAACAACAACATTACCCACTACCCCACCCTTCTCCGCCTGAAACACAAATAAGCAAAGTAAATAAAAAATACATGGAAAGAATCAATGGCAAGTAGTATTTGGGAACATCTGCTGACTCCCAGCCCCCACCCCCTCTGTCCCTGGCTGCCGCCCCCCCCCTCCCCAGGAGAGAGGTCTCTCGCTGGGCAGGGCTCAGTAATCGAGCCCCCGGATGGCGGCGATTGTGGAGGCCGTGCGGCGGGGCAAGGGCTTGGCTGTCTGCCTGTAGTCCTCTGGACGAGACCTCAGCAGGGTGAGGATGTTCTGCAGCGAGCGGGATGGCTGGAGACCCAAGGCGTCCATCACATTGCTCAGGTACTCTGGAGGGAGACGATCACTGATCAATACCTAAACAGTAATACTTTACTAAATATAGATCTATCATGTTAAATATATATATCAATCACTGATCAAAATGACAAACACATGAATATTCATATATTCATATGAAGCATTGACATATTTAGTATTAATATTAATATTCACATATTATTATGGACCAATACTTTATCAATAACTGTGGGGCCGGGGGGGGCGTGGTCACTCACCGATGTCGGTGATCAGCTGCTTGGTGGCGCGGGGGTGCAGGTGGGGGACCTGGAGGATGGCGTCGCAGTACGTCTGCATGGTCGCCCGGGCGATGGAGCCCAGCCAATAGTCGGCCGTGTTGTCCAGCTCGGGAAGGTCGTCCCCTGAGGAGGACCACCGCGGAGTTGGGAAGAGGAGGAGGAAGATAAAGAGGAGGGCCATGAAGGGGGGGCAGCGGGGCGCGAGGAAGAGGTCGGTAGGTGAAGAGAAGGAAAAGTATGGAGACGAGTGCGATGATGAAGACGAGGGTGGTGGGGGGGGAGAGGGTGGAGAAGTGAAGAGAGGAGGAGGAGGAGGAGGGAGGGTGGTGCGATGGAGAGTTCAGTCCAGTCGCAGAGTCGGCAACAAGACAGATAACAGAAGGGCTGAGGATGAGGAAGACGACGGGACACTCACCCTGCTCAGGGGGGAAGGGGAGCTTCCCAGCATGCAGTGCGAGCTCCAGCGCCGGGTCTTCCTGCGTCACGAAGGGCTCCAGGTGTAGTGGTAGAGACATGATGTACTGTCCGATCTGATGGGCGTCGTATTGCATTACTAACAGTACACAACACCCAGTGCTACAGTGCACATGGGTTGGTTAAAGCTATTTTGAACTTTGAACTTTGGTTGTGTGAGTGGTTGTGTCGTGTGTTGGTGGTATTGTGTGTTTTCAAGATTCAAAATTATTTATTATTTTACAGCTCAAGTAGACTTAGAAAAAACTTACAAATAAGAGATAAGAAAAACGAAATGAGTCATAAGTAAAGGCAAGGTCCAGTGTAGGTTCCACGGTGTGGTTGTGTGTGGTTCTGTCGTGTGTGTGTGTGTGTGTGTGTGTGTGTTTGTGTTTGTGTGTGTGTCATACATTGCTGATGTACTCCTGTGGGGACAGACTGAAGGTGGGCAGGTCGTCTGTGTAGCGGTCCTCTACGCCTCCGTCACCGCTCTGGTAGAACAAAAGACATGTTATTGTTTACACGCACTCTGTACAGTAACACACAGACACACACACTACAGTAACACACACTCTGTTAGGACAAAATACATGTGTACACACATTCAGTACAATAACACACTGTTATTATCGGAAAAACAAAGTTCTCACACACACACACACACACACACACACACACACCACACACAGCACAC
The DNA here is from genome assembly GCA_027123135.1 of Urophycis floridana. Taxonomy (NCBI): domain Eukaryota; kingdom Metazoa; phylum Chordata; class Actinopteri; order Gadiformes; family Phycidae; genus Urophycis; species Urophycis floridana. The sequence goes on from JAOPUI010000061.1 coordinate 4,316,467, forward strand.
ACACAACACACAACACACACACACACACAGCACAGATCCCTGAGGTAACCAGGACAACGTGGTGCTGATGCTGACCTCCATGCGGTGCAGCAGATGGATCTGGTGTTTGATCTGCAGGAAGACCGAGTCGAAGGCCAGCCGGTTGGCCTGCTGGTTCAGCCTGGTCAGGGCTGCCCGTGGCTCCGCTAGCAGGCTGGACGCGCCCGTAGCCTTCTCCTGCAAAGTCACGACACGGGTTCAACGCAAAAGGACAGAGGAGACACGGGCTTCATAATGAAAGTTCCCACATAGACACAGGGCTTCAAAATAAAAGACCCGCACAAGGGAAAAAAACGTTGCCTTTAGGCGTGTGTACTGGGCGAGCGAGCAAGCTCCTCCCTACCTTCAGGGAGTACAGCAGCTCCATCACGCTGTTGTATTCCGCCGTGTCTCCTTTCTGCAGGTAGTTGTACTCCTGCCAGGGGCTGCGGCCCGAGCACTTCCTGTCCGACAAGCTCACTTCCTGTATGGCCGGCAGGCTACGCGGGCTGTAGGAATCTGACAGGTACTTCCCTGCCGTTCCCAGAATCCTTTGGGAGCAGCAGAGGTGAAAGGTCATGGGACAGTAGGGATTGGTAAATGGATCAAATAGATAAAAGAGATGAATTACATGCAATTTTTTAATTAAAAAGATGCATTTCAGAAGGAACCTGAAATGCCATGCACCATACATAAGTAGAGAAATACATGGGACTAGGTCTGAGGTTAGACCGGACACACGTTACTGATGTCAGTGTGATGTCATGGCGTGAGGACAAAGCCAGGCCACGTATCTCTTACTTGTTGGACAGCTGCTGTTCGAAGGCCCCAAACTGTCTCAGCAGCTCTCCACAGGTGGCAATGATCCTGGGAAGCACACCACAAACACCCCTCATTCGTCACTCACCCGGACCACCGACTCGCCACCCGTCAGCGACTCACCGCCGCTTGCCCCCAACTACGTGATTCTCAAGAGAGGCCCCTCCCACCTGACAGAGTTCTGGAAGGCCGTCCAATCCTCTTGGAAGACGGAGGAAGTGGGCATTTCCTCCAGTTTACACTTCCTCCTGATGGACTGCAGCGTGGTGGAGAAGTCTGACACGTACCTGCACACATACACATAGTATATATAATATTATTACAGACAGACAGACAGAGAGACAGACAGAATACTTTAATGAGCCCTGAGGGAAATTGCATTCGTCACAATACTCCAGGGAAAAAAAGAAGAGACAGACACTCTACGTATAGTAGAGTGTTAGAATAGATAAATATATAAAATAAACCTTTGTAAACAATATGCAAACTTCTTTTTTTCCCTGGAGTATTGTGACGAATGCAATATCCCTCAGGGATCAGTAAAGTATGCCGGTCTGTCTGTCAATATACAAAAAATATATATATAAAGAAATATAAAAATATACATAAAGGTACATACATCCAGGCATACAGTAAAGAGGTAATACCAAACACAAAGATGTTGCATGTCGAAATTAGGGTAAAACATAATTGGCGTGCATGCAATAGTGCGTATATATATATGTATATGTGTGTATATATATTACTTTGTAAAGAGGGCTTTGAGCGCGTGCAGTAGCCCCCGCACTGCCAGGCCGTCGGTGAGGCGAACACAGCGCTCCACGGCTGCTCCTGCCAGAGAGAACAGCTTGGCCACAGAGTGGCTGAGCTCCTGCACACAGTCCATGACCTCGCCGTGCTCCTGCACCGATGACATCACACCACACAACGACCATCAGCATAATGTACATTACTGTGGGGTGTGTGTGTGTGTGCGTTCGTTACCAGGGGTACAGCACTGATCTGGATCAGCAGGTTGACCTCTTCTAACTCGCCGTACTGCAGCTGGTAGGACTTGTAGGGCTCCATGAGAACACACACCAGTTCACACAGCTTCATAGGGTTGGCCTCTCCTGCACACACACACACACATCAATATACACACAATATATTACACAAACAGTCTTGATTAATGAGTCATCTCCCAGCTGGCCTTCAACCCTGTGAACCCGCTACGTGCCGAGGTGCGTCACTGTGTTGTCCTTTGACCTTTAACCCCATGACCCCAAGGTGCACGGCAGCACTTCGTCACTTCAAGACCCCCGTGGGCCCCCCCCCCCACGCACACGCAGCCAGGGGACCTCGCTCCGTACCGAGGTGGGGCTGCGTGGCGGCCTCCAGGCTGTGCGTGAAGGCGGAGGTGGTGTGGTGGAGCTCCAGCAGGGCCTCCAGCCGCGCCTCCGGCTCACAGCGCTGCAGGGCCGAGCTCACGCACACGGGCACCGAGGGCACCATGGCCCCCAGGGTCTGGATCAGCAGCACCGTCACCACTTCGTAGGGCCTCTTGAACACCTGGGACCAGAAGGTTTGTGACCACATATTATGTGGTTGCGAGGTCATTTCTTCCTAGGGTCGATAACATTCTCTATAGCTTTTCTCCCCAAACAATATGATTGTAATTTTTGGGCTGTAACCCTGCCCTGAACCGACTTGTCTCTTTTTGGTATGGCTGTGAATCCCGGAGCGGATTTTGAGGGTGACTGACCTGGCTGGTCCAGTGGATCTGGGCATGCCAGGCAGACAGCAGGTTGTCGTAGAACTCTGACAGCTGCTGGTTCACCGTCAGCTCGCTCTGGGACAGGTCCAGCCAGGAGGATAACAACTGACCCTGCACACACACACACACACACACACACACACATTTATAGAGGCACACAGAGTTTCAAGAAGGGAAATCACATGTAAATCAGGGACGATGTCGCTGATGTCGGTAGGTTTGTTGTAGTTTTAATGTAGTTGTGTTGTTGTTTCCTCTACCTTGTGACACTTGTAGTAGTAGGCCAGGAGCTGGGGCATGCGGTCCATCTCTGAGAAGACTTTAACAAACAGCTTGGCTTGATCTGCAAAAAAAAAACAACACAATGTATTTTGATGAACAAACCTGAATGAAGGTAGAAGTTTGAGTAGCATGAAATGCTCAATTACTCCTACCCGTAGCCATGGAGTTGAAGGTGGAGACGATCTGAGTGCTGGCCAGTGCTTCCAGCCGGTTCTTCAGAGCCTCCAGGTGGACACACTTATCGGAGTAGTCTGGTGTGTCCACCAGCATGGCCAGACTGCCCTGCATGCTGGTCAGCTTGGACGAGATCACCGCAAAGTCCTGCCAGACAAGAGGGCTCATTTGCTTATAATGTGATTCATATGACCTATAACTTGACTTACAATGTGACATTCAATGCGTCTTAAATGAGGCCTGCAACATGACTCATGCCACGTCTGCTGAGCTGTGCCGTCACGTCCTGCTACCTGAGTCTTGAAGGTCTCCTCGATGTCAGCACTGAGCGTGCTCCACTTGTCGGCTTCCTGCAGCGCCTCAGCAGAGAGCTGCATGCGACTCTTCACCTGGTCGATCGCCACCAGCACCTGAGGAGAGGGGAACACAGATCACGCATATACACACACACACAGAGATCGCACGCACGCACGCACACACACGCACACGCGCACACACACACACACACACACACACACACACACACACACACACACACACACACACACACACACACAGAATACTTACACTACCATCCTTAATTGTAGGTCAACACTAGGTCATTGATTAATATATAAATAACCTGAATGTGACATTACTTTTATGCTTCATGCATAGTTATTTATGTACATGCAGGGGTTAAATTGGGCCGGGGCTATCCGGGTCTCAGCCTCGGCACATAAGCCTGCCTGCTCGTTTGCGGAGGAGCCTGCTTGCTGTCAGGTGCCTACTGGAAATGTCACACAACATTTGTTGAAAGTAATGCGTTTGAAAATATGATACTTCTGACAATAAATGTGTTAAAAGTGTTTTTCTTTCTAATGGCATGCGCTGTCTATTTTGTCTCGGCGGAGCTGAAATGGGAACAATTGGAACAGGATCGTTTTCTTGTTCAGCATAAATTATCGTTACTGTCAGTCGACCGGCTCCAACACCAAGTGCGCATAAATGGCTAGCCTATCGTAAAAATGCAACAGAACCTGAATTCATCCAATGAATGTATCCCCTCGACTCAATTGCTAAACAAAGAAGTGATTTCTCAGCTGTTGCTACTACTGCTATATGCTGCACCATCTCTTCTGTATGATTTACTGATGAAGCATCTCACTTTTCTTGATCTTTTTTCAGATGTGACACATTATGTTTGGCACATTGTATGGGTCATTTCTTATCTTCATAAAAAGGTAATACAATGCGTTATCAAGTGATGGCTAATTAACAGTAATATAAATGTTAAATGCCCTAATACCCGTTGATACGAAAACAATACAAAGTATAGGCTCTTAAAATTGCAGTTTTGCACATATCATTTAAAACTCAATTTCTCCAGAAAGTGCCATTTAATGGGTTACTTTTAAAAATTTTCTCCCAGGGGGGCATAACGCTGGACCCCCTTAGGGAGAGCCCCCCCACATAACAAATCCCAATTTAACCCCTGTGTACATGTGTTATGAAATGGCCCTGACATGTTTTTAGATTTATGGATTCATGGAGGGGATAGATATATATATATATACAATAGACAGAACAACCAAGACAGAACTGTCCTGGTCCAGGACCAAGACACAGCACCCCACTGAGAGGACTTCTGAAAGATCTCACCTGCATGGACTGCACCGTGTCCTGTTCAAACTTGCGGATGTCCTCCTTGACAAGAACCATCTGCTCCTTGAGGAACGAAGCCTCCTGCTTCAGAGCCTCCACGTCCCTAAGAACCCTAGGCATGTTCTGTAGCGCCTGGATACTGCTCTCTGTATGTACGTACATACATACATACATACATAATCAAACGATGAAGCGTGAATTGGAGGACATGTCAACCGTAAGTTGTGTGTCAACCACTGACCACTGTACATTTGTGGACCCATAAATGTAGAGTCACTGTAGGACCCATACAGGGCGGTTGCCTGCAGGACCACCCCCCACTCACCCTCGATGGCATTGTTGACCTCCTGGATGAAGAGCTGCAGCTTCATCACAAGGGTGGCAGCGTGCGCATCCGGCTTCCCCGGCGCCTCCTTCTGCGCCACACGGAAGGCACCGTTCACCCAATCCTTCACCTCGAAGTCGTCATCCAGGAATTTAGAGAAATCCATGACGTCTTGGGCTTTTCTTCTTCACTAACTTTTGCCCAGCACAGGCTTAGAGACGAAGATAAAGTACACCGCCCAGGAGAATGAAATAATCATCACCACCAAGTAGATCTCCAACAGGACAACGGCCTCCTCCAGAGTTACACGCGAAACACAGCGGTATTAAAGAGGAAAATGTAATTAAAGGCTCATCTCTGGTGGGTTTGTTTGTGAAATGGCGAGAATTGACAGCAAGTTCCTGTTTGTGCTTTTTATTTACCTTCCCGGAAAACAGACACCAAGGTTTTAGTTCCGCCCTGGCAATCGAGTCTATCGGTGTAGGAATGAAGTATCATGCATCTATGGTTTCAAATAATTCCAATAGTTAATATTTATCCGTCTACTAAAGCATGGATAAAATAAAAAATATGTACAAAATAAATTAGAATGGAAGCAAATAGAATAAGTTTACAATTCATGAGTTTGAAGACACACGCCTCTCTTTGCTACCCTCTTGTGTCTCGGAGAGGGGTCTGGCTGCAGACTTATGGAATGAGTGTTTTTACGTATTTGTTATATGTACGTATTATATTACGTATTTGTGATACGTATTTGTTGTATGTATGTATATGTATATGAAATACTCATATGTAAACATAGATCAGGGTATTTTAATGTTCCGTTAGTCTACGTTTTCTGTTAATTGTACGTTTTACGTGTTATCCCTCTGAACATCCACCGATCGTAATGTAACTAATGCAGTATACGAATTAGCCATGTGGGCTACGTTTAAACATTATTTAGGATCAGATAGAGCAAGATAGATAGATATAAACTTTATTTATCCCAATAGGGAAATGCAGGGTCCAAGTAGCTTAGAGACATAGATACATCACACATAACATGCACATACAAGATTGCAAAAAGGAAGTTTCTCGGAATACAATCAACAAATAAGAATAAAGATACTAAGAGAAAGATACTAAATAACAGACAACATACAAACAAGGTCCACATTAATGTGCTGAGGCAGTGTGATAAGGGTGACAGCCAGGGCAGGGACTACCTAAAGGTAAATAAAGAAGTAAGGCAAGACAGTGCAATTTTAAGTCAGTAGACCAGCTTTAAATACTAAAAACTAAGTATGGGTGGCAGGACATAGATGGATTGTAGTGTGTATGTTAAGGTGCAAAAGGTAAGGCAAGACAGTGCAAGTATGGAGACCAGCATTAGATATTACATATTAAATATGGGCTAACTAGTCATTATGTAGACCTATTAGGTTAGGCCTGTGGCAACGTAGAGATGGATTGAATATATACAACAATAGATATTCTTAAAATATATAATAAGATAGATGAATATGGGCAATACAGTGTACAATGTAAACATTGGAAGAAAAAAAAAGTAAATAACAAGCAATAGAGTTTAAAGTTAATTTAGTCCATGCTGTTTGGAGGGAGGGAGAGGCAGTGCATGAGGGCTAACATAGCCAGTAGATATTGTAAATAGTGAGGTAAAAAAAAAAAACATTGAGGTACAGGAAGGTGATGTGATAGGATGGATATTATGCAGAGAAGTCTATGTCTTTACCTTTAAGTGTCAGACACCAAACAGGACGAGGACCACAAGAGCGTCACGTTAAACAGTTTATTGAAGGATTTGGGGAAAGGGGGT
>JAOPUI010000061.1:4473056-4494415 GCA_027123135.1 Urophycis floridana
CCCCCCCCCCCCCCCCCCCCCCCCCCCCCCCCCCCCCCCCCCCCCCCCCCCCCCCCCCCCCCCCCCCCCAGAGAGGGAGAGAAGAGCAGAGAAATAAGGAAAAAAAAAAGGTCAATTTCATACGTATAGTGATATCCTGCTTTCAGCGATGCATGACATATTCAGAAGACATGACCATGGCAGATGACACTGGGCCTAATAATAAAACATCAAAGCAATGCCAGGGCCCTCATGAATACCAAATGAGCGCCCGTTTTCAAAAAGCCCCTGGTTGAATTATGTATAGCCCACCAAATGTCAGCCTCTAGGGTGAAGGTAGAGAGAGTGAGGAAGAGGAAGACCTCATTGTAGTGGCTGGTGGATGCTGCACTCTGAAAAGGAGAAGACCCTGGTCCAGAGCAGTAGAGGAGACCCTGGTCCAGAGCAGTAGAGGAGGCCCTGGTCCAGAGCAGTAGAGGCTCGCGTTAACGCTCAGAACGACAACAACAAGACCTGCTGTTTAAATGTTGTTATTTTTAAAATGTCGATGTGTTTCTGAAAGGGACCTGCATCAGAATGAGAGCTGAACAAACAACCGGGCCCAGGGTTTTTTTTAGGAAGAAGAACACAAGACAGCGGCTCGTCTCTTGTTCCTGGCTATCGTTAGCAGCACTCTGGCGCATTAGCAGTTACATCACAGGGACACGGAGACAGCACTGCTTGACACACAAACTCTCAGTGAAATCGATACGCGGCATCAAGGAGCAGGTAGAGCGGGCGCCCTCCTACAGGCCCGGTTGCCGGCGGGGGAATCGACCCCGGTGCCTTTTTGGACGTGGACTCAATCCCCCCCACCCTGCTCGACAGACAACCACAGCTCCCGAGCCATCCTCGTCAAGTGTGCCTGAGTCCAAAGTGCCATTGTTGGATTAGGGATCGAACCCAGTACCTCTTGGCAATGGGACCCAAACCCAGCCCCCCCAAATGGACACCCTACCCCCCGTCCAGAGAGATGCACAGCCCCGCTCCGCGCTGCCAACACTGAGGCAGCGCTGCCATTGTTTGGGATGGGGTGCTGGCAGGCCGGGGGAGGGGATAATGTTACCGTCTGGCACGGCGTGGCAGGAAGTACCGTGAGCCCGGGGCTAAGAGGGGCACCGGGGGGCAGCCGGCACCCAAGACTCACCGGGCGAGACTTCTCAACTTGGCCAGCGAACCAGTGGAAGAAAACAAACCGGTGCTAAAGACACGCTAACACACAGCTCAGTGCTCGGTAGCACAGCAGCACTGGAGCACACACAGCATGGGATACATACATTCTGCCTACAGAATGTATATATATATGGATTGAATTGTAACTGCTGTGTTTATGTCCTGCTGGCAGTGCTGGGACCAGCCGGGCAATACAGAGAGGAGAGAGGAGAGAGGAGAGAGGAGAGAGGAGAAAGGAGAGAGGAGAAAGGAGAGAGGAGAGAGGAGAAAGGAGAGAGGAGAGAGGAGAAAGTGCAGAGAGAATAATGCAGTGATTATAACGCAGGCTCGCTGGCCACATGGTCGTCACCCCGTTCGCCCAGCGATTCACAAAGCCATAAAGATAGGAAGAGGAAAGAGTATGGATCTTTCAGATCTTTCTTTTTTTTTTTTCCTGCTTTCCGAAGGGGAAATAAATCACGTTACAAGGGGAAGCCATCAGGCTTCATCATCTGTTCAAAGAGCAAGGGCGAGAGACACACAGTGACAGAGAGCGAGAGAGAGAGAGAGAGAGAGAGAGAGCGAGAGCGAGAGTGAGAGTGAGAGAGAGAGAGAGAGAGCGAGAGAGAGGGGGAGAGACAGAGAGAGGGAGAAAACAAGAGAGAGAGGGCAAGAGAGAGAGAGAGAGAGAGAGAGAGAGAGAGAGAGAGAGAGAGAGAGAGAGAGGAGTGTACAGCATAAAGCTTACAACTGCGGCTCTCGCTTTTTGCTGCACATAGACAGAAGAAAAAGAGGAAGAGGAAGAGGAGGGAGAGGGAGGCGGGGGAGAGGTGGGGATGATAATCTCACGCTGTCTGATGCAAGCTTAAATGCTCTATTGCTTTGCCGATCACGTTGCGCTGCCATCATTTCTCCCTGGCGTCTCCAACACAAATCTGGTCTGCTGCCACGCACGCACACACACACACACACACACACACACACGACAGACATACATATAGGTGCACATACACAAACACACATAGACATACACACGCGGACATATAGACACATATAGAAACGCACATATATAGACACATATGGACAGACATATATGCATACACATACACACATATATATACACACACAGGCATATAGACACGATTATATGTACTGTATATACAGTGTACAGTATATGTATATATACAGTACATGTATATATATATACACACACACACACACACACACACACAGAAGGCGCCATGCGTGGCCACAGCCAACAGCTGAAGCGTGATGAATGACGTTCCCGACAGGTCCCTGTCGATGCATGTTCAAGTGGATGGGATTGAATTTAACCAAAGAAATGACAGACCATCTAGACATCACTAGCTACCAGAGACTTTAAATAGTCTAACATCACAAACCCCAGAAGATCAAACGATTCTAACTATGTGCTAGAGTTGTGAGTTGATACGAGCTGTAGTGCTATATGACTGATGAATATTGGGAAGGGAAGGACATCCTGCAGCCGAGATGTAAAACAGTGTCTTATTTTTGCATATTTCCCAGACAGGGGGCTGATTCACCGACGGGCCTTAATGGTTAGTTGGGCGACTTATAGAATCTTTGGGGGAACCAAGACAACTCATTCTCAATGTGACCTGTGTGGGGAAATGGAATAGAGGAATAAGAATAATGCATTGAGTTGCCACGGTTTCCAAAGATTCTAGAAGGTTTCCCCACCCACCTGACCAATGGGGCTTGTAGATCAGAATGCAAAATGGGATTTTGCAAGTACTCGAGAGACTCGTAGTAATGTAAAACCCTAAATAAACTTTGACATAGTGTACCCTCGGCCAATCAAATTCATCACATCTCGCATGCGAAACACTGGGGCCGTTTCAAAACACAACAATGTCACCACATAACGACAAATAATGTCACGATCAATTGCGTAACAACGACCAAAACAGCATTACCATCATTAGCATTCTTATGCTCCTACACCACCGAAATGGAGGCGGTCACTGCGATGTGAAGTTACGGAGTGCACACCACACCCGGCCACTAGGTGACAAGGAAGGAACCGTCCTGTAGGCGGTCCACTAGAGGAAACACCTTCCGACGCAAAAGGAGGAGATCTGACAAACTTGGGCCCCCGCCGCCTCTGCGGCGCTATGGTAATGCAGGGAGGCGTTGTCAAGGTAACAGAGCAGGGACAACCCTCCCGGGGTACCGCGGCAGTGCGTTGCCACGGGAACGAGGGGACTCACGTGTACATGGAGAGGCTGGAGTCGTAGGTGGATGTGATGCCGTACTTCGCCTCGTTGTACCGAAACATCTCGTTGGCGTCCCAGCCGTTGGACTGAGGGGAGAACACCGTGGTTAGACCCTTCTCTCCTGGTTATGTAGCCGGTAGACTGGTGGGAGTATAGACTCTTAGACCCTTCTCTACTGGTTATACAGCTGTTAGACTGGTGGGAGAATAGACTCTTAGACCCTTCTCTACTGGTTATACAGCTGTTAGACTGGTGGGAGAACAGACTCTTAGACCCTTCACTACTGGTTATACAGCTGTTAGACTGGTGGGAGAATACACTGGTTAGACCCTTCTACACTGGTTATACAGTCGGTAGACTGGTGGGAGAATATACTGGTTAGACCCTTCTACACTGGTTATACAGTCGGTAGACGGGTGGGAGAATATACTGGTTAGGCCCTTCCATACTGGTTATACAGCTGTTAGACTGGTTAGGCCCTTCCATACTGGTTAGTGTCTCTGTCAGTGTATCTCCACCATTGAACCTCTCTCACTCTCTGAATATGTGTACAGTAGAGAGACACTGACTGAACCTCTCTCGCTCTCGGTATACGTGTACAGTAGAGAGACACTGACTGAACCTCTCTCGCTCTTGGTATACATGCATTATGTGTATGATAGAGAGACACTGACTGAACCTCTCTCGCTCTCTGTATACGTGCATTATGTGTATGGTAGAGAGACACTGACTGAACCTCTCTCGCTCTCTGTATACGTGCATTATGTGTATGGTAGAGGGACACTGACTGAATCTTTGTCCAGGTCGTAGTTATCTCTCTCCCCGTTGCTGTCTCCTCCGTCCCAGCGCTGCAGCACCTTCTCCTTGTGCTCGCCGTTCACACGTGTCGTGCTGATGCCCGTGTCTGTGAAGGTGTCTACACACACACACACACACACACACAGCAAGGTCAAAGGTCATTTGAGTCATCAGAAGTGATTGACATCTCTTGACAAGCGACTCCACTGACTGCACCAAAGATGCATTATCATTATTATTCTTAAGGTGCGTAGGGGAGTTTTAGAGTGTCCCTTTAACCACTGCCTGTTATTCCATGGGTATGTGCCTCTCTGTGCGTGTCTGCCTACCTCTGGTGGCATAGTTGAGGTCCACGTCCCTGCAGGTCATGGTGACCAGGTCGCCGGGGGGGAAGATCATGGTGTCTGTGATCTCCTCGCGGCGGGGTGGGGCCACGAGAGGCCCCTCCCCCTCGGGGCGCTTGTGGACGGCGTCCACGGCCAGCTCACACTGGCATACGCACCCACACACACACACACACACACACACACACACAAAGCAGGGAGCAGCAAAGCATTGTGGGGGAAACACAGGAACACACATATTAGGATTGTGTTGTGGCGTCCGGAAAGGCCGCAACGCGTGTGTCGAGCGTGAACGACGTCAGTGCGGAACAGCGGCTCTCACCCGAGCACTCAGTGTTTTGAAGATGCCTTCGTACATGGTGCCATTCTTCACACGTATGTCACAGGTGGACCCCTAGGAGCCGGGAGAGAGAGAGAGAGAGGCCAAGTGCAGGGGTGAACGGGCGAGCCTGATCTCTTTCATGTTATTAAACACCAAAACAACGAATGTTGGGAGACGGTGAGAAACTGGAGCCCCCACAGTTCTGCAGCCCGCACCGGAGGACATGAACTGAACGGAGCTCTTCGCTGCAAACCAAATCACTGCTCCTCAAAGCTGTGCGTGCGTGGCGGAATCTGATCGAATACACATGCCTCCTAATCTGGCTCAGGTCTGAGTGCCATGGCTCAAAAGTAGAACTGAATTGAACCAGACTATCTGGAGTGAAGAAGCCAGGAATGTAGCAGGTATGTAGCCAGTATGTAGTAAGGGGCAGCAATGGACGGCTGCTTCCTGTCTGCGGTACTGGTGTTGTAAGGGTCTGTGACATTAAAGGAAGAACAGTGGGTTGCTTGACATACCACCACGGCTGTGAGGAAGTGCAGCATTCTGGCGTTGTTATAGACTCCCTCAAACACCTGGAACACAACACACATAATCACTCAAACACCTGTACAAGATGCACACAACACCCAGACACCTGCATATAATACACATAACAGAACATGATGGGCTTCAAGCTAAGGTCAGAGACCACATGAATACAAGACAGGATACATTTCTGACATGCCTCAATGTGACCGGTTGGGTCACAGGCATCCCTGTGCTTCGTGTCCATACTCTTCAAAATTCTAGCATACGGATACAATATCGCTGTCAGTATTGCCATTGTATTCAGCATTTAGCAATTAGCAAACAAACTTAGTGTGAGGCAGAGTTCAACATTCCAGAGGAACAGAGACATAGCCGGCAGGCTTTCCGATTGTCTGTTCAACCTGCTGCCGTACAGGCGTTCTGATGGCTGTTCGGACTGCCTGGGGTGACACTCACCGCAGAGGACTGGAACGATGGCTTCACTGAAGTTCGACTCCTAAAAGAAAACAACGTTAACGCCGGTTAAATGGTGAGCTGGACAACCTGGTTAACACAAAGCCCACCTGATTAGTTACAAAAGCAAAACTAGTACACGTCCTGGTGCCACAACAGAGAAAATGCTGTTCCAAATCTACACTCCCATGAGACCTTGTACCGACACCACACCATCCTTCACAGCAGCGTACAGAGTACGGCTGAACAGTAAAGTGTAGGCATTGTGTAATTATTCAAGAGGACCGCTGTAACACTTCTGTTCTCCTGGCGGTACGAAAACAGGAGTATGACTGAAAGCAACAGATGCCATCTCTTCGGGGATCAATAATTCCACCTGAAAACATGAACTCTATGTATCAAACCATGAATACAAAAGTTAAACATAAAATGTAAACACACAAATATTCAAATATATACAACAAATATCCCTAAAAATTACCTTTAAATAATGATAAAAACATGATCTATCAATATGTCTGGAAAGCAACGGTTGTGTTGAAATGTCACATTGATTCATTCCTCCGACAGATTCTATGGGGCTGACTGCACACATCGAGTCCAACTGTTGGCTGTGTTCTCCCACAAACACAGACACAAACAGCCAAGCAGATGTAAATGTTCCACTTATCATATTGTGACCTCAGATGAGGAAAGCAGTACGACCTTGCCGGTGAACTCATCACGTGACGCGTGAGTAATGAATGACTTCCAGTCAAGACTGGAGATAGAGACGGAGTGATTACTCCTAAGTTAGGAGTCTATTACCTAGGGGCTGGCTGAGGGTACTCGAGCCATTTTACCCAGATCACGGCCAATTTATTTGCTCATCAGCACATTTAGCAAATCGCTCAGCCCGCCTTTTTAAAGCCCCATGTTTGTCAAACATGTCGTCCATTTGTATGTTCAGAGCTTTGATTAGCTTTCCTGCACCGCTCGTCAAGTGTAAACCCGAATGTGATAGGTCTGCTGGTAAAGCGCTGCGTCGGTGACACGCCCACCTGGACACATCGCTTTAACCGGTAGGCCCCGGGAGTCATGTGAAAATCCCCGGACTGTCCTGAAGAGCACTCCCCGCACCACTCACCTCCCGACGGGCGTTCTGTTGCTGTTGGGCCCGCTGGACGTTGAAGACATACTCGTGGGAGGCGACGTCCCGTTAGATGTCGTTTTCCGTCCACCGGGACCGGGCTGATGTTGTTTCAACATTGTCAAGCACAAGGGCTTTAACTAAAGCTCACCAATGAAAACACGAAAAAAGTCACCGTTTATACGGGTTGTTTAACTTAAATCCCTGTCTAGCCACAACCAAGACCGGCTAATCAAGCTAAGGCAATAGCCGTCGCTTCTTCTGGCCTTTCTTGCACAAACTACAGAGAAGCAAACATGCGATTATAAACACACCACTTCTCACGTTAAAACCGAGCTTTTAACGGATTCCCCACCCCCCCTCAGCCTACGGGTGGATTCGCAGACGGTATGTCACAAACTCTCCGTTAAAACAACACGAGTGGTTTCGGCGGAGGCTAAGCGCGTTAGCTTCGAGCTCTCTGGGCTGGATCCCTTCCCTTCTACCCTTTCGTAGAGATCTTGTGCAGAGCTGAAGCCCCCTCCGGATAAAACCTAGGCGCCAAGCAGAGCTGTCCGGTGCCGTTAAAACGGTGTTTTATTTCTTGAGGTTTCACGGTGAAAACCCTTTGGTCGGTCGGTAACCTCTCCACCTCGTAGGTAGGTTCACTCTCTCCGCGCGCGGCTGAGTGGGGAACCGGCTGCACGGGGAAAGGGCGCGCGGGTACATGGGCGTGCGCGTGCGCCATTGACCCACTGGTGTGCGCGTGCGTGTGCGTGACATTCCTTTCATAGAGTAAATACACAATCAATCATATTGATCAATATTTGAAATTGGTAGTGAAAAGGGGGGTGCCTTTGACTGTACACGTGGCACCATGCGTAATTCTAGCCGACAAACTATAATCATTATATTCAATCAGTTGTTTAATTTGTCATGCTTCAGATTATTCTCTGGTTAGAATAGTTTTTTTAACATAAGAGCTGCCTTGTTACTTCTTTATGATAGAAAAAAATGGAGCCCAGGAGGAAACTCAGACTGTATGAATGATGAGTGTATGAATGATGATGCAATGTCAGTGCGTAAGTACTCTGGTTATTACGGCTTTACGCAACAGTAATGGCGACCTCCATGCGGCACTTGTGGACACTGGATGTTGTGATGTGAATTTTGCAGGGGTCATGCTTTCACAACGTATTCATCTTGTTGTCGTTTGAAGGGATTGTAATTATACGACGTCCATTTCGATTTGTACCAAAGTGACCCGGTAAGTATGCATTGCTTAGCGTGGGTTTAAAGACAGTTCAGATAGATTTGTGTAGGTGTAGGTGTTCTAGTTGTGGACTGGTCAATAACTTTGAACCGTCTAACGATCTCGCGTATTCCGTAAATTATTCAACATAATTTGTCAGATTCTCAATCTAAACCTATCCACTTATCTCCTCTCCTCCCTGTCTGACAGCCGTGCGTCCCCCTATGTTAACGCGGAAATGGTGGGGTTCGCTCCGTCACGGTTTGCTCAGGGTGTCCCCGGCCCCTGCCGGTTGTCGAGCCCTGCACCGGCGGTATGACGTCATCGTGGTCGGTGGAGGACACGCAGGGACCGAGGCAGCGGCGGCAGCAGCCCGGGTGGGCGCGGAGACGCTGCTGGTCACCCAGAAGATAGACACCATCGGTAATAGAGCTGTCCATATGGCGTTGCTGTGCACACCAATGGTTCACTGCTGAACTGTACCCACATAACACTTTAAAATAACCCAGGGTTGTGTCTGCACCCGCAGGTGCCCTGTCCTGTAACCCGTCCCTGGGGGGGGTGGGGAAGGGTCAGCTGGTGCGGGAGGTGGACGCGTTGGATGGTCTGTGCGGCCGGGCCGGGGACCATGCCGGGATCCACTTCTCGGTCCTGAACCGTAGCAAGGGTCCCGCGGTCTGGGGGCCCCGTGCCCAGCTGGACCGCCAGCGGTATCGGCACTTCATCCAGGTGACACCCCTAGCAACACGGACTGCCTAGCAACCACAACATCTGGTGCTTCCCCTAGTAACCAGACTACCTAGTAGCAACCAGGCCCGTTGATGATGCCCCTAGCAACCAGAATACCTAGCAACCGCAACCCCTGGTTCAGAAAGAAGGGAAACCCGTGATTTAGTCAATAATGCATCGAACCCTAACCGTAGTTTGTATTGTGTATGTAACATATGCCACTCTCTCTCCCCCTCAGCGTGAGCTCCAGGCCACACCCAGGCTGGAGGTCATGGAGGGGTCTGTGGAGGAGCTGCTGGTGGAGGAGGTGGACCCAGGGAGCCCCGGCCGCCACAGAGTCACCGGGATACGCCTTGGTAGGAGAAGGAGATTTTGAAACATCTTAGATAGAGAACTAAGGGTGGCTTTACAAGACAACGCTCCCGGGTGAAACCGACAAAATATTTATCAGATGTGCCTTTCGTTTAGACGGCGACAGCGTTTTTGGGGGCTTAAAAACGCAAAAAAATGAACCCACCCTCAAGAGTGGAAATCTTAAAAATGCTCCACCGTCGCGTTCCCTTCTAAAGGGTTGAAAACACAAAAGTGTGCTCTGAGCTGCTCACGCTGGCTGTCCTCGCGTACGCGTTGACTTCAAATCCATGTGCAGTACACCCAAACAACAGCAAACATGCCAGATTATTTCCATCAGTCGGACATTCAAGTTGTCTTCGCTGCTCTGATATCTATCCAGGAGTCATTTCAGCAATTAAGCCGAGTAATCACAGCTAACATAACGGAACAGAGAAGGCGCATTAATTACCGAGGGCAATTAATTAACATGGGCTGTTTCGCGCTAAGTAGAAGGAAGTTTCAACGCATGCGCGTGCTCTTGGTGTTGCTGTATGGCAGTGCTTCACAGTACCACCTAGCCACCTGGCATGCATGCTACATCAAATTTCACAAATTTCACACACTTTTGCGTCACCGTGGGCATGCAGATTTCCACTCAAAGACACTCGTCTTAACGCAAAATAAAAAGTGGGAACGCAACGCCACTTTTGCGGTTTGTGTTCAGATAGTTGTCGTGTAAAGCTAGCCTAAGAGAGAACTAAACTGACTCTATTAACGTGCTGTCTTCTCTCTCACTCTCCATCTCTATCTCTCGCTTTTCTCCATCTCCCCCCTCTCCCCCAGCGGGTGGAGCCCCCCCACTAGAGGCCAGCTCGGTGGTTCTGACCACGGGAACCTTTCTGTCCGGCTCTCTGTTCCTGGGCCAGACCACCTCGCCGGGGGGCCGGATTGGGGATCCGCCGTCCAGCGGCAATTTGTCCCGAACCCTCAGAGAAACCCTGGGCCTGGAGGTGGGCCGCCTTCGGACGGGGACGCCGCCTCGCATCGTGAAGGACTCTGTGGATCTGACCCAGGCTACGCTCCATCCCCCAGACCAGCATCCCACCCCCTTTAGCTACCTCAACACACACACACACTGCAAGGTGAGGCCCCAATGTCACCCCTCCACCCCCGGCCAGCGGAAAGTAAAGGCTGGGTTATGCTTAATTCATGCTTCCACGTTGACGCAACGCTGGGGGGTTTACAGACCCTTTACGTCCCCCTTGCGTCCAACGCAAGGGCTTGACGTACACCTCCCAAAAATCCTAGACGCGCGTCGAGGCGACGCAACACCAACGCAGCGGCTTTGGCTGTGATTGGTCGGCTAACTTCATTCGCTGGAGACCACTTTTCCGGTTTCCAATCGTAAACACCGCCACGGTGTGATAAATGCTTCAACTGATTGGCGACAACATATATATATAAAACTTTTGCCTTCATTTCTGTAAACTTTTTTTTACTCGCTAGTAATCCGTATGTAATGACCAGAATGGTCATTCTGGTCCCTATACCGGTATGGCATTGAATTGCATTTCGACACGTAAACCCCACGCAGAACCGTCACGGTCTCATGACTGCATCCAAGCAACTGCGTGGCCATTGCGTGATCACTTCGTAATCACTACGCAGAACCATAACTCAGCCTTAAGATGAAGGTGCCCTTCATCTTACCATTAAGGCCCCAATATACTTCAAATGAAACTGAGATTGTCATGTTTGCAAAGACAAAATGGTAGCCATACTAGTCAAACTCTTCCCACACGCCCCCAGATTCACTGCTGCCAACAGTTGTCTATATATGTCTGAGTAATTTGGTAGGTTGATATACAAACCATACCTCTGGGTTTCCTTCAAGAGTAGGTAGTGGTGGTCTAGCTTACTGGTTTGATTCCCTGCCTTCTTGTTCGCAGCCTGAGGAGCAGCTGCCTTGCTACCTGATTCACACCACGCCCGGCGTTGAGCGTGTTGTCATGGAGACTCTCCATGACAACTCTCACATTCAGCAGGACACCAAAGGACCCAGGTACGACTACCACTTAACCTCAGGTGTGTGTGTGTGTGTGTGTGTGTGGTCAGGTACTGCAGTGGTTAACATCAGTTGTATGTATGGTCAGGTACTGCCCCTCCATCGAGTCGCGGGTCCTGCGGTTTCCAGGGCGGAGGCACCAGGTGTGGCTGGAGCCAGAGGGCATGACCTCTGACCTCCTATACCCCCAGGGTCTGTCCATGACCATGCCCCCTGACATGCAGCTCCGCCTCCTCAGACAGATCCCCGCCCTGCACCGCGTGGAAATCAGCACACCTGGTACCTGTCCACTACGACACACTTTCACCACTACCGTCCCATTGCTATCATCACCTTAGAGCACACCTGGTACCTGATCACCACAATAGACCACTATCATCACCATACAGCACACCTGGTACCTGATCACCACAATAGACCACTATCATCACCATACAGCACACCTGGTACCTTTTCACTACAATAGACAGTTATCATCACCATAAAGCACACCTGGTACCTTTTCACTACAATAGACAGTTATCATCACCATATAGCATACCTGGTACCTGTTCACTACAATAGACAGTTATCATCACCATATAGCACACCTGGTTCCTGTTCACTACAATAGACAGTTATCATCACCATATAGCACACCTGGTTCCTGTTCACTACAATAGACACAACTATCATCACCATGCAGCACACCTGTTACGTGGTCCACTACGACACAAATTAACTTTTGCCACTTTCTTTTTTTGCCATGTCTGTCACCCCTCCCGGGTCCTCCAGGGTACGGGGTGCAGTACGACTACGTCTGCCCCACCCAGCTCTCCCCCTCCTTGCAGGTGAAGAGCACCCAGGGCCTCTTCCTCGCTGGCCAGATCAACGGGACCACGGGCTACGAAGAGGCTGCCGCTCAGGTGTGTGTGGTCTAACTGCTGCTAGCAGTGAGGTTTTCAACCTTCTTTCAAAAGGTCTCCCTTTTTTCATTCACCATGTTGTGTGTGTGTGTGTGTGTGTGTGTGAGTAAATGTGTAATCTCCGCTTCACATTTGTATATTTGATTGCTGTATCTTTCGGCCAATCAAAAACATTCTGCTTTCTATGGCTCGGCCAATCACATGATCTGAATGAGTATTTGCTGTGTGTGTGTGTGTGTGTGCAGGGTCTGTGGGGGGGCGTGAACGCAGCACGCTGCGCGCTGGGGTCCCCTCCCCTGGCGTTGTCTCGTACCGAGAGCTACATCGGCGTGCTGATCGACGACCTGGTGACCCGAGGCGTGACCGAACCCTACCGCATGTTCACCAGCCGGGCCGAGTACAGAACCCTGCTGAGGCCCGACAACGCAGACCTCCGCCTCACACTGAAGGGTGAACATTGACATCGTCCACATTGAGGGCATTTAAGCAGACGCTTTTATCCAAAGCGACTTAGGAAAAGTACACACACACACACACATCCCAGTACAACCACAGACAGTCTCCTACCACACTGGGAGTTATTGATTACCTACAGCGTGTCCCTAGCAGGCGTCTCTGCTGTGTCTGACCCCCAGGGTTCGAGGAGGTGGGCTGCGTGTCGGCCCGGCGCTACAACGAGGCGGTGCGGGTGAGGGAGGGTCTTCAGGGGGCCTTCGCCACGCTGGGGTCCTTGTCGCGGTCCGCCAGCGACTGGCGGAAGACCCTGGGGACCAACAGCATCAGCCAGAGCAAGGGGAGAACCCTCACGTAAGACCTTAGAACAGGGGGGGCTTCCAACTCTGAAGAGTCCGGAACCCGAGATGGATTGTGCCTGGGATGGCCTCAAGAAACGCTTTATTTCAGAGACCTGCATGCCTACATGTCTTTTACGTTTCATTTGATCATCGCTATATTGAGGGCTGGAAAAAGGGACTACTGTATGGACGAACAATGCACAGTGAAAGGTTTAACACGCTAATGACAACGTAAACACATTTGGTGCGTCTCGGGCCACAAGTACCTCCGCAGGTGGCGTCACAGCGTGAAGGTTGGGATCCCCATCTCCAGTAGATGCTCTTCTGGCCGTGTTGTGATTGGATGCTTGAGAGGAGGGACTGTTGAGGATGTTGTCTCTTTCTCCAGGGCCATGGAGCTGCTGCAGTACAACGACATCACCTACGACACCCTGGCCGCCATCTTCCCACAATCCCTTGCGCCGTTCACGGAGTTCTCCCAAAGACTCAAAATAGAAGGTAGGAGTCGTCTTCTCTTCAGAGAAGGGACGCCGTAATGGATTCTAAATACACACCCTCCAGAGATAAAGGGTTTTCGCTTTTTCAGAAGAAAAGGAACCCTATAGTAGGATAGAAAATCAATGAGGCTAACATCATGGTGCTGTGGTAGCGTATAGCCAACGTGTGTGCTATCCATGTAAGCTTACACCTTGTACCTGTGTGTTAGCGGTGTAGCCAACATGTTTGCTAGCCATGTAGTGACCATGATGTACCTGTACCGAGGTCCTAGCCGTGTCGCTAAACTCTGGCTGCCGTCTCCTAGCTGTGTACCGCCCGCACTGTGAGCTCCAGGAGATGGAAATCAAGAGAATACAGACGGAGGAGGGGATGTCCCTCTCTCCAGACCTGGACTACCTCTCCCTGCCCGTGTCCATGTCCAAGGAGGTCCGCGAGATCCTGGACAGAGTCCGACCCACTTCCGTGAGTTCACGTCTCACCTCACACCACACTAAGAATTTTGCCATCTCGGGACCGGGAAGGGAATGTCGGTTGGATGCCAAAAAGTACAATAACACGTTTTTAAATAACGTTTTAATACAAATCTTGGGGTAGAAACCGAATGTGTAGGTCTGTACTGTGTTGTACCAGTCTCTTGCCTCGGTCATAACGGAGACAAGAGACGATCATTCAAATTCACGCGCGTCTTGCCCGGTCCCACCGCACGCTGTCTCAAACGCCATGACATGGTGCCGGCCCCGGTGTTGATTGGCGCCCGGTAACGCGTTGCCGTTCTGCCCTTCAGCTGGGCGCCGCCACGCGTCTCCCCGGGATGACGCCCGCCGCCATCGTCCACCTGCTGAACTTTGTCCGCCGGACCAACAACTACAGCGGCCAGAGGCGGAGCCCCAGGCCCCGTCCCAAACCCTCCCAGCAGGGGCCGGGCGAGGGGGGAGAGAGAGCCGGGGCCGTGTCCTGAAATAACCTCACTCTAGCTCCAAAAAAAAAAAAAAAGACAATCTAAACACTCGACGACTACATTTATTTTTTTTTCTATGTTACAAATCTTTATCCTACAAAATGTACAAAAATATATGATGCCGGGGTTTGTTTGTTTTTTACTTCTGAAAAGGTCAATGTTCTCTGCGGTGATGCAATAAAGGGTTTACCTGGGTGTAAACCAAGGAATGAGAGTCCTGGTCCACTCCAGTCAAGTCCCAACACAAAGGGGGGTCAACTGGTCCATGAGGGTCCGAGGGCGGAGATCTCCGCCCCAACTAAGAGCAGGGTGACCACCAGGGCCAGGGTCAGGGTGGGGCTGGGTCTGGCCACGCCCCCAGCTCCCCCGTCAGACACGATGTGGCCGTCCAGCTCCTCCGCCCCTCGGCTGAAGAAGCCGAACGGGAGCCTCCAGTGGGGTTGGGGTCGGGCGCGGGGGGGTGGAGGGTATGCGGTGGTGTCGGCGAAGCGCACCTCAGAGCTCAGGGTCAGGGAGGAGGAGGAGGAACACTGCGGAGGACAGCAGGGAGAGGACATGGATCAGGCTGGTCTCCTTAAACCCACACCTTAACCTGAAGTGTTCCTAAACCAACACCGTAACCTTAAACTAACCGCTGAAGCTTTCACTAGCAAGAACACTTTAACATGCATGGAGCTGGTATACCTAAACTGACATCTAACTAACAACTAAACTCTTAAACTATCCCAGGATCAACCAGAGCTCAGTTATACATCGTCGCTGTATTGAAAAGGTTTTCATTGTCTGAAGTTTCAGGACTAAAAGCATCGCAGCTTGGTGCTTCCTACCTTGACCTTTTCACACAGGAAGTGATACTTGGCTCCCAGGATGTAGTTTTGGGGTAGGTCTGTCCAGCCGAGCCGCGCCCACAAAACCTTGATGGAGAGAGACAGGGGCAGGGTGCAACCTGTCTCACAGCTCTCCTGAGAGATAGGAAGAGAGACAGACAGAGAGCTTAATACTTGTGGATAACTTAGTAGGTTGTTAACTCCTCTATCCCCTTGTACTGCTGGTCAATGTGAATTTCACCTAAGGGGGATTAATAAAGGAATATCTTATCTTAACATACTAGTCCAGGATATACCGGTACTTAATGAGGTTTTTTATTTTTTATTTATTGTTTTTTTATACGGTAAATGAAGGGACAGAAATGCATTTCAATAAATTGGTGTAGTGGAACTGGGCGAGATATTTGATTCTATTGGGAGGTACTAGAGCCATGCAGTCAAAATCTTGTGTCTTAGCGACTGAAATATGTTCATGACCACATCTTTCACAGTCGTTTGTTGTTGTTTGGATGGTGATGGTGGTGGTGTTGGACACCTGGAGGTTGACGGGGGGGCAGTCCTGGAGGAGGACTCTGGTCCAGTCTGGGTCCGGACCCCAATTCATGGCCAGCAGGTCCGGAGAGAGAGGACCCCGGAGGACCTGGTAGAGCTGGGACCTGAGCTCAGAGCAGACCCCAGATCCAGAGCTGGGGGGGCGAGGGGCATACAGTAAGTCCGACACATACAGTACTAATTAATACACACTGCTACATCCATAGTCCTGAACCTACAATCCACACCCCAAGAACTCCAGCCCAACAGCACCTGAAGGAACAGCCAGTGATGGTATTGCGAGAGAAGAGCACGGCGGTGCGTCTGCTTGGGTCACTGGAGCACTCTCCTCCCTCGAGAACACCCAGCACCGTGATCTGACCCCCGGTCAAGGTAGACGACTATTCAACTAAACCACATATCAATTTCACTATCATGAACGTGAGGACACGGAAAGGATACCGGCTCCACCGATTCTGGGAAATGGCCAATCACAGGCGAGCCCGGCGGAAGGCCGACGGCGGGGATTGGTCCGGCCGGGGTGGGGCGGGGCGTGGCCAGCTGTCGGGAGGGGAAGTGAGACCATATAAGGTCGATGCGCATCAGAGGTCACCCGAGAGCGGTCGTGCGAGGGTCTGGGAGCGTACCTGGAAGCTCAGGGAGTGGGTCTGAGACAGCAGCCGGTCCACGCCCACGTCAGCCAACACCACCGACACCGTAGCGGAGGTCAGCTCCCCTCTCCCAGTGAAGCCCACCACCAGCTCCACCTGACGGCCAGCAACGCCACCAGTCACACGTCGCCGCCAAATCACCGACATATCCCATTACTCTGCTGGTTTGCTGGCAGGATCTCAGGTTGCTGAATAAGCTCCTCCCACTGACCTTTGACACCACGTTGAGACAGGATTGGTTGAGGTTGCTGGGCGCCGGCCAGGAGTAGAGAGGAGTCACCGGGACCTAAAAGCACATGTTCTAGATTAGACAGAAGCATGACACCCAGCTGTGTAGAGCATGCTGCTGTAGCTCTACTGGGCTCTTCAGCTCCTGTATCTCTCGAATATAAATCTCTACCATAGTGACTCACTAGAATTGAATCTAGAATGTAATCTCCACCATAGACAGACAGAAATATTTTAATGATCCCTGGGGAAAATTGCATTAATTCCATAGTGACTCACTAGAATTTAATCTAGACTGCAATCCTTATTGTAGTGATTTAATGGTATAATGAGGCCTTCAGACTCACCAGCATGTCACCCAGCTGCTCAGACTCTGCCACAGGGAGCTGGAAGGAGAACAGCAGATAAGCAAAGGGTGGCGTGGGAGAGAGAGACAGAGAGAACCAGAGCATGTAAGTACCCTGAGCAACTTCAGGTCTGAGTAGTAGGAGGAAGCTCGCAGGGCGGGGTCTGTAGCGCAGGAGCCTGCAGAGACCATGCGCGTGCACGAGACCACCGAGGACCTCAGGAACTCTGGAGACACACAAAACACACACAGGTGATGCTGGAGTCACCATAGAAACCGGCTGACACGCCCCTGTCTGGCTTTCTGGCCCGGTACGAAAACTGTTCCCTTACTGGCTGGATTCCGGTCCACGCAGGAAGTGCTTCCCACCCCTGGAGAGGGCTGGCGGAGGAGACCCCGTAGCGACAACGCGGAGTAGTATGTCAGGATGACATCATCAACCTGCGACAAACAGGTAGGGTCATTGGATGTCTGGTGGCCTATCCTTCAGAGTGTGTGTGTGCGCGTGTGTGTGATTGAGTGTTACCCTGTAGAAGGGCCTGGCATGGGGCTGGGTGGCCAGAGGCTCGGGCCCTGAGAAACGGTAGGAGTCCCCCAGCACTGGGGTTTCAGCCAAAAAGGGAGCTGAGCGAATCATTCCATTGTCTGCAGACAGGGGGTGACATAGAGCATGTAGAGTATGGGTATCAGATGCACACATGATAATGAACCCCTCTTCATCATGGTTCCATCCAAACAGCTCACATCAGAATTACCTATACATAACAATAAGTCCATGCTTTTCCCTTTGTTTTCATGCAAAGAAGTACAAGTACAGTAATCTTCATATTTAATGAAATATCCTTTTACAAAACATATCATGAACAACCTCAGATTTAAGGTTTCCACAAGATGTTGTATTTTCGCCATGATGAGTCTCATAGTGGTGCCAAATATTACATTCCTTGAGCACCGACACTTGTTACTCACACACCAAGCACACAGGTTTCCCACTCAATGATAGAATAGCATTGTATTAAGAATTTCGAGTTTGTGTCTTTTATGCATTTTTTTTACTTTCAAAATTCATCCAGCGGGCCGGGTTGAGCCCCCTATCGGGCCGGTTTTGGCCCGCGGGCCGTATTTTTGACACCCCTGCTTTAACCGTTTAGCACTACTGGGTATGTCGGACTGTCCGTAGTACATTATTCGGTTGTTTCAGTGACATAACTCGCTCGGGTAATTCGTGTGAAGTGCGCGCGGTAAACGCCACGCTATAGCCTTGTGCACGTCATACGCGCTAGTATTCCTTTAGGTTTTGTTAATTGCTACGTTCATTAGTTTAGTAAGAATATCACTAGCAGCAGGCCCTTGCTATGCCGTTTCACATTGAGCAGGGCATCCAGTGCAATTGTGTGTGTAATTATCCATGGTTATCTATCTGTAATACTGTGTTTATTATTTATCAGAATGATTCCGCCATTGCATTGTAAATATCCATGTAATACTGATAATTTCTGTTCTATCCTACTTATATATAGAAAACCAAGGCTCTAAGGTATTTCACGGCTTTCAGCCACTTCACAGCTTTCAGTAATTCACGGCGTTCAGCCAGTCCACTGTTTCCACGGCCGAAGTTGTCTGTGCGCCCCCTAGAGGAGTGGCAGGTGTGTGTGAAAAATAAAACCATCTACATTGGGACTACCTGCGGCGATTGTTGTTAACCGGGCTAGCCATTCAACTAGCCTTTCAATGCCTACAGTCCTTTGAATCAGACTTCGACCCATCAACCCATCACCAATTTCTACATAGAGCATAGCATAGATCTGCAAACGCTCTCCAAGTGCAAAAGCGACAGAAGTGTGAGGCAGAAAAACCTTCAACAAACCCACCTATAGAGTGAGCACCAAGATTGTCTGCGACTACAGCAAGAACAGTACCCTTGACCACTTTATCCAGATTTGGTACAAACATACAATTGTCTTCAAAGGATTTAAAATCTTCAAGCAGTGGCTCCAACACTTTTGGGTATCCATATTGCTTGACATCATCTGCTTTACAAGGAATGGCTAGGCAAATAGTGTAGATCGCTGATATGACCTTAGGGGTCATAATTTGTATTCAGTTCTGTTAGTTTTCTGTCTGTGTTGTGTCATCCCTCCCTGTCAAGGGGGGGGGGGAGGCTATGCTCACCCTGAAGTCTTTAATTTTGTTTGGGTAAATAAATTCCCTTTATCTTGGACTGCATTCTACGTGTTTTTGTGCTTCGTTCTTGAAAGTGGGGAAGAGAGAGATCACTGTGTTATGTTTGGGTATTCCCTAGGCCGGGGCATAACAATCACAAGGTAGCAGGGATGTCTTCGTACACCCATAACTTTATGCTTCTTGTTCCCAAAGTCATGAGAACAATGTCATCTGAGTGGGAGTGCAAGTTCATCTCCATGTAAGTAGTTGTTTTCTCTTAGGAACAATCCATCATGCAATGATTTTTATCCAGAGGAAACATCAGATGGCCTTCTGTTTTGCAATTCTGTGTCTTGAATGTGTCTGTTGTTCAAAAGTTGAGATGATGAAGGGAGAATTGGTAGATAATGGTAGGCTTTTTCTTTGTCACTATCAAGTATGTACTCAACTGACTCAGTCAATGAGAGATGCTCCTTCATAAATTGCTTAAAGGCCCATCCACCCCTAAAGCAGCATTGAAGGGGTTTACCTGGCAAAGTGAATCTTCAAGAGTACAGCTATGTTTCCTTTAAGTGCTCAGATGCAGATGATGAAAGGAATTACATTTACATTTACATTTAGGGCATTTAGCAGACGCTTTTATCCAAAGCAACTTGGTGAAACATTTCATTGCTGCTATTACAGTAAGAAAGCATTTCAATTATTTTTTTCTACAATAATGTGCAAGAATATTAGGCATGTTGTATCTTTGAGGATTAATTTTCTTGTTGAACATTACTCTCAGTCCATCCACATGTTAATAAACCTCAAATCTGAATATTTAAGAAGACAAAAGTGTGTTTTCGGCTTTCTTAGGAGAATATCCATTTGTGTGTAATTATTGGGCAGCTATTAGTTGTGCAGAATTATAATGCTATAATAAGTAAATGAAAACCATTTTTTCCCCCATCTCACTTCAATATCTTCATCTTTTGAAATGAGAATAACAAACAAACAACTCAAAATGTATTTCACCCCCAAAAAAACATTCACCTCACGTCTCGTGTTTGTTTTCTGTGCACTCTTTGTACAGGAGCTGTGTTAGCTCTTGCTGCATCTCTGTGAGCTTGATCTCTTGATGTATACACATAACATTTTATTTATTTGTAACTTAAACTCAGTCGAGACATGGATACCCCTAGAAATGTAAATTAATTCATGTATTTTGTGTGGTCAGTACGCTGTTTGTTTGTTGCACTGTAGGTCTAAGAGGACTGTTCATCTGTGCTATATGCCTGGCATGTAGCATGTTTGACAGTAAAGGTTACTTGAATACTTGAACATATTTACATTCATGCTATGGTCCACGCCCTAAAAGTTAACCTTTCCACGGTAGACGGTTGCTTTATGCCCCGGGGGACATATTTCACATAAGTGCAATTATGTTGTGGTAGTGAAAATAAAACTGTAACTGCAATTGCAGTAAAGTCAATTGCAAATGGACTACAAGGGATTATACGAGACAGCCATAGGTTGTATGGCTTGAGTTATGTTTGTGGGTCTGACTTTGTGTGTGTGTGTATGTCTGTTGATATCAAGGTTGACCACTCTGTGAGACACGGGACATCCCCAAACAGAGGAGAGATGCATCACAGGGTGATGAGCCTGGTTACTATTAGCTTATCATTAGCCTGGAGAGAAGATGGATCCCCTACTCCACTCTGCTCAGGCCTCCACATAGAAGACCTGTTCTCCCACTATGCATTTATTCTGTACTAATAAACAAGCAAAGAAAGACAATTGTTTTCAAATGTTACTGAACACATGCACCTCTATAATATCTCTGGTCATGTTCCTCCTCCATTACCGTGTGTGTGTGTGTGTGCGTGCGTGTAGCATGACTTCTTCTCCATGTACCCCAGGAAAGTGTGTTTTTATGCTTGTTTCCACAGAGAGGTAATTACTGAGCCAGCTAGACAACACCTGAGGAATGTGGAGCATGCTCCCTCCAAGCCATCCGTCTCTCTCTCTCTCTCTCTCTCTCTCTCTCTCTCTCTCTCTCTCTCTCTCGCTCTCTCTCTCTCTCTCTCTCTCTC
>JAOPUI010000061.1:4513702-4524603 GCA_027123135.1 Urophycis floridana
GTTTCAAGCATTTCAATTGCTAGGTTAACCACTGCTAGTATACAACATCTCTGACTAAGTGCCAAGTTACAAAGAGCAATTATAAAGTGCCAAGACGTATAACAAATAAGAGCATGAGGGTAGGGTTATGCAGGGTTCTGGTGAACTATGAAGAAGTGTGTCTTGAGTCTTCCGGAAGATGGGGAGTGACTTCGCAGTCCTGACATTGGCAGGGAGCAAGTAAGAGTAAGATGACCCCGTCATTCCTGGCTGCTCTTTAACGACCCGTATCTAAAATAAGTCACTGTAAGTGGCCATGAATGACTGAGCGGTAACACGAAACAGATGAGACGTGGTGTGGTGATGAGGCCGGGTTACCTGCTGTCGTGACATAAGTTGGCCGTGTCTCTCCGTCTCCACCAGGCGTGGTTGGAGACTGGAACAACCACTTCACCCCGGAGCAGTCCAGGGCGTTCGACGAAGACTACGAAAGACAGATGAAGGGCAGCAACATCCCCTTCAGGAGCAACATCTGACTGGACCTGGACCTGGCTGCTGTCGCCATGACGACCCTCAGCACATCAACATCCATTTTTATATTGATCAATAAAGATGCTATGCAACCAATCACTTTGATTTAAGGTCCATTGAGTGTTAAGAGCGAATGAGACAGTGGGTGATAGTGAGTTATTGAATGAAAGTGATAGTGAGTGAGTGAGTGAGTGAGTGAGTGAGTGAGTGAAAGAGTGATGATGGCAGATACATAAACAAAAACACAGGAGTCGAGGATATCCATGTTTAACAAAAAAATCACTTTTAATACATACTTTTTTCTGAGAATAAAATCTTAAATATTTGAGTATTTCATAGGCAGGGAAAACTCCCCCCATGTCAACCAAATCTCCCTTAAACACAGTTTTTTTTTGTTGATTTCATTGTTTGATTTTTATTTCTTTTTATCATTTTCAGTCTTTCTTCTGCTCAGCTTCTCTCCATCCTATTCTCCTCTTTCTCCTGATGTCTTCATTCCTTCTTAGTGGGTTGGAGCCACTGAGTAGACAGACACACACACACACACACACAAACACACTCAGTGTTAGAACCAGGAGATCATGTGAAGCGCATGTGAGTCACATGACCACAGAGCCAAGCACTCCTGAACAAAGCCATCTCCACAAGCCCCTAGCTTAGTTTAGTCAGTTGCCCAGCTTCAGGTTTAGCTTCACATATTGAATAGTGTATGATGTTAATAATGCTAATAAATATAACGAGGAATTAAGCCAACATATCACATACACAGGTGCCGGGCTAAATGACCAGACACAGGACACTGTGTATGTGTGTGTGTGTGTGTGTGTGTGTGTGTGTGTGAGTCTGTGTGTGTGTGTGAGAGAGTCTGTGTATGTGTGTGTGTGCGTGTGCGTGTGCGTGTGTGTGTGTGTGTGTGTGTGTGTGTGTGGGACCACTCACCCTCAATGTAATTGCGGGCCACAAACTTGAGCACCTCATCAATGAGGATGACAGGGAATGAGAGCTTGAGCACCATCAGCCACTGATCCACAGTCAGATGGGTGAGCTTGAAGATCATCTGGAGGAGGGACGCGTCATCAGACAACACACACTCGACCGGCCTCTCTCATCCAATCCATCTCTCTATCTATAACTATCGATAAGTTTAATCATTCATCTATCCATCGATCTGTCCATCTATGTATCTATCCAGGAAGGAAGGACGCGGAAGGTGAGGATTGGAGGATATGAGTTGAGTTAAAAGTAGAGAAGAGATCAGGAGAGGAGAGGAGAGGAGTGGAGAGGAGAGGAGAGGAGAGGTGAGATGAGGAGAGGAAAGGAGAGGAGATGAGAGGAGATGAGAGGAGAGGAGAGGAGGAGAGGAGAGGAGAGTTGAGGAGAGGAGAGAATTGCAGGAGAGGAGCACGAAGGGTTGAGGGGAGGTCATGTGACTCACGGGCAGGGGGTCGACGTAGATGATGAGGAAGTGGAGGGACATGGACAGGGTCATGGCGGCCAGCAGCCAGAAGTTGCTCCAGGGGGGCATACGCAGCAGAGACTGGTTCTCAGACAAGCTGGGAGACAGAGAGAAACACGGGTGAATTCATGTAAGAACAGTGTTTGAGTGTGACGATGGGTGTCTGTGTGTGTGTTTGTGTGTATGTGTGTTTGCATTTGTAGGTGTGTGTGTGTGTGTGGTTGTGTGTGTGTGTGTGCGTGTGTGCACCTGTTGAGGGCGTTGCACATCTCGATGGTGACCAGGACAGACAGGGCCATGGTCATGGGGGTAGCGGCCTCAAAGATATGGCAGTTGACACCCTCGAAATCTGGGTTCTCATCGTGGCACTGCATGAAGTGAGACTGCACACACACACATATGGTTAGCACTTGTTGGACAGAGAGAGAGAGAGACCATCAAGCAGACAGACAGACAGACAGACAGACTAACAGGAAGTATCGACAGACATACTGCCAGACACACCAACAGATAGTGTTGTTAAGACAGACATGAAGTGCTGGCAGACAGACAGGACACACTGGCAGACATACCAACAGGAAGTGTTGTTAGACAAACAGGAAGTACTGACAGACAGACACGCGGGTAGTGCTGGCAGACAGGCACGAATGACCGAGGGATAGACAGGCAGACAAACGGGACATGGTGCCGGACAGACAGACAAGTGGTGCCAGACAGAGTGGAAGTACTGACCAGCTGGTAGTAGGTGAATCCGGGACCGGTGGTGTCATAGATGAACCACCAACCAGCGGCGCCGACGGTGGCGGCACCAACATATGCTACGGGAGGAAGGGCAGAAATCCTGGTTACGACGGTGAACACGCACCGACCACCAACAGCCACCAGAGGGAGCGAGGTCAGAAAGGTTCAGCAGAACAACGGCTGCTGAGAGACGGTCATGGGTTTCATCGCACGTCTCAGGGGAATGTGCCCCGCGGCAAGAAGACTAAGAACGCGGCGAGAAGAACAGCAAAGACAGTGTTTGGAACGTAGAACCGAGTGGCCCCGACTGGCCCCCCCGGCTGAGGACCGCGTCACCCTACTCACCGCCGATGGCCATGTATCTGAAGAACAGCCATCCGGAGATGAGGGGCTCTTTGGGGGAACGTGGGGCCCTGCCCATGATGTCCAGGTCAGGGGGGTTGAAGCCCAGGGCGGTGGCGGGCAGACCATCAGTCACCAAGTTGACCCACAGCAGCTGGACGGGGATCAGAGCCTCGGGGAGACCCAGGGCAGCTGTCAGGAAGATACTGTAGAGAGACAGAGACCAGGGTCAGCCTATAGCTGATATAGCCTACTGGAAAGACAGAGGCCGGGGTTAGCCTGTAGCTAATATACTTGAGAGACAGTGACCAGGGTTAGCCTGTAGCTAATAAACTTGAGAGACAGAGACCAGGGTTAGCCTGTAGCTAACATATTGGCAAGAGAGGGACAGAGACCAGGGCTAGCCTGTAGCTAATGGACAGGGGAGATGGAGACCAGGGCTACCCTGTAGCTAACATACTGGCGAGTGCGGGACAGAGACCAGGGCTAGCCATTAGCTAACGTACTGGCGAGAGATGGACAGAGACCAGGCTAGCCTGTAGCTAATGGACAGGGTAGTTGAAGACCAGGGTTAGCCTGTAGCTAACATACTGGTGAGAGAGGGACAGAGACCAGGGCTAGCCTGTAGCTAATGGACAGGGTAGTTGGAGACCAGGGTTAGCCTGTAGCTAACATACTGGCGAGAGAGGGACAGAGACCAGGGCTAGCCTGTAGCTAATGGACAGGGGAGATGGAGACCAGGGTTAGCCTGTAGCTAACACACTGGCGAGACAGAGAGACCAGCACCAGGGTTGGCACGCACTACAGCCAACACGGAGGGGAGTATAGTGGTCCAGCGCGGGGGGAGCAGCAGGCGTCTACGATAGCCACTCACCAGACGACCTCACCGACGTTGGAGGAGATGAGGTATCTGATGAACTGCTTCATGTTGTTGTAGATGGCGCGGCCCTCCTCAACGGCGGCCACAATGGAGGAGAAGTTGTCGTCAGCGAGGACCATCTCAGAGGCAGACTTGGCAACGGCGGTGCCAGAGCCCATGGCGATACCGATCTCCGCCTTCTTCAGGGCGGGGGCATCATTCACACCATCACCGGTCTGGAGGAGGAGGTGATGGAGGAGGAGGAGGAGGAGGAGGAGGAAGGAAAGGAGGAGGGCATTATCAACTCTGGATCGCCTCTCACCTGGTCAGGTGTTACAATAGTTAGTTCCTCAGGTTCATAACACCCAGCCACAGAAGTCGCCCCCCTACATCACATTCACCGGCAGCTACACGGAGGCAACTGAAGGAGGGAGACATTATCTTCCACCTCGACTGAGGGCAGGTGCTCACCATGGCGGTGATGTCATCGTGACCCTGGAGGAACTCAACGATCTTGGACTTGTGGGAGGGCTCCACACGGGCGAAACAGCTGGCTCTGACCACGGCCTCAGCCTGCTCGGAGTTGGGCAGGTCATCAAACTCGCGTCCGGTGTAGGCTCTGCCGGTCACATCCTCATCCTCGGAGAAGATGCCAATACGACGGCAAATGGCGATGGCGGTTCCCTTGTTGTCGCCTGATGGGAATGAGAGGGTGAGTCGGGACTTGGGCGAACGCAAGGAGCAGCCTAGTCCCTGGTTCTCACTGAATTTCTCTACATTAAACTGGACTGAACTGGATTCAAACCCATTTCACTACATTTTGCTGAAGTTTAACTGCATAGCTACATTTATCTGTATATAATCTGATTTAACTGGATCTAAGCAATTGGACTAGATCCAAGCGGATTCACCTGGATCTAAATTTACTTAACAAAATCTAACCAGAAGCTGATCTAAACTAAGGGGATCTGTCTGGAGGTAACAAAGACCTGACAGGACCTAGGATTGGATTCACCTGAACCCCAACCAGTTCTAAGTGATTGCGACCAGATCTAAGTGGATGAGAGCGGAGGTAACGGCGACTGACCGGTGATCATGATGACACGGATTCCAGCATCTCTGCACAGCTGGATGGAGCCGCAGACCTCCTTGCGGGGGGGATCAAGCATGCCAACGCATCCGACGAAGGTCAGGTCGCACTGGAAAGGACGGGAAGCGGATGGAGAGCGAGAGTCAGGAGCTGCTCACACGCATCCTGCTCTCGTGAGCGAGGAACGCACACGTGCAGGTGTGTGTGTGTGTGTGTATGTGTGTGTGTGTGTGTGTGCATGTGTGTGGGTGTTTGCGGACGGCCCTCACCTCGTAGTCGGCGAACTTGGTGGAGTCCTCCAGGTTCATCTCCTCGGGCTTCAGGGGGTTGTCG
This sequence comes from Urophycis floridana, assembly GCA_027123135.1. NCBI lineage: Eukaryota > Metazoa > Chordata > Actinopteri > Gadiformes > Phycidae > Urophycis > Urophycis floridana. Next base: position 4,519,034 of record JAOPUI010000061.1, read on the forward strand.
CAGGTGGCCAGGGCCAGGCAACGCAGGGTGTCGCGACCGGTTCCCCAGTCCTTGATCACGGCCATGATCTTGTCCTTGATGGCGTTGGTCAGGGGCACGCGGGTGGTGCCGACTCTGACGTAGGTGCACCTGTCAATCACACCCTCTGGGGCGCCCTATCGGAGTGATGCACGGAGTGATGGAGTGAGACACGGAAGCCCATACGACCACCATCGTTTCACACAAAAAAAAAAAATCACGTGTCACCATTGTTTTAACTGTTCTAGTGCTGATGTCCGTGGCGTGGCTACGCATAGCATGCACAGGGAGATCAATAAAGTGTGTGGTGTGGCACTGAGAGGAGCCCGGTTATCAGGTCTCCTGGGCGAGACGCTCACCTTCACGAACATCTTGGCTCCACCGTCTCCCTTGGAGGGCATGCAGTACACGGACATGGACTTCCTGTCACGGGAGAACTCCAGAGTGAACTTCTTCTTCATCAGCTGCTTGACCACCTGATAAAACACAAAGGGCACCAAATGCCGATTAGCCGACGCGGTGATCAATAGACGGTGATCAATATGGCGGTGATCGATATGAACTGATCAGAAGGCAAGTTAGTCCACCTAGCGTGGCTTGACAAACACTAGGCCCTGATTCCAGTCCACAGCATCACAGCACACCTGATGTGTTTGAATGGGTTCGAGTTCCTTTTTAACGTCATGAAATGAGTCTAACCTGCTTTTTCACACTGAAATTTCCCATCTGGGAATAATCTTTGAAAATCGTTTGTGCTTTAGCCTTAATCAATAGACCAAAAAATGTTATCAGGGGATTATGGCGCCACCTAGTGAGAGGGGCCCCAGATTCTTGGCTCCACTGCTGTCAGCATTGGTTATATGTACTTCGTAAAGATCACGAGAAGAATGATTACTAATATCTATCTCATACTAATATCTATTACTAATACTAATAATAGAACTAATATCAAACTCACTACAATCTGGAGTTGCTCAGTTAAAAATGTGACGCAGATGAAGATTAATGAAGATGAAGGAGATGATGTTACTTACGGTGCAGCAGGCGTTGGCTCTCTCGATCTTGGACAGGTTCCTCACATTGGAGTTGAAGACGTTCATCTTCTCCACCAGGCAGCACAGAGCGGTCTCAGTGGCCTCACCCACCTTCTCGTAGATCTTCTTGGACTGGAGAGCAGAGAGGCCGGCACACCAACAACACATTACCACAGCTATTCCTGACACCACATGTTAGGTCAGGAATGTGTATCATGCATCGTAGTCTGAGGTGTTGGTCCGAGATGTTTTATGGGGGGGGGGAACACCTCACCTCGTTGTAATCCAGAGAGGAGTCGTTGCAGAGGGCGCAGATGGTGGACAGCTCCACCAGGCCATCGAAGGCACTGCAGTTGGTCCTGGCGCCAGCCTGGGAGCTGTCGGGGGAAGAACGGACACGGATTAACGGCGTATCAACAGTCACCGTGACAATGTATGAAACATCACTATGACAACCTATCTGACATCACCGTGACAACATGGAGGAGGAAAAAAAAAAAAAAACCCAGGAGCTTACACTTCGCCTTCTGGGGTGTACTTGGATCCGGAGATGTCGAAGGCATCAAGGTTGACATTCTCGCCATCGACGTTCTTGACGATGAACATCTGTGAGGCGAAGAGCAGAGAGCGTTTTTAGTTCTCCAGAATCCAACAGAGAATGTGGTCAGTTCTCTAGTCATCTGGGACGTGTTACAGCAGAACTTCAGGTGGTGAGACGACACAAAGCCTGGGCCGGGAAACTAAACATTGAAGCGGCGTAGTTACGCCTCGTTTCCCGTTTTGTTACGGAGATACTTCACCAAAGGGAAACAGATTCGTGCAAGTAGACAAAGCTTTCAGAAGGAGATTTACAGAGAACGTTGTTGGTCCTCCAGAATCCAATGATGCATGACCGAGACAAAATAGCCTCTATGACGGCCACTTGGAGTTCCAGCCCCAACCGGTACCGGGCAGTCGTGAACCACGTGACCCACCTTGGTCACACACATCTGGTTGGTGGTGAGGGTGCCGGTCTTGTCGGAGCAGATGACGGAGGTGCAGCCCAGGGTCTCCACGGAGGGCAGGGAGCGGACGATGGCGTTCTTCTTGGCCATGCGGCGGGTTCCCAGAGCCAGGCAGGTGGTGATGACGGCGGGCAGACCTGGTGGCGGAGCGCAACGGAGCGATCAGACAACACGTCCACCTCTGCATGCGACGGGCGCTCCAAACACATGGGGTTGGGGAGTGGGGGGCTCACCCTCAGGGATGGCGGCCACGGCCAGAGCCACAGCGATCTTGAAGTAGTAGACGGCACCGCGGATCCAGGAGCCTCCGTGGACGGGGTCGTTGAAGTGGCCAATGTTGATGGCCCACACGGCAATGCAAATGAGGGTGATGACCTTGGACAGCTGCTCGCCGAACTCGTCCAGCTTGGCCTGGAGGGGGGTCTTCTCCTGCTCGGTGGCGGCCATCTGGTCACGGATTTTGCCGATCTCAGTGGAGACGCCGGTGGCCACGGCAACTCCGATGGCTTTGCCGGCGGCGATGTTGGTACCCTGTATGGGGGAAGGGAAGCGGGAGGATGAGGGTGAGGTGAGGACCCGAAGGGACATGTGGGGGAGCCAGCAGGGTGAAGGTTCTTCCATGATTATGATTGAGGAACACAAGAACTCAGAAGGTTACCTCTGTTCTACATCTTATCAATGCTAGTGTGGAGATTGCTGATTTTGCTCCCTAGGTAATACATTATGGGGGCATTTTAGTAAATATCTTATTTTCTGACCCTGACTCTGACCCTTTTTTCATATTTAACTCTAGGTTCTAACTGGTGACCATGAACCTAATTTAACCATGATGTACACAGTAACTTCATGTTTAAAACTCAACCCTGGAAAAGTTGTGGATATGTGGAGCGTGCTGGGGAGGTTCCTTACAGAGAAGAGCATGTTCTTCTTGTCCTGGTTGACAGCTCTGGGGTCGGGGACGGCATCGGTGTGCTTGATCACACTGACGGACTCACCTGAGGAGAACCACAGGGAAACAACCACAGGTAAACAACCACAGGTAAACAACCCGCAGGTAAACAACCAGAGGTGAAACTCAGAGTCTCTCTGCGACCCGTTGAAGAGGTGTGGTTAGAACTGGGTCAGGGTTGGGAGACCTACCGGTAAGGATGGACTGGTCGACGCGCAGGGTGGTGGACTTGATGGAAACAATCCTGATATCAGCGGGAACCTTGTCACCAACTGGAGGAGAGGAGCGGTCAGAGAAATTAATAATGCATTCAACTAAACAAAAACAATATTACATCATAGTTTCATACCACTGGTAAAACATTGCCCATCAGGACCAAGCTATTCAGGGATATTTCTGAAGAGGGACTCTTGTTTATTTATTTTACTTTAGAAACCACTAAAAGCTAATTCTGAGCGAGGGGCGTTTGCTTTGAAAGGGAACCCCGGGATTCCAGGGCAGGGTGGCGGCCCGACTGACACGTGTGGCAGCCAATCAAGCGGGAGCGAAGGGGTGGTGCTAGCGGGGGAACGAGGGACAACAGGTGTACGTTGATAAATGGACACGAGTAGCTGAGAAGGGAGGAGCCGCCCGGGGGGGTATTTATACTCAAGATATTGTTTTCCTTCACTCAGCAAGCGACCCAGCCACCACTTCCTTTTATAGACTTCCTGTCTGAAGGACACAAACATCTTGACTTACAGCGCGTTTCACAACACTTTATTTACAGCCAAAGTCTTAGCGGCTCAGCGACCGAACCGGAGAGTGACCTTGACTGGCTGTCTGAAGGTCAGACTGGACCGAAGCCCTTAACATGACATCTCATGTGTTCCCTCTGTTCTCTATAAGATACTGTTTCTTCCTAACTGATGAGGACAGGGATCAGGATCAGTTCACCTAGAAGATCTTTATCTAGTTTACTGAGATATTATCTAGCGTACACCTAGAAGATCTTCACGGTTTGACTAGATAAAAGATTGCAGAGGAAACTATATGTATCCCATTATGTCTGGCCCACTCCCATGTCTTTGGAAGGAGGTAACCCTCTTCTATGTTCCTTCTCAAGGTGTCTTCCTTGATAATGGGGGGGGGGGTTCCCCTTGTCCTTTAGGAGTCTTAAGGTTAGAGGGGGGGGGGGTCTTCTAATGTGGCCCGTGAAGCCCATTGAGGCATTGAGGCTTGAACTGCGATTTAAGGCCTAGACTAATTCATGTTTGACCATTTGAACTAAACGCTCAAACCGGAACCTGGTGTTCCCAGGACCAGGACCAGGACCAGGACCAGGACCTTGTGTTGCTGGGACCGGACGGCGCAGCAGGTCTTACCTGACACCTCAACGATGTCACCGGGGACGATCTCCCTGGCCTTGATCATCTGGACGCTCTTCCTGTCGGAACGGTACACCTTGCCCATCTCGGGCTCATACTCCTTCAGGGCCTCAATAGCATCCTCAGCATTACGCTCCTGCAGACACACAAGCACACACAGGGCTCAGGGACGAAGTGCAAACCAGCAGAGATCCTGCATCCTGGCAGCCAGCGTTTGAGACTCGACTGACAAGACGTTGTTTAGGCGATGGTTGAATTCACTGTACGTTTGATGGAGTGAGATGGGCTTCATTATTTGAACACTGCACATTATTCTGAACTAATTCTTGCTCTTTACTTACTGTGTGTAAACTCTGTGTGCCCTGAGGAGGTACTGGCTTGTGTGTGTGTGTGTGTGTGTGTGTGTGTGTGTGTACACGTGTGTGTTACGTTATTTCGCAAGGCTATCTGCTGCCTGTTGTTGTTGGTGTCTTGAAAGCAACATGACATGTTTGTGACATTTGACCGCTGGTGTTTTTGTCTGTGCCCATGTCATGTGACGGTAGCCACAGCGACCCACCTGCCACACACCGACCACGGCGTTAGCGATAAGGATGAGAAGGATGACGAAGGGCTCCACGAAGGCAGTGACGGTCTCCTCGCCTTCCTCAAACCAGGCCAGCACCTGGAGGAACATCGGCCAATCAGAACACAGGACAACGGGGATGGCCTGGTGTGTGTGTGTGTGTGTGTATGTGTGTGTGTGTGTGTGTGTGTGTGCGTGTGTGTGTGTGCGTGTGTGTGTGTGTGTGTGTTAACATGTTCTCCCTCTCTCTGGGGTTAAAATAGGTCAGGATGGGGGGGTTAGAACATGACTGAGGTGTTCTGAGGAACACAGAGTTATGGCTTCTGCTGTCAGAAGACCCCACATGAAGAACATGATACTGCCTCCACGCACTGCAGACTGATTGCGTAATCCCCCCAAATGTTACCCACAAACCCCTGCAAGACTCCTTCCACCCCTCCATTCTGACCTCTGACCTTTCTGCAAGGATTGTGTTTCCATCTCCTGCAAGAGGCCTTTCTTAAAATAGGACGTCACCCCCTTAAAGCCCCTGCAACCCTCCACCTCCACCAACACCTCCACCCTACAGCCCCGCCCCCCAGACCCGGCACGGGGGGGGGCGGGGGGGCGGGGGGGGGGGGGGGGGGGGGGGGG
>JAOPUI010000061.1:4537916-4556105 GCA_027123135.1 Urophycis floridana
CCGCCCCCCCCCCCCCCCCCCCCCCCCCCCCCCCCCCCCGCCCCCCCCCCCCCCCCCCCCCCCCCCCGCCGCCGCGGCCCCCCCCCCCCCCCCCCCCGGGGTGAGACAGGTCTGGTACCACCGTCTGGTGCAGTCTGGTTGCTATGGCTACCATGGGCTCAGAGCAGGTTGGGTTTCAATCATCCAGCTAAACCTGCGCGTATGACAAATGGTGCGAATCGCACCATTTGCCTCGAATAAACGAATAATAATCATCACATTGGCCAAACATTGCTCATTTAATGACAATGTTTGGGAAAGCACCAAATTACATTTAAATTTAAACATTGTAGGAATTATCACCTCGTATTCCAACAGTTGGCAAGAGCTGCAAGAGCGTCTTGTTTAACGGTCAATAACACCTACGTGATGTCGATGCTGTTGTCATGCATTTCTACATCTATGTTGCTACATCTCTTGTTTCCTTTCCACTACCATCTTGTATTTTCTGCTGTGACATCTCAACTTCATGTCTGAGCTTAACAAAATAACATCATCTTAGTCTTGTGTTATAACTAGCACTAGGAGCTGTAATGTCCTGTATGAGGGTGTATGCGGTGGGACCGGGTTGGCTGGCCTGTGATTGGGGGGGGGGGACGGACCTCCGTGACAGCAGAAGATCTTCTCGTCCACGATCGCGGCCACCGGGAGGCAGTTGAAGCAGTCTGTGAAGGTCTTCCACAGCTTGATGTTGTAGCGCCTCTTACCTGTAGGAGGACAACATCGCACCCGTGAGGATCTGGAGAGCCACGGTAACAGCCACGGTAATTAAGCCCACCATTGGCCTTGCAACCCGTTAGAACTGGGGTTCTGTTCTGTTAGCCCAGGGACTCCCATCCTCTTAGGGTGGTGGCCGCACTTTCCTTTGGTCCAATGAGCCTGTGAGCTCAACTTGCACATGGTTCCCCGCCGTTCATTGTAATGCCCCCAGCATAGATCATGTGAGAAAACCCACACTAAACAGTGACTGGTACTCCAGTCTGCCCTTCACAAAGTCCTTAACATCCCGCAAGGCCACATGCTATCAAGGGTCCAGCACACAGTATGGGAATATCAAGTTCATATTTGTAGCGTAACCCATAATAAAGAACGAGGACCATAACATTTCCAATCCCACTCCAACCGAGCACATACACACACAGTGCAAATGTGGCGGCCTGTGTTTTGACTTACGACACGCAGGAATCAAGTCTTATTTTGTATACACACACACAAAATGTGGTTTTCGCTCTCTGGCTGTCAGACCGCAACAATCTGGGGGGCCTAGGTTAGGCTCGTCTGTTCAATACGAACGCTTGTGTGATTTGATCTTGTGATCGGGTTTCACAGACTACACCTGCGACTGGAATGCAAACTCTGTGGCCAGCTACGTGATCGGCTCTTTTGTTGCTGCTGAATATTGAAATACTACTACCTTGCGAAAGTCCCTTTTTTTTCATTATTCGTTTGTAGCATCCGCAAGCAACAAATGTGTGAGTGTTCAGAGCTATGGCCTGCAGCCATTGTTAAGCAGAGCAGCTGTGACTGGTTGGAGGTAGTTTCATTTTCAACATCAATTTATACATCGAGTCTCAAGATTTCATAGGCTATCATGCTTTTACAAATAAGAAGCTGACTTTTCTTTGGTGCAGGAATACCCAATGGTAAACAGAGAGGCACACAGCCAAATTCAGGACACCGGGCATAGTTTCGATAGTCTAGGTAGTTATCTGATTGGTTCATGGCCGGATTGTGTCCAAACAACCCTGAAACCTGATTAGAACGCGACTCTGACCACAACAGGATCCAGCCTGGTGCATCGTACCACTAAGAGAAAGAAAAGGATTTCGGAGTGTCCACACTTTGACACTTAATGCGTCCTGGCGGGACTTGATCACAAAAGCCGCATTGAAAACGCAAGCGTAACACAGTGCCTTCGTCCAATCTGCAAAGAAGGCTTGGCTCCAGCCAGCACTGAGTCATGCCAAGGTTCTAAGGTACCTCCTGTACAACCACGCAGGGTGTGGCCACCGGGGCACGGCGGCAACGCTCTGTCGGCGTCTCTTTAACTGTGTTGTTGTGGCGACGGTTGCCGGGGGACGCCAAGCCAGCGCGCGGCGCGGCACACTGTGGGGTCGGCGGCGTCGAAAGACATTTCGCCCACAGGAAGCCGTCCATCAGCGGCAGCACGGCTCTAAGTGCTAAGCGAGAGAGCCGGCTGGCGGGCAACACCGACCTCGGCCCTGGAGAGCGTGGAACCCCGCCAGCCAGGACTGGCCCAGACGAAATGATCTGGAATGCCATCCAGCCACTAGAGGAACATGCAGGGATCCGCCGCATTTGGACCGGAGCCTGGTAACCCAGGGCGATGGAGGCTTGCCGATCGGCCAAATAAAACAATCAGCCAGAATGGTTTCTGGGAGCCGATAATGTGAGCACTAAGCAGACTGACTGCCTGATGCCATCTAAAAAAACGTCTTAAAGCTATCGATTTATTATTAATTGAACTAATGACGACTCTGCATCTGACGGTCTGTACGGGAACAACAGACAGCAGCCGCCGCCCGGGGCGGGACCTTTAAACCCGAGGTATGTTCCAGCGTATTAACCAGGATTAATCACCACTAATCTGACATTCCTAACGAGCGACACCCGCTCTCCAGTCCACCGCGGCCTCCTCCTGTCCCTAAACGGACTTTGGACTCGATAGAGGGCCGTCCCTGGATGGACTTTGGGTCCAATTAAGGCCAGCTCACAGTTCTGTTTCCTGCACAAATTGCAAAAGATCTACCGCCCAGCCTCTTCCCCGGTTTGATGACACCCGTGTGTCATCAAACACGTTTGAAGGCTTCCTGTAGATGAGTGCCCCCCCCCCCCCCGTGTGAATGCGCGTGCGTCCGTGTATATACGTTTTCGCTCTTGTGCGTGCAGAGACTCACACTCATCGTAGAAGCCGTAGATTCTGTTGATGGAGGCACACTCATGGTTGCCCCTGAGCAGGAAGAAGTTCTCGGGATACTTGACCTTGTAGGCCAGTAGCAGGCAGATGGTCTCCAGGGACTGCTTCCCCCTGTCCACGTAGTCCCCCAGGAACAGGTAGTTGCTCTCCGGGGGGAAGCCACCGTACTCAAAGAGCCGAAGCAGGTCGTAGTACTGCCCGTGGACGTCACCTGTGTGGGGGAGAATAGCCGTGTTGCTCTGCCTCTAAAAGTCATGGGATTTTTCAGTACTAAAGTATATTAGCTTGTTTATGATCACTAGCACTAATCACGAGGAGGGGTGAGGGTCAAACCAGTCGGTGGTTTTATGCAGTATATGCTAGTTATACTGCTTTTACAAGGAGATTACCTTTTTCTTGTGAGATGGTTTAACAATTAGTGTAGTGTTTATGTGGGAATATAGGATGTGTTAGTGAGGGTTTAAAGGATAAGGTGTGTTTTTTTAATGCGGATGCACTCGGAGAGGAACCACGAAGAGACAGCTCAGGACAAGCAGGGGTATGTTTACTCCTGGCAAGCCATGCAGAATACCGCCCCTCTGCCGTTTAACATGAACACATCGGTTAGCTGCACTAAAAAGGACAACTTGGGAATGCTTGAGAATGGGGGAGTGGTACAGGGAAGAGAGGCAACAACAGTCTTGACATTCAACCCCCTCGTCTCCGTTGAATACCTTGTTATCCTGCCTGCCCCAGAGGATTTGGTGCACCTCTGCGCCTTACACGAGGCATTCCCATCAGAGTTTGCATAGAAAGCTTGTCATAATTGGCCTTAACTCTGAGCTCTGCCCCATCTAAGAAGGCCCCTAAAGACCCCCAAGCCTCACCGCAAATCTTGAGGGGCGCCTCCAGCTCCAGTAGAATTGGCTGGCTGAGGAAGATCTCCCGAGACTTGAGGCACAGGCCGCGGATCTCATTCTCCGTCAGCTGAACATTCTTACCGGGTCTGGAACCCTTTACTGGGAACACAACATTGTGGCATCAGTGAACAACAGAACAGATCAACACTGTGTTTACAGCTGCCTGGAGGGTGGACATGGACTTTACAGACAGCACAATGAATGGGACTCATGCCTTATTCAAGACAAGACAGAAGAGAAATTATAGCTCCAACGCACCAGATCCATTAATTGATGCATTATTGAGTTGACCATTAACTATTTCAATAATCTTAAGTGTATTGTTTTTCAATACAATGGCACTTGCTTTTATGTCTTTTCAACTCGTATTTAATGGCATACACCTCTTGTGACATAAGCATTTCTGGCATTATTGCAGTGCCATCTTATCTTTTACTGATAACAGAAAAGGTACAACATGATATCAGATAAGCCATTACTGCATGAAACTCCAAGTGATTTTTTTGTTACTTGGATATATGCATACATATATGTGTGTACTTATTCGACCAAAAACATTATGATAAACCCATTCATTTCTTAATTATTGATTTGGTCATTACCCATTATTAATTATAAAATTATATGCAAAAACGTTATTCTGCCTTTCATCGTATTGAAAAGTTACATAACATATACATGAAAAAAATGATGACCCAAAGTAGCTCATCATAATTCCGTGCGTAATTTATAGTTAGAAACTAAGCAGCGGGGTTCCAAGTTAAGTGACCGTAGTCAGCCGAAATACCACCAAAAATCGAAATTAAACTGCAAACAGAGGCGATCTTACCTTCCAGGAGGCGTTGTATGATGGAATCGATGTTGAGTTTGTCGGCCTCGGCCATACTATCCCCTCTAGTTCAATAAAATATTATAAACTATCTTAGTTTGGTGTAGTTTGGAGTGAATCCCTGCGATGCTACTGCGATAGCCGAACTTAGCCCCCTGCTAACCTTGGGCCAGAACGGGAATATAACCTCGGAATCTAGATTACGCCGTCGAAAAGGTCCACAGATGTGCTTAAATACAACGCGACGAACCCGCATTAGTCGACTATTTCATTGCATTGGTGGTTTATGGCTGGATATCAGTTGAATACAAACAAGCCTCGACAGCAGTTAGCTTAGCTTGAGGTTAGCCGAGAGGGAGGCGGAAGCGGAAGTGTGAAGGAAAAAAAATGATTCCCGCCTTGGCGTTGGCCGATAATTTATTCTGCCGTAGAGAGCTACGTTGATTGGCTTAGTGCAGCGTCAGTCAAAATGTTACCGTCATAAACAAAGCGATGGTCTTAACAAAACAACCTTAAAACACAACGTTATGTCGTAGCGGGTTTGTTAGGTCTAAGCGATAATACAAAACACATCCAATATCCACAATAATTCTTCCCCGGAATCCAAAATAAAAAATATAGATGAGATGTATCCAATTTAGTATGTATGTCGTACTCAAGTCACACGAAGCGACGCCTCCAGAAGTGACCAAATATGGAACACCGTCATTTTCCGAGGCATGACGTAATGCGGCGGCGACTTGAGCAATTCATCCCTAAAGTTTAGAATCGGGTTGAATGGTTATAGAGTCCAATATGGCACGATTGGAAATGAACACAGTCAACATAGATACTCTGTTTTAATAGCATGATCGGATAACGCTTCACAACGGCACGATCATGAAGTTGCTTCATAAAGATATTGAAAAAGATAATGCCGGGTGAGTTAGCTTCCATGCTAGTCTGCCAAGTACACGTTATGTGCCACATGTGTAAACCCAGCTGCCGGCACAGTTTAGTATTTACCACGGGAGGCGTTAGAAGTGACCATGAAACATTTCAGTTATTTCAAGATCTGTCGAAAAATATCGTTGGACCTAAACTCTTTCAGTGATGGCAGCACATAGTTAGCATGGTCTGCTGTTGTTGTCATTCTTGATCACAACACATACTGAAGATGACTTGTGAAAATTAGTAATTTGAGTATTTCATGTGAATACAAATATTACAATTAACCAAATTGAAATCGTAGTTTCCCATTAAATACAAGTATACACCCAATTTCTTCATGTATTTTACTGCGGTACTGTCAGAATCGGCCCGAGAAACCCGGGTGGTTCCCACACCGCAGACATCATGTAATGGCCCAACAATTGTTGACCAATGAACACCTGCTGGTAGTGATGTTGTTGTGTCCTTGTCCAGTCAGGTGACTCTGATGCCGGAAGAGGCGGAGGACATGTGGCACACCTACAACCTGCTGCAGGTGGGGGACAGCCTGCGTGCCTCCACCATCAGGTAACCTGTTTATGAAGACAGGAATGTGTTTACTAAATAACAATACAACTACAATTTAGTCATTTAGCGCACACTTTTATCCATTGCGACTTAGAGTGATTTCAAATACATGTAATCATGTAGCAGGTAGCGGTTAGGGGGGCAGCTTGCGCCAGGATGAATTCGGGATATTGGACGTCAAACCTAGTTACCTTTGGGCTGAGGGTTGAACTCCCTAAGCAGTAGACTATCCTGCCTTTAGAACACTGTAAGACCACCTAATAATCAGACAACATGAGATGACTAGTATTCATAAGTTAAAATATATTAGGGTTACTAGAATACAGTATGTATGTAGGGTTAGAGTTATATTATTGTAAGTCAAATCGTTCAAGGGCTTGGGGCTATTTTTTTTAGAATTATTAAAAAGGAGCGGATTAGGATTCGTTTTGGGGTTAGCATTAAGGTCAGTAATGTGGACCCTAAGCGAACCTCTGCCGTGTTCCACCAGGAAGGTGCAGACGGAGTCGGCGACGGGCAGCGTGGGAAGCTCCCGGGTCAGAACCACGCTCACTGTGTGTGTGGAGACCATCGACTTTGACTCCCAGGCCTGTCAGCTCCGAGTGAAGGGAACCAACCTGGAGGAGAACCAGTATGTCAAGGTCTGACTGTCTGTCTCTCTAGCTGTCTACCTCTTTAGCGGTCCCTCTAGCTGTTTACCTGTTTGTCTACCTGTCTGTCTGTCAGTCTACTTGTCTGTATGTCTATCACATAAGTGTCTGTCTACCCATCTCTCTGTCTGTCCATCTTTGCCTGTCTCCAAGGCCGGTCTGTCTCTCTATCTGTCCGTCTGCCTGTCGTGGCTGCTTGTCTTGCCTGCTCTGTCATGATGGCCGATAACGTAGTTTTGTCTGTCCACCAGATGGGGGCGTACCACACCATCGAGCTGGAGCTCAACAGGAAGTTCACTCTGGCTAAGAAGGTGTGGGACAGTGTGGTACTGGACCGCATCGGTAAGGATGTTCTTTGGACAGCCTTTAGAGCATTGATACTTTACTAAGTGGAGCGCCCCCAAGTGGTCCCCGGGAGAATGACAAAAAAGTCAAATTTACATCAGTGTTTCCCAAATCACCTTCATCTGCGTTCCAAAGCAAAATTACGAGTACAGATAATTGTTTTCTAAATTAAAAGTTAAGCCTAAGAGTAGAGTTTTATTGAATTAGGGTTTTTTTAGGGTGGGAGTGGGAAATTGGCTCGCTGGTTAAGATAAGATAAGATATTCCTTTATTAATCCCCCTCCGGAGAAATTCACATTGACCAGTAGTACAAGGGGATAGATGAGTGCAATAGAAAACCTGAGTATAAACAATAAATAGATTTACCTAAATTGAGATAAAATTATATGCAAGCTCTTAGAATCAGACCAAATGAAAAAATGAGAACCTATATTCATACATAGTAATCATCCTATTATGATGAACAGTGCAATTGGTAACTGTGTATGACTGAGGTGTAGATATAAGAATAGCTGTGCAGATATAAATTGTGCAAAGTAGATGTGCAAAGTGCAAAATGTGCAAATGTACAGGATTTTTCAGGTAATGTAAGAAACACATGTGAGAAGACATAAAATAACAATGGCTTAGGAAAACAGTCATGAGGTGTGGGGTGTGGTGTTTAATGTGGTGTGTGGGGTGTGGTGTTTAATGTGGGGTGTGGGGTGTGGTGTTTAATGTGGGGTGTGGTGTTTAAGGTTAGGTGGTCCGTGATTTTTTTTTTCCTGATAAAGTGGTCGGTCCTTGGTGTGAAAACGTTTGAGAACCCCTGCTTCAGAGCATCCCTCCTCACTTAGTGACCATCCTAACCCCAGCATCCCTCCTTGCCTGGTGACCATCCTCACTCATTTGTTTACTCTGTTGTTGTACTACAGTTGTATGATAGTAGTACTCAAAGCGTGTCGCATACAGTACCATACAGCTAACAGCTGCATGATGAGATCATGCTAAGCATGTTGCCTCATACAGAGCAGGCCTGTGACGCGGCCCAGAAGGCGGACGTTGCGGCGGTGGTGATGCAGGAGGGGCTGGCTAACGTGGTCCTGGTGACCCCTGCCATGACCCTGCTCCGGGCCAAGGTGGAGGTCACCATCCCCCGCAAGAGAAAGGGCAGCGTCACCCAGCATGAGAAGGTAGGCCCCGCCCCCAATGTGGAGCCCCGCCCCCCCAAAACATGGAGTCCACCCAGATACACTGGCACCACCATGGGTCTGCTCATGCTGAAAATGACTGTCTGTAAACCTGATCTTATATGTTTGTTTATCTGTTCATCTATTGGTTGTCTGTCTACCTGTCTGTCTGTGTCCCTCTACCCGTCTGTCTTGTCAGGCACTGGAGCGATTCTATGAGGCAGTGATGCAGGCGATCCTCCGTCACATCAACTTTGACGGTGAGTCTGACATTTATACGCCTGCCTCCTCACCCATCCCCATTGGTTACCCTCTATGATTGTGTTGGTGATGAATATGACATTATTACGGATATTATGATGAATGTACCATTATCCTGTAGTGGTGACATGTAAGATGAGGATGAATACTATGATGAATATTATAATGGATGTATGATGAAAGTAATGTCATGTTGCAGATAAATGTATAGATATTATGTTATTGTGAATGTATTATGAGGAATGTGGTGTTATCTCCTAGTGGTGAAATGTGTGCTGGTGGCCAGCCCGGGTTTTGTGAAGGACCAGTTCATCAGCTACCTGTACAGAGAGGCTGTGCGCCAAGACAACAAGGTTCTGCTGGAGAACCGGCCCAAGTTCATGCTGGTCCACTCCTCTTCAGGTCACAAGTACTCACTGAAAGGTAGGGACCGAACCAGAACATGGAGCCAGCTGTAACAAGGCCTTAGCAATGTTGTAATGAGACCTGACTGAGGCCCTAACGAGGCCTTAACGAGTTTGGAGGGTTTGTGTTTCTGACTGACTGATTCTGGTGTTGTTGTGTTGGAACAGAGATCCTATCAGACCCGACTGTCACCAGCAGGCTCTCCGACACCAAGGTGGGTTACCCTGGTTACCCTGGTTACACACTGGCACGAGATGGCTGATCCCCGTTAACACGACTGTCTGTCTGTGTGTGTTCGTGTTCTAGGCTGCAGCGGAGGTCAGAGCGCTGGAGGAGTTCTACAAGATGCTGCAACATGAGCCCGACAGAGCATTCTACGGGTGAGAGAACCACAACTGGAACCATCTCACCCCAACTAGAACTCACAAAATAGAACAACTACAATTACAAAACCCCAACTACTGTAGAACTACATGGCTTCAAAACAAGAGAACAGAAACAAGGATTTTTTTTAATCAAAACCCCTGTTAATGTGTGCGTGTGTGTGTGTGTGTGTGTGTGTGTGCGCGTGTGTGTAGCCTGGCTCACGTAGAGAAGGCAGCTGAAGCCTTGGCCGTTGATGCCCTGCTGATCAGTGATGTGCTCTTCAGGTACCGCCTCCTCCACTGCTCAGCCAATAGCATCCTTTATTAGCCTGCCTCACCTCAAAAGTCTCCGCTCACCACTGGTGTGTAGATATCATGTCATTAGCGATATATGTGTATGTTATAGGCACCAGGAGGTAGCAACCAGGACTCGCTACGTTCGTCTGGTTGACAGCGTAAGGGACAACGGAGGAACAGTCCGGTACGATTACGATACACGAAACTATATTTCAGATATGTGCTTAGGGTTCTAAACACATCCAAAATATTCCCACACTTATCTCTTCATCTCTCTCCCGCCAGGATATTTTCAAGTCTTCATGTGTCTGGAGAACGTAAGTACCTCTCCTTTTCTGAAGCGTAAAACCACAGAACACTAGAGACCAGTAGAAGCAAAGAACCAATAGCAATAGGACCCACAGAGCAGTAGAACCTGAGAACAGTACGACATTAGAACCGTGCAGACCAGCTGCTGACGTCTTTTGGTTCTCCTCCCCAAGAGCTGACCCAGCTGAGCGGCGTGGCGGCCATCTTGCGGTTCCCCATCGCCGACCTGTCGGAGCCCGAGGAGGACAGCAGCTCAGACGAAAACTAACCCCGGGAGACGGGAACCTCGGGGGAACCCTGGCTAGAACCAACAGCTTCAGGGTCGGGATCTACCGCTTGCTCTTCCAAGATCCATGAACACTTGAATTGCTCAGCTTCAGTGGCCAGGGGGACTGTGGCAGATGATCCAGTAGCCACCATTTTCTTTTGAAGCTGAAAGAACTACAACATATACTTCCTATAGTGGGACTGAATGAGATGCATTATGGGAAACATAGCTGGTTGAGGCAAGTGATGATTTTGTGAACATACCTCACAACAAACTCATGACATTAAAACGTGCAAACAGGCAAGCAAAGTGTTCTGCGAGTAGCTTTGTCACATAAGAAACAAGACCTTTGATAGGAAAATACATTTATTTAGCTATGTTATAAATAATGTTCTCGTAGGCATTTAAAAAAAACTGCAGCATTCTAACTAAATACAGAATCAAGTTTCCCCAGGAGGTGTAAAGCGTGTCATTTGAGGTCCACAGTTAAAACACTGCATCTTCTTGCGTCCCTGGATACAAACATCCCATACACACTCATTAATAATATCGTGATTAGATTAGATTAGACCAGCATCGACAGCTAGAACTAAAGTGCATTAAAACCTGAGCTTGTCTCTCTCGAAGCGGACACACCCTCACCTGCAGGCTGCGCGCGGTACACAGCAAGCCTTTACAATACAGTTCATATGTTACTCTTTAGATTTACAAATATGAATACATCATTAAACCCCTGGCAATAAAGGTGGACTCTGAATAGACTTATGAGAAAGACATTTTTTAGCAAAAACCCAAATGTATATTCTACTGTCAAACAAAACAAACGTGATGTATATATTGGGGTCATCTGATGCATCTTTGCCAGCTCGCCGATATCTGCATCCTACACCAACTATGACCTCTCGCAGGTGAGCGCCGACCCTCACTCCAGGGGACACTGGAAGCTCCGGATCCAGTCCAGGTCTTCCAGCGTGCCCCAGTGCAGGTACACGATGGAGCAGATGACCATCACGTGCATAATCTGGTGGCTGTTGCCCCAGTTGTCGAAGAGCCCCGGGCTCAGCCGCTCGGGCACCTGCACGATATTGACCACGCCCCCCAGCACCGCCAGCGCGTCCATGGTGAAGAACAGCCTGAGCGAGCGGGGGCTTCCGACGCCTTGGCCGAACATGCGGAACAGGAAGAGGCTAAAGCGGAACGCCGCCTGCCACACGAACGCCCGCAGCCGCAGCACGTTGGTGCGCGCGGTGGTGGCACAGTAGATGCCGTAGGCGGACAGAAGGATGTAGAGGAGCAGCGCGAGCTGGCGCACGCCCGGGTAGCACAGCAAGGTGATGTGGATGATGGGTAATGCACCTGGCGGCACAAGGAACAGCCAATCAGCCGACAGCACACGGATTGTTTGTTTGTTTGTTTTGTAGTTGTTTTGTAGGTTAATGAGGCTTACCCAACTTACCTATCTCTATCCTAAGTCCTAAACTTAACCTTCTGCAACTCTAACCTATTACCTAAACATAGCCATCTCTATCCTAATTCCTAAACTCAACCTCATGCATCTCTAACCTTTTACCTAAACTTACTCATCTCTATCCTAAAACCTAAACTTAAGCTTCTTTATCTCTAACCCCTTACCTAAACGTAACCATCACTAACCCAATACCCAAACAGAACAATATCTAAAACATATCTAAACACTGTGTGTGATCCATCATGGTTGACTGAACCATCATGATAGCCCCACCCCCAGCAAAGCCCTCTTGGTGCGTCTCCTCCGACCGGGAGACCTACCCAGGGTGTTGACCAGGCAGACCCCGAACATGTCGAGGGACAGCAGGTTGTCGTAGACCCCCTCGCCGCCCACGTGGTTCATGAAGAGGTGGTACAGCACGGAGCCCACGGTGGGAGACAGACAGGCCAGGTAGTGGACCACGCAGATCCACCCGCTCTCCACCTCCCCCCACGGGATGCTGAGGGGGAGCAGCACCAGGAACAGGAAGAAGGGGATGCCTGGAGGAGAGCAGGAGGTGGAGGAGGAGGTGAGGAGGAGGACAAAAGGGGGGGGGGGGGGAGATGGTTGACGGATGAGAGGGAGAGCGTGAGGAGGAGGAAGAGAGTGTTGGGAGGTGGCAAGGAGGGGATTAGGATTAGGAATGCAGGAGAAAGGCAGAAGACAACGTATTAGACTCCATGGGCTGTCTTGACAGCCAAGCATCCAAAGCGAACGTTATTCGCTGACGACATTAGATTGTTACGTTAGAAATTGCACCGATAAGTCAATGTTGTGAAATGTGTTTTTGGGGCATTCCTTACGTTCCGAATATAACCAAAATGAATGGGGTACAAAACTGTTGTATCGTCCTGACCTTTATGATAAAAGGTACCCTAACAGAGGTGGGTCCTGGTAGCTGTGACACCATGAGGATGTGGTCTTTAGGGCTGGAAGCCTTTCTCCGGGTCCCTCAAGCATCGCTAAGGCTAATCTCAGGGCTAAGAGCATTAGATGTAATGAAGTTAGCACGCAGGAGCAGGAGTAGCCTGCATGGAAACACACCACAGGTTCACTTCACAGGGGCCACGCGTCCTCATCAACACATCGATGCACGGCCCTGATCCACCACATGATGGTGAAACACTTAACACACCATCCAAGGCAGAAGGCACCACTTTGTTGGACTAGAAGAGCCACAAAAACATTCATATCCTAATTCATTATTAATCATCTCTAAAAGGCATGATGAGTGTCTTGTGTGTATTGGACATGTCATGTAGTTGTAGTAATGTAAGTGGTAGTAATGTAATGTGTATCCATAATGTGTATCCATTCTATTCTAGGAAACACCATGCATATAAATGTTTGTTGGACATAAAATGAATCATTTTCCAGAAACGTCTGACCATCTCCAATATCCTCCATTACCATTAAGGCCTGACATGAGTTATGTATATTTCATCGTCAATGCTACAGCTGCTCTC
Organism: Urophycis floridana; assembly: GCA_027123135.1. Classification (NCBI taxonomy): domain Eukaryota; kingdom Metazoa; phylum Chordata; class Actinopteri; order Gadiformes; family Phycidae; genus Urophycis; species Urophycis floridana. The sequence continues at coordinate 4,551,161 of JAOPUI010000061.1, forward strand.
TAAAGGAGTGTTCAGCGCCGGTATATTTTCAGGCCTGACAAGGAAAGATTAGAGTTAATCCCCTCCCCTCCCTGCATTCCCATTGGACGATGATCCTCTCTTGTCTGGGTTCCTATTGGATACTTCGAGTGAGGATGACAGCAGCAGGCCCCTGCGACCGGTTTGTGTTGACATCATCTAAGTAGGAAAGTAGCTAATTGTCACCTTAATGTGTAGTCTGCCAACTTGCCAATTACCACTTTCATGTGATGTTCTGCTACCTAGCTAATTGCCCCCTTAATGTGGTGTTCTGGCAACTAGCTAATTGCAACCTTAACATGGTGTTTTGCAAACTAGCTAAGTACCATCTTAATGTGGTGTCTGCTTAATTGTGCTAATTAGCTAATTACCACCTTAATGTGGCGTTCTGCTTACTAGCATAGTGGGACACTGCAGTAACAACAATGGCCTCTTGTGATACAAAGTGGTATTACAAGATGTTACAGGCCGGCTAACTTGAGTAAATATCTCTGCGACACAAAACAGACGTCTTTGACATCATCAACGTCAAAAACGTTCATCCTTCCCATCCTGTTGATAATCTAGCACATTGTACCTTTAACCCAGTGGTTCCCAACCTTTTTATTTAAATTGTGGCCAAAGTGTAGCATTTTTTGCATGTGCTTCAACACCCTTTTGACCCAACATCTGCCAGTAATATTACCGTCTCAGAGAACGTATGTGCATTACACCACACTAAGGGATTAGCTGTAGTTCATTTTGGTGATTAGTAGCAGTTTACCCGTGGCCATGAATCATTAGGCAATTTCCCACAGGCTGGAGGCTGGGAAACATTGCATTAACCTGTCAGATAGACTCACCATGCACCACATCTACATGCACCATGTAGATGTGAGAGGTCTCGCCATTTGTGTAGACGCAGGATCATGTATGTAGAGGTGAGAGCATGGAGTGCGGACAGACTAACCATTGGCGCAGATTCGAGACCATGCATGTAGATGTGAGGCCTCAGCCTGTGTGTAGATGTGACAGGACTCACCATGCATGGCGATGCGAGAGCAAGTGTGTAGATGTGAGGGTTAGACACCAGAGAACTAACACACTGTGTGTGGATGTGCAGGGACTCACCATGTGTGTAGATGTTTCCCAGCTCATTGTGCATGTAGAAGAGGCTGCGGAGACATTCGTGGGCGCTGGAGACGGGCCGGTAGCCCGTCAGCACGTACTTGTTGAACTGCAGGTGCTGGGGCGTCTTGGAGAAGTCCAGCAGCCGAGGGCCGCGACACGCGACCATCACCCCACCCCGACTACAGCCGTCGCCCCCGACGACCCTGACGAACAGGCAGGCACCTTCAGGGTTACATCCTACGGTGGGGGGGGACAGAGGAGCATTCCACACCTGAAGGACAGGTGCAGTCAAGTCGCTGACCCGAGGCTCCGGTCAAGTGGCATGCTCGCTCTTCAGCCAATCAGCAATGGCATGCTTCCCTCCCGGGCCAATTAGCGGCCGGCGCTTCTTACCGGGGATAAAGCTGCTCTAATCCCATGATCGGCCCCCCTTCAGCCCGGGATAGGACCGGCACGCACGCACGCACGCACGCACACACACACACACACACACACAATTAATTTTAAACAATACAATAAACTGGTAATACACTGGTAATTATAAACACCACATGCAATTCATATTCATGACCACATGCCCAGTAGCTGGGACCTATTCTTGAAAAATGTTTATATATTTTTTATATATATAAGTAGATTAAAGTAACAAAGCAACATGTGCATGTAAACATTGAAGCAGACTCGTGAGCAAGATGGAAACAAAGTGGATGTATTTAATCAAAAACGGTGACACAAACTATAAAAAAACATTTCCATGGTGAATAAATTAGAGTGACTGAGATAAAACATGAGAGCTGAGGAGACTCAATCAGCACATCGGACGTGTAACTGGCAGGGGAAACGATACACAAAACACACCAACAACACGCTAACGACAGCATCAGGACACACTAACAACATGTCAACAATACAACAGCAACACACTAACAACACGCGAGCAACATGCTAACAATACGCTAGCAACATGCTGACAATACGCTAGCAACATGCTAACAACGAGACATTTTTACCTCAAAACACAAAACAGGGATACGTAAATGACACACTAACACATGATCAACAATCAACAATTAAAAATGCTAAACTAGGAATTAAAAACAATTTACAACAGTTGAGACGAACGGTTGGAGCGGTGAGGTCATCTGGGGTCAGCCTGCAGGAGGGATGAGATAAGGGTGAGAGACGTCCCGGGGCAACAAAAGGTACCAAATTCTTTGAGGAGGAGAGAACACGTTACCTTGGTAACCGGCTGTTCCGAAGAAACCCTGCATGTTGTATTTGCTGCTCTTTCCACCTGACGGGATGTCATCATCATCATCCTTATCATTACTGTAATCACCATCGATCACTGACAGGAGTACTGTAGTAATAATAGTAGTGCTACTAGAAGTACTGACCGTATTTAGTGAGTGACTTCACCTCTCCTTCTACCTCCAAGGCAGGGGTGGGAGCAAGTTCCTTCACTGGGAGGGCAAATGTTCACATTATCATCAGCATCATCATGATGATTCTGTGTGTGTGTGTGTGTGTGTGTGTGTCACTAACTGTATGATTTCACTGCCGTCTCTGGCTCTAGGGATGCAGGGTCAAAGGTCAAGCCGGCTGTTTCTGCCATTAGACGAGAGAAGAAAGGTTAGCGTAACATACAGCTATACAACAGTACCGACCAGCTAACTAACGTACAACCAGAACTAGAACCAACTATATTTGGTTTTAGTTCTGGTTAGCAATTGAAATGCTCGAAACTTGTTCTGGTTTCTTTCTTACTGTATTAGTAGCAATGAAATGTTTCACCTCATGACAAATGTACTCTTTGTAAGTCACTTTGGATAAAAGTACCTGCTAAATGCCCTAAATGTAAATGTATATTGTTAGTTTAACAACGCATTACAACCCCACCCTACCATATTGTCCGACAGATCTGATGTCACCCACAGCACCCAGCTGCTGGGACTCGGACAGGCCTGGGTCACCTGTTTGCACACAGGAGAACCTTAGTACATTGAACCTAGTAAAGGAGAACCTTAGAATGCAGAACTTGTAACAGAACCTAGGAGAGGAAAACCTTAAAAACAGACCCTGTTACATCAGACCCATGTTCCATCTTGTGAGGAAGAATCTGTTCTAGCCCAGGAGAACGTATAACCTGTGTCATAGTGCGTGTGGTCGGTTTTGGGTCTGGTGTAGTTCTAGTTTGGGTCTGGTCTAGAGTGGTCTACTTCTAGTTTTATGTCTGGGCTAGTTCTGGTTTGGGTCCTTAACAACAGAACTGAAACTGGTTTCTACTCACCAGCGGTACCGAGGGGCTCTTGTGTGTAGGGAACCTTGCCGGCACCTAAAATAGAAAAACAACAATTGTTTATTTTAGTCCCGTTGTGTGGAAAGATACTCCAGGATTGGGAAATATCTATCCTTCTATCTCACCATATCCTCCCGACTTGGTTTCAGCTCCCCCTGCTGCCTCTGGCTGGTACTGCAGTCCAGCTGTGGAAGACAGAATCAATTCAAAATGTATAAAGCACTTCTCATGCAAAACAATGGAAACCCCATGAGATCGAGAAACTAGTTTGCATATAAGATTACACAATAAGCATTGAGGAGACAGCTAAACTTCTAACGTTTAAAAATATTGACCGATGGAAGTCAACAGAGAGAAGTTACCAGATGCTCCCAGTGGCTGAGATTCAGAAGGCCATGCCCCATAACCTGTAGAGAAAAACATGAACATGAATATATTTAGTATAACTTACATACAGTTTCTTCTACTTATTTTCAATAAACACAATAACAGCTACACATACACACACCACTGGAAGCTGATTGGTAAACAAGACAGAGGAAGCTTGACCAACACTGACCATATTTGGCAGCAGATTTTCCATCATCCCCGGGAGCCTGTCCTCCATAAGTTCCTCCATACCCTGAGGAGACAGACGGCCATCAAATGGTCACATGACCTCCCTAAACACACCCCCATTCAGCCCATTGTCTGGAGATCACCAAGGATTGTCAAGTTCAGGTAAGGGATTGTGTGTGTGTGTGTGTGTGTGTGTGTGTGTGTGTGTGTGTGCGTGCGTGCGTGCGTGCGCTTGTGTATGTGTGTGTGTGTACCTGCTCCTAATCCTGGTACACCTCCTTTTCCAGCACCATAACCTGTGAAAGTTACATTATATTAACCTTCTAAACCTCTCATACACAGTAAACATGACAATATTACACTGTCAAAAGATCATTCTCAACCACATATCCTGTAACACACACACATACAAGTATGAATGAATGTGTAATGTATGTAATATAATGTATGTACTTTATATATATGTATGTACTGTATAAATGTGATTCCTTTATACCGGTCCTCTCACCGTACTGTCCGGCCCCCGGCCCCAGAGCCACTGGTTGACCAGCGAATGGCAGTCCTCCAATCCCTGAGTCACAGCACACTTCCTCACAACCATATATGGCAACATCCTGGCTAACATTCTCTTACTCGTACGAGGTTGGGTTTAGAAAACAAGCAATCTGGTTTGGTCTGCCACTCATTCTAGCCTATCAATAATTCACATTGTCTATGTTGCTATAGTAACCAGGAATCTAGCCAGCAACCTCTCCATCTCTCGTTGTGTCAGGTGTCTTTGGCATGTGTGTGTGTGTGTGTGTGTGCATGTGTGTGTGTGCGTGTCTGTGTGTCTGTGTATGTGTCTGTGTGTGTGTGTGTGTCTGTGTATGTGTGTGTGTGCGTGTCTGTGTGTGTGTGCGTGTGTGTGTGCGTGCGTGTGTGTGTGCGTGTGTGTGTGCGTGTGTGTGTGCGTGTCTG
>JAOPUI010000061.1:4565905-4581376 GCA_027123135.1 Urophycis floridana
GACCATCACCAGGCATGTACAGGTACATGCCTGGTGATGGTCACCTGGTGGTGCATAAACCAATACGTGTGGCAGAATATATTTGTATATATTAGCAGAGGAGTGATGAAGGGTGAGGAGGTTGAGGAAGAGGAAGAGAGGGAGATGGAAGAGGAGGGTGTGTACCATAAGTTGGTTGTCCGTTTCCCTTTGTTGGTTTGTTCCCAGCGGCTCCGAGGTGGCCTACAAAGCACACAGCATGCTCAAGACACACAGACCACACGTATCATGTATCACGTATCATGTTATGTATAAACATCTGCATTTATACACACCATTTCCTTTGGTTGCTTGGCCAGGAGCTTGTCCAGCATGAGCTCCATAACCTGTAATATAAGTATTTTTGTAATCTATCTGTGTGTGTGTGTGTGTGTGTGTGTGTGTGTCTGTGTGCATTCATATATGTTTGCTGCACTTTATGTACCGTTCCCCTTGGCTCCTTGTCCATTAGCTGGCCCTGCATGCGCACCATAACCTGAAATATACAGTTTGTACATTGTGTTGAACATGTGGTGTACACGTGCATCCGTGTGTGTGTGTCTACATAGTCATACGTTACAATATTTATTGATGTACAAACCGTTTCCTTTGGTTCCCTGTCCATGAGCTTGTCCAGCTTGGGCCCCATAACCTGTGAGTACAGGTTAATTTGTTACATTAACATACTTTTGTGTTATGTTATCTCTGTGTGTGTACTATGGCTGTGTGTGTGTGTGTGTGTGTGTGTGTGTGTGTGTGTGTGTGGACACACACCAAGTTCTGAAACAAGTCCATTACAAACCATTTCCCTTGGTTCTGTGTCCGTTCGCTTGTCCTGCATGGGCGCCATAACCTGAAATATATATAATTTACACATATGTATGCATGTATGTATGTTGTTGGCCATATATTACATTTATGCATGTAGAAGTATGTTATATGCATGGTAATATACCGTTTCCTTTGTTTGCCTGTCCGTTCGCTTGTCCTGCATGGGCACCATAACCTGTAATATATAACATTTACATATATGTATGTATGTTGTTGGGAATATATTACATTACATTACTATGCATGTAGAAGTATGTTATACTGTATGCATGATAATATACCATTTCCTTTGGATCCTTGTCCATTAGCTGGTCCTGCATGGGCACCATAACCTGTAATATGGGTTCATGTTAAATAACATGCATGCATGTATCAAATTAACATGTTATGGTTGTACATAACATGCATGTTTGTATATTATATGTAATATACCATTTCCTTTGGTTCCTTGTCCGTTAGCTGGACCTGCATGGGCACCATAACCTGTAATATGGGTTCATATTAAATAACATGCATGCATGTATCGAATTGACATGGCATGGTTGTATATAACATGAATGTCTGTATATTATATGTAACATACCATTTCCTTTGGTTCCCTGTCCATTAGCTTGTCCTGCATGGGCACCATAACCTGTAATATATATAATCTACATTTATGTATGTATGTATGTTGTTGGGAATATATTACATTACATTACTATGCATGTAGAAGTATGTTATATGCATGATAATATACCATTTCCTTTGGTTCCTTGTCCGTTAGCTGGTCCTGCATGGGCACCATAACCTGTAATATGGGTTCATGTTAAATAACATGCATGCATGAATCAAATTAACATGTTATGGTTGTATATAACATGAATGTCTGTATATTATATGTAATATACCATTTCCTTTGGTTCCTTGTCCATTAGCTTGTCCTGCATGGGCACCATAACCTGAAATGAAGGTTAATGTCAAATGACATGCATGCATGTATCAAAGTAACATGTTATATATGTCTGTAACATGCATGAGTGCATGTATATTATATGCAATATACCATTTCCTTTGGTTCCTTGTCCATTGTTTTGTCCTGCGTGAGCACCATAACCTGAAACATACATTTATGTTAAACATGAGTCAACATGCAGGTATGAAGGTATGTAGGGATGTTATACCTATGCAAGTCCATAACATGTATTTTACATGTGTGACTGACCGTTGTATGTCATTTACAAACCGTTTCCTTTGGTTCCCTGTGCGCTGGCTGGTCCTGCATGAGCGCCATAACCTGAAACATACATTGACCTATTGACCAACTGTTATCATACTGGCAGTTAATTGATATTAAGTTATAAAATATAAAAATATACCGTTACCGTTTCCGCCCTTCACCAGTCTGCTAGACGGTCCGAACTGAGCCCCATATCCTGAAAACATTACAATGTAAATGTGTGTGTGTGTGTATGTTCTAGACTGTCTGGTAAATGTTATGTTATAATGTTATTCACAAACCATTTCCTTTGGTTCCCTGTCCGTAAGCTTGTCCTGCATGGGCACCATTACCTTAAATATACATCAACATTTGTATACGTCATGTCTACATAACACATATGTCTGTCTGTATGGTATCTGTATGTATTACATGAATGCTTGTATGTATAACATACCATTTCCTTTGGTTCCCCGTCCATAAGCTTGTCCTGCCTGGGCACCATAACCTGAAATATGTATAATTATGTTTATATGACTTCAACTTACATGTATGCATTATGTAATGTAATGTAATTGTATGTAAATAAGCAAAAGCATGGTATATGTAAGGAATCTACACACCATTTCCTTTGGTCGCTTGTCCGTTAGAACCATAACCTGAAATATATACAGTACATATGTTATATGTACAGTTGATTAATGTTGTCATGATGACACCTCTTTAGAGTAATTAAAAAGTAATTAACAAGCCCACACACCATTGGACTGTGGACCGGCAACTGCAGCACCACCTAAAGGACACAGAACATATGGATACAGTTGGTAATTATCCTAACGGCATATTGCTTTAAATAATAACTGATACGATAAGTATCCAGGCACCCACCTGCCCCTTTGATTGGCTCCCTTCCCTGTTGGTTCTGTGCCCCTGAAGCCCTGCCCACACCTGCAAGCATATTTGTATTACACATTCTACCTTTGTCAGGTACATATAAAGAGCAACTTAAAAATCAAACCACAGTCACCTCATAGGCTGGGCCCAACACTGGTAAATACAATCCCTGTGTGATTAATTGAATCAGTCCAAATGGGGACTAGGTCACATCACTTCCCATGAAAACTACGGCCCAATAGATTCTATGGTGAAGTTGATTATATACTAACAGTTGTAGTTACACTTGAAACTGCAACATTTTATTCACCTTTAGAAGGCATCAACATTCTGCCAATGCCGCCGCCATTTTGAATGTTCATTCCTAAAATGGAGGAGAGAAGAGAGATGAGCAGGAGTGCAGCGAGAACAGGAGTCAGATCTGGTGTTATGCAGTCTGGACGTAATATAGATGTAGCGTGAACAGACGCAGAGTTTACCATTAGGTTGTCCGTTGGCCACTCCAAAAGTAGAGCCGTAACCTTGAACAGAGAATTACATGTTAGCGCTTAGTGCTTATCTGTAGTAACATGTTAGCATTTAGTGCCTATCTGTACATGTAACAGTATGTATCATTAACATGTCATACTGATGTATGAATGCATATTGTTTATGTTGCATTAACATGTAGTGTGTTGTCTTAAACATTGATAATCTTAAGGTTGTAATAATGATGTTGTATTATTATAAAGTATATGCAACTGATTTACCAGCAGCGTATCCGTTGGGAACACCAGCAGCAGGCCCATATCCTAACACACGGGTCAAAGTGTAGCTGGAGTTAACAGGTTAATAGGTATCAAGTGACAGAAAATAGTTATTTACAATGTATTAAATGTGTACTTATTATTGGCATAATAATGCCTGAAGTTGAACACTTTGAGTCTAACATTTAATGCTGACCGTTTTAAATTAAAATGCAGACGACGACTGCCGTTTATCAGGTGAGTTTATGCCAGACTATAATGTCAGGTTAGTAAGTTACATTAAGTTTAAGTTCAGCTGAATGGGGAGTCTGTTGGAGGCTCGTTAAGCTAAGTTAATTGATAAGTCAGGTAAGTGATGTTCTAAAGTCAAGTTAAGGTCAATTTAAGTAATAGTTCAGCTGAATGGGGAGGCTGTTGGAAGCGCCCCTCACAATCACATGTCAGGTTCAGCCCGCCCCTACCATCGCCGCCTCAGATCGCCAGGGCAACGCAGATGAAACGTAGTTTCACGTATTTTCACGAGAGCACACGAAATCCTGGAGGAACGGAAAGGGTGTGGCTGCACTTAAAAGACAGGGGGCCAACGTTGCCGAGGTAACCGGCCCCTGGGCCAACCTGACATGATTGTTTGAAATTTGGCAGACACACACCAGTCTGTCTGTCTTGCATCCCTTTCTTCTTTCTCTTTCTGTCTGTCTGTCTGTCTCTCTCTATCTGTCTGTCTGTCTGTCTGTCTCCAACTCTTCCCATCACCACCTCTCATAGTCATGAGCCCACCTGAATTGAACAAACGTTTACATTGTGTTAGTTACTTAAAAATACAAAGGAACAAAATCACAAAGCTGTGTTACAAATACAAATTACAAATTATTGCTTGGATTCTTAATTGCTTTTTCGCCCTTTTTTTGAGGCCCGAATGCCTCATCCTTTAGTTTAGTAGAATCACACGGCGTCGCCAAACATGGAGGAAGTCATCTCACCTCTCGTCCGCACCTCCTGCAGGAGCAGTAGGAACACCGCCGTCCGCATCACCTGGCCCGTCGCCGAGGAAACGCCCGGATGCAGGCCCATCTCCGTGAATATGCTGCAGTACAAGCCCAGCTGGAGGACGGGATGGAGGGGACGGAGGGAGAGAGAGAGGACAGTATAGCAGTATGCCCCGGGTCCTGGGGGCCCTCATATACCCTCTGTTTCCCGTAGGGGCCCCCCCTCCTTCCGGCTCCGCCCCTGGCTCCGAGGATCAGCCTCCCTTGGTCATCGGTGGGTTCCCGTGTGCACACCGAACAACTCTCCACTTAAAAGTACACACAGACGCAGACAGCCCGTGAGTGATGGGGCCCTCGCCCAGAGGCCCCGACCTTGTCAACAGAGTGCTCGTAAACTTAGCACTGACCCGTCACACATTAGCAGAGCTAATGGAGGGTTCCAAATTGGGTTTAAAAGACTGGGGATGACAACCATCCTTCTAAGTAACCAACTCAACACACCAACGAACTGCACAATGGCGAGACACCAGAGAAAACTGTCAGATGCCCTTTAGCTGGGACGTGAGTCACTCCAGAGCAAGCGCACACACTTCCATCAAATCATTCTGTGGGATTTTATCAGAATCCGAATGCAGGAAATGAAGCTCCAGAGACTGTTAACAAACATTTTGTATTGAGATTACTTCATCCATAAAGGCCTGACTGTGGATACGTTGCAGCCGTTTCCTGCCTCACCGATCAGTTACCAGTGAAACCATGACCAGAAACTGAGGGTCATGGTCCAATCTTGGAGAACAGGAGAACCTCAACAGTGTCTGGACACGTCTACACTTCAGAGCTCGGCATCTTCTGAGAAAAGATGACGTTATGGATCGGTTAAAGAAGAGAGACAAGCTCCTTGTGTGTTTTAAGGAAGAGAAGAAACGAGGGAAGATCTCTCGCCTCTTGACCGGATTCCTCAGCTCACTGCCAACTCCTCATTTGGGGTCAAGGAGCGTGCGTGTGCTCCAGCTGTCAAGACCCCTTACACACTTGGATGTCTCCCAACCAAACAATCTTCACCATGTCCTGGAATAAACCGAAATAAAATATCTGCGAGCATTCGTTCACCAGTCCAGTTTTAAATAACCCCTTGTTGAGAAGTTCCCCCTCATTAACATACTGTCGTTAAGATTTTATGTATGCTTAGACAAATTTTAAATACTTTTGTTTCACTGGTTGTAGTTTTTGAGAAAATGTTGATAGGACAGTGCAAGCCCTGAGTTTTAGTTTAACTTTTGTTCAAGAGATACTGAGCCTTTCATGGGCTGTTGACACAAAACAATGTGTGGAAGCAGTTCTGAGTGTATGGCAAACGCGTCTTTCCACAAGCTACCAACAAAACCTTAAACTTAAAACTGCCCCCATATAAACCCCTCCAATTTCATAGACCACACCTCTTCCCTGTACCTGACCAGAATGTCATACCTGGCCCATCACATTCTCTCAATAGGAAGGTCACATGGTTTGATTGCTCTTGGGAGTCCATCAGACTGAGGAACACCTGCCCCGGGAGGTGGTCTATGGCAGCGTTTCTCCAAACCAAGGAAACGGGGACTGGCACTGGTCCGTGCAGCAGTGGTTACTGAGCCACCGTCCAGCTGTTTCAACAAGCAGTTCATGTTTGTCAGGATGTGCAGCAAATACTCATGGGAAGGAAGGAAGGAGCCCCAAAACCTAGAGGGAAGAAACCTTGAGAAGGGACACAGAAGAGGGGGTCCCTGGAAGGAGGGATACCTCTTGACTGGGAAGACCAACGTATCAGAACGCAAAAGGAAACAAGGATTATGAAAGAAAAGTCAAGTTATTTGACCGTCGTTCTGAGAAGGAACAATTGTCTTGTTTGGGGCACATGGTAGGACCAACACTAATTTATAGATTATGAAAATACGATCCAAACCACACAATAGAATATGGTCAAACCATCTTCAAGTCCCATGTTGAATGAGTCCTCGAAATGTTTTAAGAAATAAATTCATGCTTTTTTTTTTTACAGAATTTTATTAATCTTGCAAGTGCTCTATAGTGCATTTTAAATAATTCCCGTTTCCAAGTGAAACAATATTTTACAACTGAGATATTTAAACATGGGGAATACAGTGCAATGTGCGCTATTCCACATATGTACATACGTTCACTTGGTTTTACAAAAGTACCAAATAAAACAAAACATTATGCACAGCCTCTCCTGTTGTGCCAGAAGGTAGCATTTAGCATTTCTACAATGAACAGATATGTGTAGCTGTACAATCATAAATTACTATACAACCCCAAGAATCTCAGCCACAGCAAGTTAAACTCAGTTAAGAAATGATAGTGTAGACTACGGCCAAAACCCTTTCGGCCCCAAACGTTACGATCCATCAAGGTGCTTTCTCGGAAACTGCTCGACAACGGTTCGCAGGAAGAGCTAGCCGAGCCCGTTAGTACCAAGCTAACAACACTGAGGCCAAGCAGCGCCGATAAAAAGCAGGTTTAACTCAAGTCAACCTGAAAAAGCAGAGAGTAAACACAACGTCCCGTGGGATCCGAAGGGGGAGAACATAAAAAACAAGATAAAGGAAATAAAATGGAAACGGCGTGCGGGAAACGTGAGGGACAGGGGAATAAATACATTTGTTATTTACAGTAGATCTGGACGGAGAAACACGAGTCCACCGCGTCAGCTGACTCCTAGAGTTATGTTCACAATCTGCTGAAGAGAATAACTTCTGGGGCTCCACCCTCTCACGACGGAAGAGCCAACCCTGTCGCAGATCTAGAACAAAATGAACATGTCAACACTGAAGTAAAAACATACCAAACACATCCCAAATGGTAAAACGGAAAGTAAAGGCCAAATTATAGTTCTGCCTCAGCCACACACACAGAGTTCAGCCTGCCTGGCACCGCATGGCACACTTAAGTCTTTCCCTACTAGGTATATTTGTCGGGATGTCTGCAACAGTATAAAAGATACCATGGGTACCATGCATAATTCTATGGGAACTATGCAGCGCAGATGTACAATTTGGCCTCAAGACAGGAACGATGAGTGCAGACCTCACAGAAGGGAGGTGGCAAAGATGGCCGAGCAGGACTTACTCAATGTTGCTCTTGAGCTGGTGGACGGTGCGTTTGTCCAGGTATCGGCAGAACAGCGTGAGGAGGTTGGAGGGGAGCAGCAGGGGCTCCACCAGGGAGCACTGGGACAGCTCGCCTGCCACCTGGAAGATGGTGTCCGTCCTGGATCATTTAAAAAATGAATGAGATGAGAAGCCCGGGGCCACAGAGACCCAGGAGAGGTGGTATCGGGGAACCGTTTAGGACGGTACCAGGTCTCGAAGTCTCCGATGCTGGGGTCCAGGGGGATCCCGGAGGACAGCAGCCTCTCCCCTTGGGACAAGAGGGCGTAGAGCAGGGACAGGCCAAACTGGGAAGTCACAAGGTGATTCATCATCACAAACTGATCCCACATCACATAATTTTCTGAATATAACCATCACCAGCAGCGTCAAACTATAAGGTTGTATAGATTGTATCGATCTCACAGCTCAAATCAAATTAACACCAATATTTCAGTGTTAAACTGAGTGCGTGCCTTGTTCTGGCAGGTCTGCATGAGGCACCCGGGACCCTCCTGGGTCTCCCCTAGGGTCGTCAGGTTCTTGAGGATGACTATGAGCTGGCTGAAGGTCAGCACTGAGATCAAGGGTCTCAGGGAGGGGTAGAGCACCGGGAGGACCTTGGGGTAAACACACAACACTTACAGACTGATGAGCGTAGGAACACATTGTCGAAGAAAGCGTGTCCATCTCGTGTCCCAACTAGGAGAAGCTGGTGAACGCATCAGCTGCCCACATTTCCCTTCGCTAGTTACTGGTCTGTAGAACACGGTCTGGTCCCACAGCGTGGACCACGGTCTGGTTCCACAGCGTGGACATGTGTACCTCGTCCGTGTCCCGGCTCATCAGCACGGGGAGGTGAGAGGTCACCACGTTCAGGATCCGCAGGCCGGCGGCATGGTCCAGAAATGGCAGCAGACGGGAAATCAGCTTCTTCCCCTTGTTGAACATGAGACACGACAGGAACTCGACACCCGTCTCTCTGCCACAGAGTGCCAGGGTTCATGTTAGAAGACTGTCCGGCACCCTAGTGTGGACCGACAAGCTGGAGGGCTAGCTTTGTAGTAGACCGAGGGTGCCTGCCTCGAATTTAAGACTGACTATTCTTGACACATCAGATCGCATGTCTGCCCAGTCAATATCTTTGCACACCAAACCATCCCTGAATGAGGGGCTCTTCTGTGTTGCTTCAAGGTTCCTTACCTCTGGGGTTGTGAATCCCTATTAAGAACTTAAGAATTACTCATTTGATCCCGTGAGGGATCAATCGTGAATTAGTGACACACTCAGAACACAGTGATGGTGAAGCACACAGTGAGGTGAAGCACACACTTAAACCCGATGCAGTGAGCTGCCTGCAACAGCGGCGCTCGGGGAGCAGTGAGGGGTAAGGTGCCTTGCTCAAGGGCACTTCAGCCGTTCGCACTGGTCAGTGTTCGAACCAGCCACCCTCCGGTTACAAATCCGAAGCCCTAACCAGTAGGCCCCGCCAGCCCCCCTATTAGACCATGTTGCATCTGGCTATACCAAAAAAAGATTCTTTCCTCCACTCCTAGTCCAATTGGTTCCCAGCACCATGTGTGAAGGTTCAACTATAAAAGCTGTACTAAAATTGCAATGAACTCACAGGGCGTCGTCGTGCTGCAGCTGAGACAAGATGTTTTGCACTTTCCTCCGAGTCTTCTCCTTCAGCTTCTTCTCTTCCACCTCAGCCAAAACCTGGCCCTTCATCCTGTCTGCCTCCTCTACCTCCAGCAGAACCACAAAGAGCTACAGAGCAGAAAAACTATGAAGAGCAGAACAGTAGAACCCGGACAGTCTGAACATAAGCATGAAGCAAGCAAGAAAATAAGAATCACAAAGGGCTGCAGAACTTTGGCTTAAACCACAGAGATGATCAAGTTCAGAATACCACTCCAAGCACGTTACCTTCTCCATCTGCATCAGGACCTCCAATTGCTGTGTCTTTGTGTCTTTTGGTTCCTTGTGGATATAAACAAGACAAAGGCAGACAGAGTAATTCACCATTCAAGACCTCCTTACAGTCTCAGGAAGGAGGGATCCATCTTCCGTGTTCCTATGGGTATTAGGAGGTTTTCCTTTAAGCCCTTTAGAGGAGTTAGGGGGTTTCATATGTTGCGCCATTGACATTTGCAGTTCTTACCTCACACAGTCCATGGGTGTAAGGGCTGTACTAGTGGTCTTCAAGGTTCTTACCTCATGCGATCCATGCGTAGGGTGGGCATTCACAGCACCAATGGCCCTGCGAGGCGAGTAGCATGTGGACACGGCCACCTGGCCCAGAGAGCCCTCTATGTGGACCACTGTCAGAACCAGAGGGACAAACCGTTCGGTGCATGTACAAGACAGCAGAAGAGAACCTTTAGTGTGCCGTCATGTCCTTAAACTAACCAATGAACCACCAATGCGCAAAGGACAAATGTATGACACTTTTGTGCCAAGGTGCCCCAGAATGTACCAGCAATGTGCTATGCCTGCACCCTTCAATCAAACACAGCAAACATTTCTCGACCGAGGGACTTCAAAATTAAATTGGTCATACAAACTATTGGTATAACCACCATGACGAGTTTTCAAAATGGCGGATGACCTGGTGTGTAGGGTCCAGTCTTCGTGATGTAGGGCGTGACAAGTTTCGGAGGGTCCCTCTTGCTCCGTATTCCAAGCTCCTCCTCCACCAGCTTGGCCTCCAGCCGCCGGTAATATTCCTATAATAAAACAGACATCACCTGCACCCACCCAGCCAGCCCATCCTCACCCACAGAGATGTCACTCCCATCCAATATAGATAAACGAGATAGAGAGAGAGATCCCCACCTGGTAGTAATAGTCCTCCAGGTACGGGTTCTCCATCTGCAGCTGGATCACCTGTAGCCTGGTGATCCACTCCTTCTCCTTCTCCGTCATTAGGTGGCAGTACGGGTCCCAGCTCTCCACCTTCCTGAGTGATGAGCCATCATCCAGACACATCATGAGCTTTTTCGGACACGGTTCATTTTGACAAACACCGTAATTACAAACCCACCTCTCAGCTGTCCGTTTCTGGCTAAGCAGTCTCTTGTGTTGGGGGTGGAGCTGGGTGACGGGCCCAGGGTACCTGGATGGGAGATGGGTGACCAATATAAAGGCTTTCCTTTAAAATAGGTGGTCATGGTAGAATTTACAAACTACCAGTATTGAAATTGAGGGACAACTAAAGTCTCACGCATGGATTACCTGATAGCGGCCGTTGGACCACCATCATCTGGTCGAATGGGGTAGTGCATACATTTTCTGATTGGCCAATAGTACTTCTATGTAGTGACTTCAACATGTACCATTTAGTGTAGTGCCGTGCTCTGGTTCTACATTACAATGAGACAAAGTGATAAACTACAACCAAACCTGAAAGGCTGCATGGGATTGGACAAGGGGCTGTAGAAGGGGGAAGGGCCTGGGGAGTTGGCACCAAAGCGCAGCTGCATCATCTTGGGGGTCTGAGGCTGAAACAGGTGACATGGGTACAGGAAACGTTTTAACCTGCCCCACAAGCTTGAGATCACAGCCCAGTGACTCACTTCATCTTTGTGCACAAGACAAACCAATGGCCATCGTGGCCAAGCGCCATGACGTGAGCAGCATCTGGGGCTGCGTCTGACCCTGGAATGTACCTGGCAGTAGGGTGAGCTAAAGTGACGTTTTATCACCTGGCCGTAATGTTGGGAGGCCACGTGCCGCGGCTGGACCGGGGAACCAGGGATCATGGAGCGGTTCATCTGAGAGACCAACAGCGTGGGGAGCTTTAAAGACCACACTCTCGTAACACAACCCACGTTCAGAATGACCCCGTCAATACCGCACACAATGACTACAACGTTCAAAAGGGTGACATTTGGCAATCAAATGAAGCAACACAAGAATACGTGCCCAGTTCTTGAGGGGCGGGGCGGGGCAAGGCGCAGGCCGATGACTGAAGAGCCTATTGGAGAAGGCTTCTCCCCGGGGCCGAACGCTCCGCCCTCTGAACCCCAAGAAGGGGTAGGGCGAGTCCCCGGCCTGAGAGCTCCCACGTTGACCTTTGCCCCCGTGGCCGTCGATCACACACACAATAGCATTGTCCTGCACATGCACACGCACACATACGCATAACACGAAAACATGATGGTCCAGCTCTACTAGTTCCTTCCCACGGGCTGGTTCCTTCCTACTGGAAACCACCCGAGCTAGAGAAAGCTTGCATGGTATTGTAAGATAGCCTGACATCAGCAGATCAATTGCAAATGGCTATCAGTCTGAAACCTCCAAGTTCATTTTCAATTTCCACCGGAACAACTCTGCATCGCTAACCAATCTCCACAGTGAAGTCCTAGCTGCCCCGTGAACACAGCTCTCAGCTCAAATGATATGTTGACGGACCTCTAGTATGGATCCGGTTGTTCTGTTCTTCCGGCAGGATGGTCCCATCCACTGCAACACAACACACACCCGTTAAAAAACACTGCATTTCAATAGTCGACACACAAGAACTTTCAACGGCATCGGCCTTCTCAAAAGTTAGGAAAAACGCCTCAGTCATGGTTCAATTCAAACATTCGATCAATACATTCTCATTTTTTACATACATTGACGTTTTTTCCTAATGTATGGCTGTATGAGCACAAGTTAAGCCCGTCACCCCTCTACAGGAGACGGAGACACGAATAGAGATGACTCACGGCTGCTCTCTCCATCGTGGCCCAGGGCAGAGCGGCTCCACAGTCCACTATGGCACTGTCCATCGTCTGAAACACCACAGAGCAGTACTCTCACACACACAGTGGCCAGGAATGAGTGGCATCGCTGATCACTACCCAGGATGGAGGTTCTGATCACCTTGAGGCTGGGCCGGCCCTCGACTGTTCGCACCACCGCTGGGTCCTCGAACATCTGGGCTCTGATCCTGCCCCCCCGTACCGCACACCCTCCTCCTCCTCTACCTCCACCTCCTCCTCCTCCTCCTCTGCTGCTGCTCCGCTGGCCCCGGAGGCCGAGGGGAACCAGCTGCTCCTTGTGTTTGGGAGGAGGCGAGAGAGGGAGGGAGGAGAGGGGAGGGGACACTCTCGGGGCTGGAGGGTCAATGGGTGCTGGAGGAACGATGACGTCGCTTCCCTTGTGCGCCACATCCAGATCTAGGTGCAGGGAGACAAGAACCTGCATATGGATTCTGTTGTGGCTCCATTAGCCATCATTCATCAGCACCTCAGGAGCGTGTTGTGTGAGCCGGGGATACGCCAGCGACGAGGGATGGACACACACACGCATGAACACGGACTTCCGAGTAAAAATGAACACACTAACACGTTGTGGAGGAAGGAACACCTTTTGTGCGTGTCGGTGGTTCCTCACCCATGCCGAACGTCTCGTCGTTGTAGAAGTCGATGTCCTCGTCCTCCTCAGCCATGGCCTGCAGACCGCAGTCCATCTTCTCCTCCTCCCAGACACCTCCAGTGTCGGGCCATGATGCCCCCTCCTCTTCCTGGGGAACCGACGGACACTGGACACCGGAGAGATGCGAGACCACAGCACTTTGAGGAGACTTGCTCCTTGTGGAGACCCGGTCCTTGTTTAGAAGCTTCTCATTTCAAAAGACACACACAAGCTTTGACTATTTTTCCATCAATAGACTACGCAGTCCTACGCAGTCCTCTTCAGTCATTCCATAAAATATATGATCAAATCCTTCCATATGAAATTAACATTTTGAATGTTAAATTAAATGATTTCATATTTGCTTTGGCTCAAAAGGCCAGCAATGGTGTTTACATGAGTAACAGCACTGAAGCCGTCTTTGGGTATTTAATGTCAGTCAATGTTCACTGTACAAGAGGCTCATCTGTGTGCCCATGAAATGGATTCAGAACCCAAGAGTTTCAGTCGACATATAGTTGCGAGCTATAATTTACAATAGTATAAATTAAAGACAGTGACATCCATAACTGTTGGTAGACAACACTTCAAAAGAATGCCTCGGAGTTAATCCACACTTTGATGTTGTAATTTGCCGGTTTGGTTCTCACCTGAATCAAGTTACCAGTCCATTAGCCTACGACTTGACACACCGCAAGCTCGTATTACAAGTTTTCATTAATCAGTTGCGAAGTTCTAAAACAAATATCCGGAGAGACTCTAGACAGGATTTTGTCCAACTTGATTATTGTTCGGTATGTGCGGGGCGCATGGCGTGCAGAACTACCACGTCCAGTCAATTAAGGAGAACGGGATTTACGCTCAACTCCCGCAATGCGAATATTATGTGTAGTCATTGTGAAATAGGATTTAAAGGCCGATTCACCACAGACCCTTCAAGCTATGAGAGTCATAAGCGATTGATATAACAAGTGAATATTTGCCATAAAGATTCCTGATAAAACCGCGTGTGCCAACAAGCCCACACGTGCGCGCGGATTGTTGTCCACGTCCAATTGAGCATCAATTATGTGACTCCGTAATTGATTTAGGAAACCATTACTTACCCGCTGTTCTGAGTCACTCATGTTGTGCTTGTGTGTGTGTTGTGAAAGTTACTGAATTGATGCTCGTGTATCGCTATGACTCCTGTTACCTGTCTCACGGACACCTGTTGACGCGCTCATCAGCCTATTTAAATGAGCGCGCAGGCGCACAGCTGCGTCAACACAACTAGATGACGCAAAGACAGAAACAGGCCGCACTTCCTTGGGTTTCAATGTATTCTTTGGTTTAATAAAACTGCATAGAAGAAAGTGACAAAATTAAAAAAAAAAAAAAAAAAAAAACAGCTTTGGCACATAATCGTAGCAAGTACATGAAAGTGATTTAGGCGGTAGACGCCATGTGTAAAAGCAATGGCAGTGACAATATAATACTGTTGGTAGTGTAAAGTGGAAATAGTCAAGGAATTCTCCTTCATTTAAACAATCATTTTAAACTCTCAATTAAGATTCAATCTTTCACCCTTCATGGTTCATGTTGCCCTTTTTATGCAAGAGAGCTCCACGGTAAATATTCAATTTGAATATGTACAAAATGTAAACAAATTACATACAACAATTAGAAACCTCAATCGCTCGTCAATTAAAAGCATTTTAGGGACGCCCCGATACAACTTTCTGGTGACCCAGACCAGAACCAGTCCTGGTACTTTGTAGACATTTCCTCTGGTAGAAGTTATGGCAATTTGATATATAACAGTAAAAACATTGTATGAAGTGGATCTTGGTGTCGGGGGGGCGTGGGGCGGGATTATCTGGTACAAAAGTCCTCTTTAGGCCTGAGGTGTGGGACCACCGGTGTCAGTGTCACTGCTTGGTGTGCAGCATCACGGTGGCCGGTGGCCCTGGGACACGGTTCACTCTACACACTAACTTCTCCTGGTGGACGTCGACAGACCGGCACGCCACCGTCCGCTCTCTCTCCCCTGCACCATGAACGAGGCCGACGGTCCGACTGACATGAAGACCCTCAGACTCTCCGGCTGTCACTCGGGCGGCCTACAAGCCCCCAGAACCACAAACTAACAGCGGGTCGTCTGACGCCTCGTCTCCTTCCCTCCCTCACACTCCTGCCGGCCCGGGCCCGCCCCCCCCCCCCCCCCCCCCGCCCCCCCCCCGGGGCTGGCGGCGGGGGGGGGCGGGGGG
>JAOPUI010000061.1:4597049-4617257 GCA_027123135.1 Urophycis floridana
CACACACACACACACACACACACACACACACACACAAAATACAGTCACACACACACACACACACACACACACACACACACCTCAAGATCAAGAAAGCTTGTGAGCTTGACAGGTGGCCAGGTGTGAACCTGGAAATTCCCTTTTACTGTTCCCTATACTGTACTTCCTAGCAGACCGGCCTCACCATCAGAAAATATCGGCGAAAAGTTCCAGCTCAGTGTCTGCACTGTATTGGACAGTTAGCCTTGTGTCTCCACTGCTCTGTGCTCCAAGATCCATGAGCCCAGTGCCAAGCCCAGTGCTAAGAGCCTAATTTTACTTTGACCTCTGACCTTTTGGCAACGCTTGGCGCCAACTACATCATATTCAACTCCAACATAGTGGGGGTAAAAATAAAAGAACGAGTACACGGTTTTATTTGTTAACAATTCTCGATACGTCGCAATTCTTGATATGTTCGCTCTACCTGGCAATTAGCTGCCGCTCAGAACAGCTCATTGCCTAGACAGGCAGCCCTTGCCTGTCGTGACCATTGGGCTTTACAGACTCACACAGCGGGGCTTGGTAGCAGTTTAACCATATTCAAAGCAAAACTGAAAGTAAACATTGACTGAAACCCATTTCACGAGAGAAGGCAGCACTCCACCGCAGCTCACGCTGAGCTTCTTCACGGTGAATTAACATCAACAACGCCTCCTCAGTGCTCCATGGTTGCTTTTTGTCCGATATGTAACGTGAGATTAGATTTGAGGGGGGGGGAGACAAAGCCCTAACGACGTATCTGGGTTTGCTTGGTGCTCAGCCATGGAAACGAGTTCACGCTCATGAATTGTACAGAGGTCGCGTGATATCAACCTGCAGACAAACAACTTAATCTCGACACAAAAACACCAATAGGCAACCTCCTTGATAAAAAAAAACTGCCTAAATACATCAAGCTGATACTTTAATGGAAATACCTTTGTACAATATAACCCATAACCCACCTATAATACATCTCAATCCCTTAAAAAAAACTTCCTGCATACACCTCTTACATTACAAACCACTTTATCACCTGTTGGGGATAAATAAAGTACCGGTACTTCTTATCTTACATAATACAATCCTCCTGATACATTACAAGCCCTGAACAAGCTTCTTCTTTCTCGCCATGCTCATACATTACAAGGCCATAAAAAGCTTTCTTCCCATGATATTACATTACAAGCCCTTGAGAAGCATCTCTCCACACTAGCAATGCTTATGCATTTCAAAACCCTCTAGAAGTTATCCATGCTAGGCCTGCCAATATATATTACAAGCCCTTGAAAAGCATCTCTCCTTGCTAGCTTCCTGGTAGGGGAACGTACCGGTGATGCGGAAGGCCAGGCCAACGGTACCAGGCGCCTGTGGTCGAGCCGTCTGGCTGGTGAAGCCACAGTCTCCCAGAGACTTGCCGTCCTCCAACAGCTGCTCGTCCTGGTGAGTGGACAAGATGGTCACACAAAGCGCGACTAAAACAAGACGGCGAGTACGATGACATGCACAGCTCTTTCTGATGCGGGGTTTTGTTTGTTTTTTAAAGATCCCCGTTTCACAAATTTTTCATAATATTTACATTTCTCATGAGAGCCAACATGTTCACAATTAATGAGAGGAACGCCCAGGTGCACAGGTCACCTGGTATTGATACAGGTGAGTCTTCATGCCAACCCAGAAGCCCCCGACTCACTTTGTAGAGGCGTTGGTCCTCCGGCGCCCTCTTCAGAATGCCCTCCACTATGCGTTTCAACTCGTACACGGTGGTCGACTCCTTGGCGTCCGTGAAGATGGTCGTCTTCTGACGCCGGATCATTAGAAAGACGTCCTGAGGAGAAAACGAAAGGTTTCACACAAACCAGATCGCAATTCTCACATTATATGTGAATTGAATGTGTACACATTCTTCTATATTTGTATGGCCGTACAGTAATTTCGTGTTTTACATTGTTTCACCTTAATAGATATTCTGTTTTCTATAATTTTGAGCGGAGTCAACTGAATCGGAGCCTGAAATTAGCCGAGTGTTCGATGGTTTATGTTCATTGATGAATTACTCAATGGCTCAAGTTTATGATGCACTAAAGCCACTTCCCAGTGAGAACCCAGTGGACGGTGCTGACAGTCCACGAAACAGAAAGTGTTTCTAGAGACTTCGTAGTTGGTGAAATACGAAGATAAGAGTGCACCTTTACAAATCCTTCACTAGATGGTTGATGTAGTTATATATTAATGTATATCTATTTACGTACATTTGTGTGTGTATATAAGCAAATATTCTACTATTTCACATTAGTTTATTCCTTACTGCATTTGTGTGGGTTTATTTATATTTCTGTTCTCTATTAATATTATATTTCTATCCTGAGGAGAGCAACTGTGACTGTAAGCGTAGCAGGATTCATAAAGTACTGTGATTATGAAAAACTGTGAATCAGAACATTAGGAAATAGACCAGCCAGAGTTTATCATACAGTCTGCCGCAGTGGCTCCAAGTAAAGCTAACCTGGTAGTCTGTCAAAGATTCAAACATCACATAGAATAACACACAATCGTATCTCCTTGCAACAATAGCCTCTATTCCAGAGATGGGCACTATAATATATGTACATCTGCTGTGGTAAATCAATCCTAATCACGGCAAAAAATGTGTTGTAAACTCACCATGTCGAGTGCTAAACTAGCTAGCTCCGACCCTCTGGCTCCGACTAGAGCACCGGACCTGCTGCGCGCATGCGCAAAGGCATCCAAATAAACGTCAGCACGTCACCCCAAAACCCGTCGCTTTGCGCAGACGTGAGGGGCGGCGTCAGCGGGCGCGTGACAGCCTTGAGATTTGGCGCGAGCGGAGTTTGTATGGGTGTCGGTGGTTTGAACCGAGTTCGTCGCGAGCCTCCCGGTTTGTCGTGAACGGTGAACGATGAACGCCAGGAAAACACAGGAAAACGCACCCTAAACGATCACGTAAGCCGGCCAACAAACGTTTCGGTGTCTCGGCGATGCCCGTGCTCCGGTCTTCGCTGCTGTTACTCAGCCGAAGGTAGTCAACCGAGCTGGTGTTGGTGTTGGGGACGTGTACGGTAGACTACCCGTTTAACGGGAGATGTTGACCTGCGGGCCGCAGGCTCGTCCGCCGTCGCGCGTTTAACTGGAGGGAGCGGCTTTTTGAGCGTTGAATTCCCGCTTATGCCAACCGACCTCGGGTAGGTACAGGCTGCTGTTCGTTAGTTATCTTGATAACCAGTCCCGCGTTGTTTTGAAACCGGGTGCTCCAGTACAGTAGCTAACCCCACCCCTTATTTAAAATGTAAATAAAATGTGAAAGAATGCTGACCTGCTGATCCGACCTGTCAAACCTGTCAGTTGATATGATGGTGATGATGTCCCGGTTCGGTCAGTCCAGTATCGAAATCAAGGACTAAAATATGAAGAACCATCGCGTTAATGAAGCCGTTTACATCAAGACGTTTTCGTACTTTGAGGAGCAAGATGAATGCAGCAAAGCAATGAGTCAAATTGGCATTTCCAGTGCATGTTATGGAATTGTATATGACGTTGCTGTTTTCTTGTTGACAGCTCTATTATCTGGTATCACGTATCACTTAACATCTTATGTTTTCTTTAGCCTCAATCAAACTTTACCTGCCGCTGCCTTACCTGTCATCATGGTTACAGCTCACTGCCTCAAGAGGAGGGGACCCCCGTCCCTCCCCCGCCGCCGACCGCCTCCAGAATGATGTCTGTCGCCGTGGAGACGACACTGTCCACCACCCCTCTGCCCCTCCCCGTCCACTTCGCCCGCGCGGAGCAGTCCTTCTCCCTCAAGAAGCGACGCCTCCCCTTCTCCTCCACCTCCAGCTCCTCCTCCCCCCAGTCCTCCCCCGTCTGCCTCTCCCGCTCCCTGCCGCCCAGGCCCTCGGCCAAGGGCTGCTGTGGGTCTGTGAGCAGGATCTTCAGCCCGCGCCTGTCGCCCTGGTCCCCCCTGTCCCGCTCCCTCAGCGAGACCCCGCCCCCGGCCTCGCTCTACGACCCCGGCAAGCAGCAGTCCTTCTTCTCCCAGTGCTTCACCCACCTGGGCCTGCTGGGCCGCGGCTCCTTTGGGGAGGTCTACAAGGTGAGAGGCCGCGTCCTGGTCCCCCTGGTGGTGGCAGTGTAGTCTACTGGTGAGGGGGGGGGCAGGTCCAGTGGTATGGGGTTTGTGTCCCCCAACAACAGTGTGTCTGTGTGTGTGTGTGTGTGTGTGTGTGTGTGTGTGTGTGTGTGTGTGTGCGCGTGCGCGTGCTGCACCCCCAGGTGCTGAGTCACCAGGACGGCCGCCTGTATGCCGTGAAGCGCTCCGTGCACCGCTTCCGGGGCGGCCGGGAGCGCACGTGGAGCGTGAGGGAGGCCCGGAACCACGAGCTCCTGGGACCACACCCCCACATCCTGGGCTTCATCGCGGCCTGGGAGGAGGCCGACCGCCTGCACATCCAGACGGAGCTCTGCTGCACCAACCTGCAGCTGCACGCCGAGAACCAGCCTGCCAACATAGGTCTGTTATGTACACAACCGCAACGTACAGAACCGCAACGTATAGAACCACGACATTACATTTACATTTTACATTTGCATTTTGCATTGACATGCTTACTTATGCTGCCATTCCTACCTCATATGACAGCAGATTCCGACATTGCACATTGCATATACATTTTTATGTTATCTGTAGAAATGTTTATTTTTAGTCTTAGGATTGTCCTGCCCATTGTGCACTGTGCACTTTATCTGTATCACTGTGTGAGGGTGAGAAACGTCCTCTCGATTCCTTTGTATGTCTTGCCATGTGAAGGAATTGACAATAAAGCGACTTTGACTTTGACATTTAAGGCATTTAGCAGATGCTTTTATTATCCAAAGCGACTTTGACTTTGACATTTAGGGCATTCAGCAGACGCTTTTATCCAAAGCGACTTACAAAGAGAGAAAAGGCAGGGGTGAAAGTAGTTTTTATTTCTTTCCGGTACTATCACATTGACGCATAGTGCGCGCACCGAAAAATACACATTCACTAGGACTTCTTATCACTCTAGTATTTTTATCAAACTAGTATATCACTCTTTCACCCCCCCCCCCCCGTATCAGGTTTTGATTACAAATAAATTGCAAACGCATCATTTCAACAACACAATCATTTTAATAACTTTTGAAAGACAGTTGAAAACTATCTTGACTTTTTATTTAGGACACTGGACACAGAACAGTGGAAAAGAACGGAACAGAAAAGTGAAAGTAAAAACACTTAAAATAAATTCCAAAGAGGCTTGAAGTAGCGCTCCTCATCTGTTGGACGGCGCCCACATGCGCCATCTCGCTCGTTGTCTGTCGAGGGAAACACTGCGCGGAAGGTTCAGACACAATTCAGAAACGGTTCACAATGAATTATATGCAATGTCTGTTGGGGAAAACGTGTTGCTTCTGGTAATGTGTCGTTAGCAGGTGCGTTGTCATGCTGAAAGAGCAATTTCTTTCAAAGACAGTATATTTTTCTTTCCGGTACGGCGCACCCCCTCCAAATCTTTTAGTGGTACGCCGTACCGGCCAGTACTGTCTTACTTTCACCCCTGGAAGAAGGTGAAACATTTCATTGCTTCTAATACAGTAAGAAAGTCACCAGAACAACTTTCAAGCATTTCAATTGTTAGGTTGACCATTGCGAAATATACAACATCTCTGACTAAGTGCCAAGTTACAAAGAGCAAAGTGCCAAGACATACAAAACATACAAGAGAATGAGGGGAGGTTTATTTATTTATTTATTTATATATAGAACCACAACGTATAGAACCAGCAGTATCTTCAGATTCAGGTGCCCTCTGCCCCCGGGGGAAGTTGTTTACCTGAGTGTTCCTCTCTCCAGACGAGGCGACGGCCTGGGCCTACCTGTGTGACCTGCTGTCGGCCCTGCAGCACCTGCACTCCCAGGGCTTCGTCCACCTGGACGTCAAGCCCGCCAACGTGTTCCTCACCAGGTCAGGGCGCCTGAAGCTGGGGGACTTTGGCCTGATGATGGAGCTGCCACAGGGAGGGGTGGGCCCGGTGACCGGGCGGGGCAGGGAGGACCTGCAGGAGGGGGACCCCAGGTACATGGCTCAGGAACTGCTCAGGGGCGAGTACGGACCCGCTGCCGACGTCTTCAGGTAAGCACGCCTGTCTAGGGGTCGTCTCGCCTGTCTTAACGTGAGCACGCCTGTCTGTCGGACATTCAGCCCGTCACGCCTGGCTGAATGTCAAGTGAGGCCGATGGCTTGTGTAACCTGCTTTCACCGGACTGTTTAAGTTGATATTTACGTCTACTTTTCTTCTTGGCTGTATGTGTTTGTCTGTTAGTTTGGGGGTGTCCATCTTGGAGCTGGTATGTAACATGGAGGTTCCTAAGGGAGGAGAGGGCTGGCAGCAGCTAAGGAAGGGCTGCCTTCCAACAGAGTTCACCAATGGTATGTTCCTCACTCACTCCATATGTTGCTCTCTATTCGCTCCTCATTTGACTTGGGTCTCTTTAAGGATGAACTTGGCTTGAAGGATCCTGCCCTGATGTGTGTTGTTGTTGTTGTGTAGTCCTCTCCGATGAGCTGCAGACGGTGCTGAAGATGATGCTTGCTCCAGAGCCCTTGGAGAGAGCCAGTGTCCCTCTCCTCCTCTCCCTCCCCTCTGTAAGGAGACGCATGTGGAGGAGGCATCTCTCCCTCGTCCTCAAGGAGACTGCCCTCCTGTTGGCCGCTCTCTACCAGGTCAGACTAGGGGGCCCCCTCACAGGACCTTTTCTACCAAGCCAACTTGGAAAAACAATGTAGAGTGTTCCGGAACCTGTTCACCTGTAGAATCTCCTAACATCACAGCTTGACATTTGAGAATGTTAACTCCTGGAAATGTTCCACAGCACCAGTTCACTTACGGAATGCGGCTTGACAACTGCACTGTGTAACCAGGGGGATGGTGATGTGGTTTCTGTGTAGTCGGTGATGTGGTTCAGCTGGAGGCTGTGGTCGTTCCTGAGGCTGCCCTGGCTCCCCCGCTGGAAGACCCCCGCCCCCTGCACCCCTCCCAGGGACAGCTGGGAGAAGGAGTTTGCTCTGCCCCTCACCTCCATGACCAGCAACCCTGAGGGTCTGATGGATGACACTGTGTTCCTGGAGGAACCTCAAGAGCACTCCGTGCACCTCTCCCCCTCATTCCCCGAGAGGTAACCGCACTGTTGATATTATTATTATTATTATTATTATTATTATCCATTCAAAATGTCACTGAAGTTTAAGAGTTATCGGATTCATAAGATAAAGAGACACATGAGTTCAACTACCAGCAAAAAGGTTCTGCGTTCAAGCCCCAATGTCCGCAGTCTACCTGTTGGAGTAAGCTTCCCTAACCCCTACCTGCCCCTTGACCTCCATGGCCTGTGACCTGTGTATTCACTGTCTAACCCCGACCTGCTCCTTAATGACCAGTGTCTGTGTCTGCAGGGTCCGCTCCAGGCTGTCTATGGGCAGCACCTCCACCCCCCTCCCAAGGTCACCTATTCACACCCCCAGCCCAAGCCCCGCCCACTCCCCTTTCCACTCCGTTAGCAACCCCACCCATCACTCACGCCTCGGCTCCGCCCACAGAAGGAGTGGCACGCCGGTCGTGTCCCCTATCTCTGCCGGGAGCCGCCAGTCGCCACACAGCGGCTCCACCCAGCGTTTCCATGGAGACGAGGCGGAGAAGGCTCTTAGCTGGAACCTAAGCATCGAACCAAAGAACCTACTTAGCCTGTTTGAGGAGACGGAGCGAGAGGACCAGCGCTGATGCCGTGACCGCCCGTTGTCTAGACGACCTGCTGCCACGACAACCTACCAAGACGACGACCTGCCACCATGACAACAACCTGCCGCCATGACAACGACTCGCTGCCATGATGAGGAGAATGGGTTTCATGAATTGAGAATGAATTAATCTGTTTTAAGGTGATCTTTGAGGGATCAAGTGTAAATAAGCTTAGAGCTTTTAAAAAAGCTTCTGTTGGAGAACTACGCTGTTGACTGTCTGTTCATCTTTGGTTTGTATCAGAAAATTTTTGATTTAAATGTGTTTGATTATATGGCACTTTCAACTTCAAAGCATGTCATGTCACTTTTTTATGTGGGTCCAGTCTGCTGCTGTAACTGCATGTGTGTGCTGAATGTATTGTAGATGTTAACTGTGTCGCTTCGCTGTTCACCGAGGAGAAATAAACCAACAATTCTAAATCAGCCACACAAAACAAATCACGATTTTGCGTACCAACATGCCAAGTGTGGGTCATCCATAACGCTAGATGGCGGTAAAGCAGCCGTTTATTTGTTATTGTGTCGGGGACGCTGTGGACGATGAACGTCATGTTAGTACAGTTCGTACAGATCAGATCCAGGGCCAGTGGAAGTAAGCGTTGCTTTAAAGGACACGAGAGACGAATAGCTGATGATCTGATTTCTAATCAGTGGGCGCGTCCATCTCAAACTACAAGACAACACATGATCAGAGATCCGGTGTAGAGATGCCTAATCCACCGAATTAGGTGTATTTGAACAGCTTTATTCTTGTTTTTCATTCCGCATTTTGTCCGCCGGTACTGCTGTTTTATTAATGATTTATGGATTCATAATAATGTGCAAGACGACCGAGAAGTAGAGGATTGTCTTCGCAACGGCAACGCTGTGCCGAGGAGTGCAATATAAAGTAATTGTACTTTTCATCTGATGGATTTTGCTGTGAACAACTAGGGTTTCCTGGTAGTGCCACCAACCGATCGTTTGCAGACTTGAGGTCCCGTACAGCGGTAAACTTGGAAGTCGAGCGTATTTTGAGTGTAATGTATTCGATGCCTTTCGGTGACCATTTGACAGTAAATACATAAAGCTCAGCTGAACAGCCTCGCAATTCTACCGTGGTAGACTTTTTGCAATACTCAAAATATGTTGAAAATGGAGCGTCTGAACTGCCGAGTGGCCAAGCTGCTGTCGGCCGCGGTGCAGGAGGTGTTGGAGGTAGTGAAGGAGACGGTGTCGGAGTACCAGGAGAAAACCGCCCGGACCCAGAGAGAAAACGAGAGTCTGAAGAGGAGGCTCCAGGAACTACAGGAAGAGAAACATGCAAAACACTCAGGTGGGCTAGCGGCACACTCTCCATTTGCGTGACCTGAATAGTTTAGTAGGGGGGGCAGGAGGAGTGGCTCAGAATAAACACGACCACCACACTACAACACATTGTAGAAACGTAGGCCTCATTCAATAAAAGCATTAGTCAGTGGGAGGGCTGGCAGATGATAACTGCCAACCCTCCCATTCACTGCTTACACGTCATTGATCTAATTGGTTGGTTTTGTGTTTCCTGAAGGACTCAGCTCGCATCCCATGGCACCAGACCAGGAAATCCAGCAGAAAGAAGAGACAGACCTGGAGGCAGTAGCCAATCAGGAGGCTGCGTCATTTCCCTACTTGAGTTCTATGGGTACTCTTCCCTGTGAAACACAAATCAGACTAAAGTCTCTAGTTGGCCCCTCCCTCCAGCAGCAGAGACGCCACAGACCCAGTCTGGACCCAGGCCAATCAGACAAACCTCATAAGACTGACTCAACATCTAATCACAATAGTTCTACTAGCCAGATGCCCAATCACAGCAGTTCTACAGGTCTGTTGTCCAATCACATCAGTTCTACCAGCCAGATGCACAATCACAGCAGTTCTACTGGTCTGTTGTCCAATCACAACGCTACATCAGGCCCCATGCCCAATCACAGCAGTTCTACCGACCTCTTATCCAATCACAACAGTTCCACCGGCTCTCTTCTGAACAGTTTCTCCGGTAACAGTCGTCCTGGCTCTCCAGTCCTGCTCACCCCACAGCAGATCAAAACCGAGCCTGACTGGGCTGATCACGACCCCGGGAATGAGGTCCTCCCCGCCGGGTACTTCCACGAACCCCCAGCCTGCTTCGGATCGGAACCCTTCGCTCTGAACCTCACCGGGGAAGAGGAACCCTTCGACTGGGCCGCCTCTGACCTCAACCCCGTGCCCTTTGACCCCGCGGACCCCGGTCATCCGCCCGGGAGCAGGACGCTGCAGCAAAGAGGGGTCGGTCGCCCCAAGCGGTACTGCTGTGCGCTGTGCGGCCGGGCCTTCAGGCACGCCGGAGACCTGAAGAAGCACCACCGGGTCCACACCGGGGAGAAGCCGTACTGCTGCTCGGTGTGCGGCAAGCGGTTCAGCCAGTCGGGCTACCTGAAGATCCACCTGCGCCACCACACCGGAGAGAGGCCGTACGGCTGCGCCCAGTGCGGGAAACGCTTCAGCCACTCGAGTAACTTCAAGAAACACCAACTGACGCATCTATAGTTTACGGAACCCACGTCACGAGGATCAGGGCGAAGGTTTCATGGGTTGAGGACGTTATCAATGTGAAACATGGTGTGGTATGACGGGAGCTACTTAAGGACTTGGGAACTTTTGACGGCATTTGTTTTACGTGTTGGGACTCTGTAATAATTACATAGTATCTGGAGTGTCTGAACTGATACAGTAGTGTTAGTGTATTACTATGACTATGCTGGGTTTGTTCATTTCCTCTATCATTAAAGGATTTATGACTAGCCCTGTTCTATCCATTGATGATCCACCATTCAAACAAGGTTCCTAACAGTGCTTGTTTATCCGAATGCTTCATGGGGTTTTGTAGTTGTAGTAGAGAGTGTAGTATTATTGAAAAAGTGTTTACATCTCACATGAGACACGCTGTGGCAGTTTCGAATACAGCACTCTACCCATAATTACATAATTGGACGATTAAAGCTAGAGTAGGCAATTTGGGGAAACCAGATAGAGATAAGATAGATTTTGAAAGTGTCCAACCAAAAAGAAAATCCTACTCCTCAAATGGGCGGAGCTTGACCTGGTCCAGCTGATTCGGTTCTACGCTGGCCAATCAACCCCGGTAATGGTAAAGGTTGGGTATGGTTCAATTTAGGGCTTATTGTTAAGGTTAAGGGCTTAAGGTTGCAGTTGTGGTTAGGATTATGGTTAGCTAGGAGAAGTTACAGATATGATACAGATATGGAAGTTACACTTGCATGTGTTTTTTCTAAGTTGTTTTTTTTTTGTTCCTACTTCATCACACCAGGGGCATGTCTGTCATCCCAGAGGCTTGACATGCTAGTTAGATAATACTACCAAGTTAAATGAATGAGCTGGGGCGGAGCTGGCCCTGAACCAGGGGTTCAGCTGTAACTAGAAGTGGAGCTGGTCTAGGCCAAACTCCGCCTATAGGCCCTGCAGTGGGCAGCCTCTCAGATAGGTAGGTAGACAAATAGATAACGTCTAGCTGTCGGCTTAAAGACTCAGTCTGCATTGACTGCTTCGATCCGTTGCTACTATCCTAAAGGCCAATGTGTCCATGAATGCTGCGTCTGTGTATATAGGTAGATGGACAGATAACCCATCCAATCATTTAGTCTACGCCGGATGAAATGATTGGACGGTCTTAATAGGCTGCGACAGCCACATATACACGATTTGTTTCTTTTTTCGAACGATTAATTTATTGATTGTTGTCAGTGTGAAGACAATTTAAACAAATATGTCCCAAATATTGGATTACTAAACAATGACGAGAAAAGCATTACTATCAATCCAATAACAAACATCCAATGTCCCTCTGATTCCAAAATTGAGATGGTCATTGCGATTTCACAGTTCTTTCTAAATTATACAAGTATACCTCTCAAAACCAAAGTATTGCAGGAGAGAATTCAGGAATCGAGAGTATTACAATTCCCCGAAGATACAAAACTCAACTACCCACAAAGCAGTGCGCGAATAACACGGAAGAAGCTGCGGCTCGCGTCGGAACAATAAATGTCTATGGAAGATGTCGGGTTGTCAATAGCCGTCTTTTCTCAAAAATAGCTGTACTTTGTTATTCGGGGTAAAGTAAATTTGTTCAAACACTCGTTTGTTTTTTCGAACGTTGCAAGTGAGTCGGAAACAATTTAGGCGATAGCAGTCCGGCTCATTGCTGATCATCGTAAGCCGAACATAATGGCCAAGCTGGAGCGACTGAACCACCGTGTGGCCAAGCTGTTGGCCGTGGCGGTGCAGGAGGTCTTGGAGGTGGTGAAGGAGACGGTGTCGGAGTACCAGGATAAAACCGCACGAACCCAGAGAGAAAACGAGAGTCTGAAGAGGAGGCTCCAAGAACTCCAGGACAAGTTACTCCAAGACGACGCAGGTAAGTAAAATCACTACAGAATGTCTTCACGGCGAAGGTTGCAGGTAGTTATTAACTGATTTCGCTGTGTGTAATTATCTTCCATCTTAATTACAACACGGCCCTTTTTCCTTGTATATCTGCACGTTACAGATCGCACTGCTTCCCTGTCGGTGTGTTTGAACAAAGCCACCCAACATGAAAGAGGAAAGGATGAAATTCAGGACCTGGAACCAGATCTGAAACTATCTCCAGCCCAGCCGGAGGAGGGAGAGGAGGAGGAGAGGAAGGAGGAGGATGTGACATATACAGGGGAATTAGAAAGGGGTTACTGGAACCTGGATGAGGACAACAGCGATCCCATGACCCAAATTAACTCGAACTCCACCTCTGTGAGTCCTCCATGCTCTATGACACTTCGGTCAGTCAAGAGGGAGTCTGATGCCCTAAAGGACCCAAGCTCACCTGGGCAGGTGAACCAGAGGGACATGTTTCAGTGTGGAGGTGTGGCGAGAGGCAGGTCACAGGACAGTGGGGGTCCAGATGGTGAGCTGGAGGACCCGGGCATGGCTGACATGGGACACTACTCCCACCATCACAAAGAAGAGATGGATGGGGATGCTGCAGCAGCCAATCAGGAGACTGCGTCATTTCCCTTCTTGGGTTCTACTGGTGCTCTCCCCTACGAGGCATCTGCCAGACTGAAGTCTCTCGTTGGCTCCTTCCTCCAGCAGCAGAAACGCCACGGACCCAATCTGGACCCGGGAAAATCAAATAACCCCATTTCTCAGACTGACCCAATGTCTAATCACAACAGTTCTATCAGCCCTATGCCCAATCACAACAGTTCTTCTGGGCCTCTTTTAAACAGTTTCTCTGGAGATAGCCGTCCCGGTTCTCCAGCGCTTCTCACGGCACAGCAGATCAAATCCGAGCCCGAATGGATTCAGCCGATCACAGAAGGGTTCTTCCATGAACCCCCATCCTGCTTCGGATCAGAACCCTTCGCTCTGAACCACACCGGGGCAGAGGAACCCTTCGACTGGGCTGGTTCTGACCTGAACCCAGTCTCGGCTGAACCTGCCAAGGAAGCCGCTAGTCAGCCCGGCAGCAGCACCTTACAGAAAGCCGTTGGCCAACCCAAGCGGTACTGCTGTACGCTGTGCGGCCGGACCTTCACCCACGCTGGAGACTTCAAGAAGCACCACCGGGTCCACACCGGGGAGAAGCCGTACTGCTGCTCGGTGTGCGGCAAGCGATTCAGCCAGTCGGGCTACCTTAAGATCCACCTCCGCTACCACACTGGAGAAAAGCCTTACTGCTGCTCGGTGTGTGGCAAGTCCTTCAGCCACTCGGGCTACCTGAAGATCCATCTCCGCTACCACACTGGGGAGAAGCCGTACACTTGTGAACACTGTGGCAAGGGCTTCAGCCACTCCAGTAACCTCAAGAAACACAAGCTCACCCATCAGACAGTGGTCTAGGAGCAATGGGCTTTGAGTACTATGAGCAACATGAGGATCAATGGTGACGATAACGCACAGGGTCTTGGTGTTGTAGAGGTCTGAGACATTTAAACTGTGTTTTATTGGGAACCATTTCCTGTGCTCAGCGGTTTTCTGCTTTATAAGAAACAGGGTTTCCTACCAGAGCCTTTAAGATGGCTAAAACCGATATGATATGACACTGGCATCAGCTGTCAGGAATACAGCATCTCATGTTCAAGAAGTGTGGACATTGATAAGGCCTGCTCAGGAGGTACTTCTCAGGGATTTTGCTCAATGTGTGATCTCCCAACTCCATCCTCTGTTGTCACTGGTTTCACTAAGCTCTATTATTCAGTAATTGTGGAACCCAATGAATAAGGAAACCCATTGGAGCATGTGATTTAATAGATGCTGTTTGAACCACCTACTGATTCAGATGGTGCCAATGAAATATTCTCCCACGTTTTCCATATTTGATTTGATCTGTATCCTGATATCACCCTAGCTATGGTTTTGTAGCTAGATTCTTTAAAAGGGTTTAGATGTTGTAACAAATATTAATCGTTTTGTGATGTTGTATCCTTGTTCCTGTCTTGCTATCAACTGGCTTTGTCACAGCTGTGGACTATGTTTTAATGTTTTTATTTTTATTTTTTTTATTGACCTTTAGTAATGACTTTTATAGAATAAGCTCTTTCAACTGTAGGGAACGTATTCTATAACTTTGAGAAAAATAATAATAAATAGTTCTCTAATGCCTATGGATGTAAAATGTTACTGTAATATCATGTAGGCCTACTGTAAATTACACCTGATTGCCAGCTGCTTTAGTGAGCACTTTATCTAATATAAAAGAATATGATATATACATGAGCGTACCAAGGATTTCCAAGCGAGACCCTCGGTCTGCCTGCAGTCTAATGATCCCTGTTTATTTTGTGTATTTATCTTTAATGACCAACTCGTTCGAGACGGTCGATCAGGCTGGATAGGGTACCATAGAACTTGTATATTCAGAGTTGCCTAATAAAGGTTTAATAAGAAACATATTTGTCCTTCATCTGTACATTCCAGATAAATCAGGAGGTCGCCTAAAGGTAAGGTAAAAGGCAGCCAAAATGTGTCCATTACTGTTACCGGTATCCGGTCGTGAAAATACTACATTACCCACAAAGCCACACGCGAACAATACGGAAGAAGCTGGCTCGAAATAAGAGGAACCTAAAACACAATATTTGTGTGAAAGATTTATGAAATGTTGACTACTCATCCACGTGGCCGTGTCTTGCGATATCTCATTCGTGTTTTAGTAGACAATTCGTGAATTGTACTACACTACGGGACGCAATTTGCTACACACTTCGTTGTGCTTCCCTAGCGTTGCTATTCAGGCGTTAGAAACTGCTTGCTGATCTTAAATTAAACACAGACACACGCACACACACACACCCCGTTTACAAATTTGGAGTGTAAAGCTGCACAGAATGGCAAAGCTTGAGCGACTGAACGCCCGTGTTGCTAAGCTGTTGACCGTGGCGGTGCAGGAGGTCTTGGAGGTGGTGAAGGAGACGGTGTCGGAGTACCAGGATAAAACCGCACGAACCCAGAGAGAAAACGAGAGTCTGAAGAGGAGGCTCCAAGAACTCCAGGACAAGTTACTCCAAGACGACGCAGGTAAGTAAAATCACTACAGAATGTCTTCACGGCGAAGGTTGCAGGTAGTTATTAACTGATTTCGCTGTGTGTAATTATCTTCCATCTTAATTACAACACGGCCCTTTTTCCTTGTATATCTGCACGTTACAGATCGCACTGCTTCCCTGTCGGTGTGTTTGAACAAAGCCACCCAACATGAAAGAGGAAAGGATGAAATTCAGGACCTGGAACCAGATCTGAAACTATCTCCAGCCCAGCCGGAGGAGGGAGAGGAGGAGGAGAGGAAGGAGGAGGATGTGACATATACAGGGGAATTAGAAAGGGGTTACTGGAACCTGGATGAGGACAACAGCGATCCCATGACCCAAATTAACTCGAACTCCACCTCTGTGAGTCCTCCATGCTCTATGACACTTCGGTCAGTCAAGAGGGAGTCTGATGCCCTAAAGGACCCAAGCTCACCTGGGCAGGTGAACCAGAGGGACATGTTTCAGTGTGGAGGTGTGGCGAGAGGCAGGTCACAGGACAGTGGGGGTCCAGATGGTGAGCTGGAGGACCCGGGCATGGCTGACATGGGACACTACTCCCACCATCACAAAGAAGAGATGGATGGGGATGCTGCAGCAGCCAATCAGGAGACTGCGTCATTTCCCTTCTTGGGTTCTACTGGTGCTCTCCCCTACGAGGCATCTGCCAGACTGAAGTCTCTCGTTGGCTCCTTCCTCCAGCAGCAGAAACGCCACGGACCCAATCTGGACCCGGGAAAATCAAATAACCCCATTTCTCAGACTGACCCAATGTCTAATCACAACAGTTCTATCAGCCCTATGCCCAATCACAACAGTTCTTCTGGGCCTCTTTTAAACAGTTTCTCTGGAGATAGCCGTCCCGGTTCTCCAGCGCTTCTCACGGCACAGCAGATCAAATCCGAGCCCGAATGGATTCAGCCGATCACAGAAGGGTTCTTCCATGAACCCCCATCCTGCTTCGGATCAGAACCCTTCGCTCTGAACCACACCGGGGCAGAGGAACCCTTCGACTGGGCTGGTTCTGACCTGAACCCAGTCTCGGCTGAACCTGCCAAGGAAGCCGCTAGTCAGCCCGGCAGCAGCACCTTACAGAAAGCCGTTGGCCAACCCAAGCGGTACTGCTGTACGCTGTGCGGCCGGACCTTCACCCACGCTGGAGACTTCAAGAAGCACCACCGGGTCCACACCGGGGAGAAGCCGTACTGCTGCTCGGTGTGCGGCAAGCGATTCAGCCAGTCGGGCTACCTTAAGATCCACCTCCGCTACCACACTGGAGAAAAGCCTTACTGCTGCTCGGTGTGTGGCAAGTCCTTCAGCCACTCGGGCTACCTGAAGATCCATCTCCGCTACCACACTGGGGAGAAGCCGTACACTTGTGAACACTGTGGCAAGGGCTTCAGCCACTCCAGTAACCTCAAGAAACACAAGCTCACCCATCAGACAGTGGTCTAGGAGCAATGGGCTTTGAGTACTATGAGCAACATGAGGATCAATGGTGACGATAACGCACAGGGTCTTGGTGTTGTAGAGGTCTGAGACATTTAAACTGTGTTTTATTGGGAACCATTTCCTGTGCTCAGCGGTTTTCTGCTTTATAAGAAACAGGGTTTCCTACCAGAGCCTTTAAGATGGCTAAAACCGATATGATATGACACTGGCATCAGCTGTCAGGAATACAGCATCTCATGTTCAAGAAGTGTGGACATTGATAAGGCCTGCTCAGGAGGTACTTCTCAGGGATTTTGCTCAATGTGTGATCTCCCAACTCCATCCTCTGTTGTCACTGGTTTCACTAAGCTCTATTATTCAGTAATTGTGGAACCCAATGAATAAGGAAACCCATTGGAGCATGTGATTTAATAGATGCTGTTTGAACCACCTACTGATTCAGATGGTGCCAATGAAATATTCTCCCACGTTTTCCATATTTGATTTGATCTGTATCCTGATATCACCCTAGCTATGGTTTTGTAGCTAGATTCTTTAAAAGGGTTTAGATGTTGTAACAAATATTAATCGTTTTGTGATGTTGTATCCTTGTTCCTGTCTTGCTATCAACTGGCTTTGTCACAGCTGTGGAATATGTTTTAATGTCGGTCTCACTACCCTATAGTTTTTCCTATAACCCCTTAAGATATGGCATCTATATCTAATTGTAATGTAAACCGTCCCATCCACTTCTTCTCTTTAAATGCAAAAGGTATGAACACAGGCTTAAAAAGACAAAAAAATTGGACTTATTTACAACAGTTAAAGTCAGATATAACATTCCTACAGGAAACTCACCTTAAAAATAACCATGTAAATTATCTTAAAAGAGGTTGGGTGGTCCAGGTATTTCACTCACAGTTTAATGCTAAAGCCAGAGGGACGGCGATCCTTATACATAAAGACATACCGTTCCAAGCTAACAAGGTGATTGCAGATTCTAATGGGAGATATGTTATTGTTTCAGGTCAGCTATTTGCCAGTCTTGTCATCTTGATCAATATTTACGCCCCAAATTACGATGATAGTAACTTCTTTGACAAATTATTCTCTACCATACCCAGTGATAATAATTACAACTTGATAATTGGGGGTGACTTTAACTGCGTACTTAATACTGTATTGGAAAGATCATCAAACAAACCCCAATCCCTCTCCAAATCAGCTAGAGTTATAAATGGTTTCATCTCGCAGTATGGTGTCTCAGATATTTGGAGATTTAAGTTTAATAACAAAAAAGTATTCTCATTCTTCTCCAATACCCATCACAGCTACACCCGGATCGATTATTTTCTCCTAGATAACAGATTAGTAGGTAATATTACTTCTTGCTCATACCATAGCATCACTATATCAGATCATGGTGCTGTCTCTTTTTATATTACATTACCTAACTGCTTCAGACCATCCCGCAGCTGGAGACTTAACCCTCTCCTATTAGCTGATGAACAATTTATACGCCATATTTCTTCTCAAATCTCCTTCTTCCTTGAAACTAACACCTCCCCAGAAATGTCCCACTCTACTTTATGGGAGACCCTCAAGGTCTATCTTTGTGGCCAAATAATTGAATATTCATCCAGAGCAAAGAAAGCAAGAGAATCCAAATTAAATGACATTTCACGATCCATTGCAGAAATTGATAATCAATATTCACCCTCCCCCTCCCCACCACTTTTTAAAGAAAGGCTATGGCTGCAGACAGAGTATAACTTACTCTTCACTGACAAAGCCACATACTTACTTTCCAAAGCTCAGTCTAGGGTTTATGATTCAGGCAATAAAGTAAGCAAGCTGCTAGCACAACAGGCTCGCCAGACCTTATCCTCCCGTCTTATTCCTAAAATTCACAATGAAACTGGGAATTTAATCATAAACCATGCTGACATTAATCATGTTTTCAAGCAATATTACAGTAACCTGTATTGCTCTGAAAGTGATGGCAACCCCTCTAAGCTCCAGTCCTTTTTTGATAAACTCACTCTTCCTTCTGTTTCTGCCGAACGGAGCAGTTTATTGGGAGGCGAGATTACGGATGGTGAAATTTTACAAGCCATTAATTCTTTAAAATGCAACAAAACACCTGATCACAAGACTGCTGAATGAATCCCTGTCCTTATGTTGTCTCCCGCCATCCTTACGTCAGGCCGCAATAACACTTATACCAAAAGGAGGTAAGGACTTACTCCAGTGTTCATCCTATCACCCCATTTCCCTTTTAAACACAGATTATAAAGTCCTATCTAAAATCCTATCTACAAGACTAGAGAAAGTTATCTCACAAATAATTTCACCAGACCAAACGGGCTTCATTTTAAACCGCCACTCTAGTTCCAATCTCAGAAGACTTCTTAATATTGTTTAAACCTCTCCATCCGACTCACCTGAGATGGTTATATCCCTTGACGCTGAAAAAGCATTTGATAGAGTCGAGTGGCAGTACTTATTCTTCACTCTGAAAACATTTGGACTCGATGACTCTTTCATTTCCTGGATAAAACTCCTCTACTCCCAACCTGTGGCCTCAGTTACCACCAATGGACAGCAATCTGAATTTTTCTCTCTTAACAGAGGCACCCGGCAGGGATGTAGCCTCTCCCCCTTACTTTTTGCCATTGCCATAGAACCTCTTGCTGCCGCTCTCAGGCAATCTGTTGAGTTCCTAGGTATAGAGCGGGGAGGCATTTCACACAAAATATCTTTATACGCGGATGACATTCTTTTGTATGTTGCTGATCCAGTAAATTCTATTCCTATCATCCTCCGCATCTTGACTCAATTTGGGGAACTCTCAGGATATAAAATTAACAATGAAAAAAGCGAAATATTTCCCCTTAATCAGTCTGCCACTCTCATTCCTGCTTCTCGCCTCCCATTTAGAATTGTTGAGAAAGGCTTCAAATATCTTGGAATTGATATCACTCCTACTTTTCCATCCCTCTTCACAAAAAACTTTACAATTTTATTTGAAAAATGTAAAAAAGACATGGCTAGATGGGCAAAACTCCCCCTATCGATAGTCGGTCGGGTCAGTCTTATTAAAATGATTATGCTACCAAAATGTATTTACCTCTTTCAAAACATCCCAATTCTGATTAGAAAAACTTTTTTTAATTTATTGCAGAGCATAGGGATTACACAGACTAGTCGACTAGTCGACTAGTAGTCGACTTTAAGAACTACAATGACGTTTTGCGGGTGACGTCGACTAGTCGGCGATCATGTGACTTTAGGCCAATTTACACCAGAGCCGTTTTAGAAGCGTTTTTTAGTCG
>JAOPUI010000061.1:4617357-4629748 GCA_027123135.1 Urophycis floridana
GGGGGGCCCCGTGGCCGGGGGCCCGGGGGGGGCGGCGGGGCCCGGCCGCTGGGGCGGGCGGCCCGACGAGACCTACAGCTGCTCGCTGTGCGGGAAGACCTTCAACCGCATGGGGAACCTGCGCAGCCACCTGCGCTGCCACACGGGGGAGAAGCCGTACGGCTGCCAGCACTGCGGCAAGCTGTTCAGCCACATCGGGAACCTCCAGAAACACACGCGCATCCACACCGGGGAGCGGCCCTACGCCTGCCTGCGCTGTGGCAAGCGCTTCAGCCAGTCCAGCCACCTGAAGAAGCACCAGCGCATCCACATGGATCGCCACTACAGCCTCAAGTGACCCCCCGCCGTGACGCCCGAACCCGGGCCGAGACCGGACGTTTGTGGTCGTGGCGTTTCGACGACATTTTTCGCAGCGCTCGAGCCGGGGCTTGAGAAGTGGAGGTCGGGGAAGCACCAGCAGCAGTGTCACCATAAAGGAGCATCACGACCTTCACACTTCTTAGCCAATGGCGTTTGGTTGTACATTGTGACCCCTGCGGCGGCGTGGTATGTCAATGTCCGACGACGCCGTCAAAGAATCACCAAAACAGGTCACACTGATTCATCCTCGGTCTCCAAGGCGATTCGGTGGCTGTGATCTCTTGCCAAGCCGCTACAGGAAAATATCAGGAGTCAGGACATTTAGTCGCAAGTGTTAAGCAAATTGGTATAAACATTTTGGAATCCAGCGCGTATGTTTAAGAGCAAGTGCTGTCTCACCTGTTTACCTGGTTCTCCAGTGACAAATCGAAGCTGTGTTTGGTCTTCCTGGTGTATGAGGGTGCAACGGTGTACTGCAGTGTGTACACGGTTGTGTGGCTGGCATGTTTTCCAGATTCACCCACACATTAAACAGCCACAGAGATTTTTTTTGTATCATCTTTACTGTTATAGCCTCGTATCATTTAAAAAAAATGTTTTCTCCTTAATCTTCATAGAAGCCAGTTCTCTCAACAGCTTGGTATCTCATCAGCCTCAGATGTTGATCCAATTTGTCCATGGGCCATTTTATCAAACAACAGTTAAATCATGGGGGTGGTGTAGAGGGTTTTGAATCCCAGCCGGCACCATGTTCGGTCCCAAATGTCAGCTGACTGTATTAAGAACACTTTGTCTAAACCCTGCCTGCTCATCAATGTCCTGTATCTACAGTAT
The DNA here is from genome assembly GCA_027123135.1 of Urophycis floridana. Lineage (NCBI taxonomy): Eukaryota > Metazoa > Chordata > Actinopteri > Gadiformes > Phycidae > Urophycis > Urophycis floridana. The sequence goes on from JAOPUI010000061.1 coordinate 4,618,552, forward strand.
ATCTATTCACAGTGGATAAAGCAGGATAGCAATGACATTTGTTACAGCAGTTTGAGACTTTTTTTAAATTGATTTATGGTTCATTTTGTGTCCAACACAGAATTGGTTCATGTCAGATAAAACAAATGATTGTGAATAAATGCACATTGTGTTTCCGATTGGGACCGCGACTTTTATTTTGGAAAGTGCCACTGGATGGACATGAAATGTTTCCGGCGGTCAAAACGTCACGTGACGCGTGTTGGTTTGTTTTCCTCTTCGATAGTTCATCAACATCTGCGGAAAGGTATTCATCTTTCAGGTAAACGCTGCACTGTTAATGTGTTGGTCATTTGGTTGAGATTCTGGTGACATTATTCTGCTGCGAAAGGGATCGGAATACACATCCTAACAATCCCCACATCAGCTCGGTCATCGAGGAGTTCCTACCTCTTGGAAACCATAGAACAATTGTGTTTATTCTACATGTTTATAATGGCAAACAACGTTTATATACGTACATATGTCTGGATGTAAAACACTTTTTCAATCGTACACGTTTTTTAACAGCATATAAGGTCAAACCAGTGGCAGAATCGGGGTGTAAAATAATACGACCAGAAACTGATGATTCTTCCAAGTTGCGTTATTCCAAGTGCCGCTAAAGATGGATATACAGATGTAATAGAGGCAGAATCAAACATCAGCTAACTGAGGGGAAGGAGGTCCGTAACACCGCTGTCTCGGCGCTAGGATGTCCAAGCTGGAGCGCCTGAACTGCCGGGTAGCCAAGCTGCTGTCGGCCGCAGTGCAGGAGGTGCTGGAGGTGGTGAAGGAGACGGTTTCGGAGTACCAGGAGAAAACCGCACGAACCCAGAGAGAAAACGAGAGTCTGAAGAGGAGGCTCCAGGAGCTCCAGGAAAAGTTGCTGAAAGATGACGCAGGTAAAGAGATGGACCAAATTGTTCCGACATAGAGGAGAGGAGTTTAGTCATTACCTGGAAGCTTGTAGCTGAGAGAGAACGGGAAGAACCAGATGGGAAGTGAAAGTGAGTCTTGAAAAATGTATGATGTCTCAGCTACTCATTTTGAAGTCCAAACTGAATAGCTTCACGAGCGCAAGAAGTAAAAGTGTTAAATCATGGCCAGTGTTGAGGTGTTTCTGTTTACTTCAGCGGCAATGGGCATATGGACATGGTCAGGTTCAACACTGTTGGATCCCTGAAACTAAAAACTATTTTCATTATCTGCTTCTCAGCTCCTCTACGTCCAGCTAAGCCTGTGCTAGGAGATGAGTTATCCAGACCGGACTCTGTTGGTGAGCTGCTGCTCCCAGACCCAGACCCAAACCCAACGCAGATCCTGGAGACTGGGTACGTCCACCACGAGGACACAGACAGTCTGGAAGTTGGGTACCTGGGCCCGGACAGCCCCGGGGAGAGCAAGACCAGGTTCACCCTCAACGAACACTGTAAAGATGAATTACTGGAGGCGTCACGTGACGCTGTAGGGGAATCCGCGATTGGCTTCCCGTCAGGTGACCTGAGCTGGGACGTTCAGCCATCCTCGACCAATCACACGAGCTCTTCTGGGTCGAGTGACCTGCTGGCTCTGAGCCTAGCGTTCATCAAGAGGGAGCCGGAGGAGGAGGAGAGGGGGTGCAGTATGGTGAAGCCACCAGAACCCAACCTTAACCATAACCCTCACCCTAACCATGACGCCAACCATAACGCTCCCCAACCTTCCCACAGCGGGGTGGACTTCAACTGGGATGCCCACTGTCTGGAAGCGGTGTCATTCAGACCGCCGCCACACGGCACCACGAGACCCAGCAGGTCCGGCTCTGCCGAGGAACACCCCGGCCCCGCGGCCGCCAGGAGGTTTGGGTTCTCCAGGTCCAGCAGGGGAGCGAGGGACAGCTGGAGGAGCAGGATGGAGCTGCTGGTGCGGAAGGAGAAGCACGTGTGCTTCGTGTGCGGGAAGACGTTCAGCCGACTGGCCAACCTGAAGATCCACCAGCGCTCCCACACCGGGGAGAAGCCGTACCGCTGCAGCCAGTGCGAGCGCAGCTTCAGCCAGGGAGGAGACCTCACCAAACACATGAGGGTCCACACGGGGGAGAAGCCCTACTACTGCAGTCACTGTGGCAAGAACTTCAGCCGCAGGGAGAACCTCAAGCGCCACCAGAAGATTCACCAGCAGCGGCATCCCGCCTTCAGGAAGCAGTGATGTACCGGGCCCTAGTACCGGGCCGTGTTCTGGGTAAGGTCCTGGTCGTCTAGAGCCCGGAACGAATGGCCCCTTCTCTCCTTTAGCGCGCCCACCCGTGTGCAATGGTTTTTCAATGCAAAGTCACATCTGGGGCTGACACGAGGGCACACAAGACACTCTGGTCCTGCTTGCTAGCAGGGCTAAGGGGTGAACTCACCCCTGCCTCATCCCAGCTCTGATGGCACGGTACTCCCTAATTAGCTTGAACTTGCTTGAACCTGGTGTACCACCACAGCTCCCTGTATTGGAAATGCGAAGCGGGAAGTGAGTCCAAACCTGAGTTCTGAAAGAGGCAAGGACAAGGACAGAGCTGATGGAAAAGTGTTGAAAGTGTCTTTATGTGGATTTGCGTTGTAGCTCACTAAGACAGAGACAGAGACACTAAGACATGGCCTCAACGGTTACAGATCTAATCCACTGGGATCTACCTAACCCTAACTCCTTAACCCTGATCCTAAACCTTAACTCTAACCTATGACCAGAAGGCAGAATCTAACCCTAACTCTATGATGTAACCTTATGACATAACCCTAACCCCTCCCCCTGTCCCTAAACCCTGACCCTGCACAGTGCCTTGTGTTCACAGCGAGGCCCACTTCACACAGAGAATCGAGAGTCCCCTGGGGAGCTCTACTGAATTCATATTTATTCTCCAAGGAGGTTGGGGAGAGTCTCCGTACATTGTAGAGATGAGACAGCAGAACACCTGGTGTCTGGCTGGTTGGCATGAGCGAGTCTCCAGGACAACAACGCCTGGGCTGGAGCAACGCTTCCTCTTCTTTGGTCGTCATAGTGATGTCAGGTTGCAAGCTTGCCTCGTCCTCCAATTGAGGTATTACGGTTCATTTCCACTGTCGACCCGTAACAACATACTGGAACCTGTGCTCTAGCTTCAATTCTAAACTTACCTGAATTGTACCCTTACTGTATTACCATGCAATGTGTGCTGTTCCGGTACCATATGGTTGGTGCTGGTGTACCCAGACTAGTTTTTAGCTACAGGTCTTAACGGGTACCAGTATCAACCATGCTATATGGGCGGAGCTAGTGAAACAGACTTTTTTGATTGGTTACTCACAATCGTTGGAAACCTCTGTTTGTTCAGCCATCACTAACGCCCAGACACATCACACTCAGCATCTTGCATCTCATCCCACTAATTACACTGTCCCCCCTTGTTTTAAATATGTTGTTTTAGTTGTCATTTGGGGTCAAAGAGAAGTTTTCACTTGTGAACAACATGTTTGTATCTATCTATAGTTACACACAGCTCACAAAATACAAGTGAAAAGCAAATGACAAATACTGTGAGAATAGGTGTAAAGGCTAACAGCACTGTTTACGCAGACGAACAAAGCCCGCCCTACTGTTTGTGGTTCATGTATTACTTTCTATCGTTTTGACTAAAGGACAGTCTAAATATTTGTTTGAATTAAACGGCAACGCTTAACCAAATGCGACAATGCTTGTGTTTTAATGGACTACTGGGTACACCGGCTCCCTCTGCTGGGCGATAGCGTCACAACGAGTGCAATACTTGAACAACAACAAGAATTATATTACAGTATGGGGAAAATAACCATCACCATGAAGATACTGTTAAATCTTTGTGAATGTCATAAGAAAACACTTTGAAGATCGCAGCCGAGGTTTTTAGTTTTGGAGAATATGGACATTTATTGGAATAGCCTACAGACTTTGTAAATACGAGTATTTTCAATGTCCGAAGCATTTTATTGCACACGCAGCGCATGCACACGCACTCAAGTACAGCAAAGACATATAAGAAAATATATTTTATGTTCTTATTCATATAGTGACACTTTACGATTAATATTTAATGGTCGAGCCATCATATAAATACACAAAGCAAAGATCGCACAATGATGATGGAGATGATGACGATTGAGAAGCAACAAGAAATAAACAGTGACTGGCGTTCAGAAAACGTTCCGCCCTCCTTCGACCTACAAATAAAAAGCACCGGTGGTTTTCTTCGCACGGCACCAAGTTTGGTCATTAGTCAATAATGGTAGTTGACAACATTAAGTAGGAAGTGTCAATCTGTGGGCGTTGACGGCAGATCTCAGCAGAACTTTGGTCAGTCTTGAGTTAGTTATTTAGTTGCGAGGCGCTTTTCCCTTTACCTTGGAGACCCGGAAGGTAACGCGACCAGCAGAGAGACGCACCAGGTGAGGACAGATGTGTACACGGCTTGGGAGTTTTATTGGAAAATGTTGCAGAAATACTTGATCATCTGTGCGTGACTGCCAAAGGCACAACGAGTGTGCAGTAGGTAAGGGGTTATATTTGAGGAAGAGTATCAAATGATGTGTAAAAACCACCCGCTCTATAGAACTGATGTGTTGTCGCGTTGCACACCTTCAGCTCTGGAAAAGACCCGACCGGAAAGTCGTGTTTTCATCCCGTCCTTGTTTTGCGGGCCGAGGCCAGTGACCAATCGTTTATTTTAAAGCACAATTGTTCTCCTTGTACGGTCCTCTATCCCCCCAGGCTATAAAGACAAACGAACGTGCACAAAGGGTTTCCTTTCTTTTCTTTTTTTATACTGTTTAAATAGGATAGGATGTGTCCGATCGTCGCAGAGCAGCTCTACAAGATCGCAATCCTCAGCTGAGATGAAGACAGAAATGCAATTCTTATTTATTTTTTATTATATTTTTTTTGGGGGGGGACTACTGAAAAAACAACATACAGTATAAAGAGTGTTTATTTGATTATGTGTTTGAACGTTTGGCACTTTTTTTGTCGGTGAAACTGAGTTCTTAAATGACAGTGGGGTGTGGGTCCTAAACTCACACCGTAAAAACAAACACTTTGCAAACGGCCATGAAATGGTGTTTTACCCTCGGAGGATAGGAGACAGTCTCTGGAGAACGACCGTGCTTAACCACGCAAATACCGTGCGTTCTATAGCCTACATCGCTAGGAAACCACCATTAATTTCATGATTTGTTAACATAATATTTTGAATGGCTCACAGTGAAGGTACTCCCTAATTGTCACTAGTTTCGGCGTCTCGGCTGAATCGAGCAATGTTCCACCTCTGACATGAAGCTTCATGAGAAGATCCTGCTCCACTACCACTCCTGCGACTCTCCGGTTGACAAGGAGGGTTACCTCTACAAGAAGGTCAACCATGCTTCTTAACGATATCCTCTTCCCCTTATTGATCATCACCTCCTCACTTGTAGACCCTTTGTAGTGACAGCGGGTTTGATTCCCATCCTGTGCATCTATGCTGAATGCCATTCCCCTTCCTTTAACCCCCAACCTCGTCTCTCTCCACTCTCCCGAGAGTGGAGAGAGACAGTCTTTAGTAAGTACTGGGGTTCGACAATTTAGAAAGCCGGGCGTTTGTTTTGAAAGTGTTGCATTGTGACGTCACAGGGGGTGCGAAACTCATCCTACCAGAAGCGCTGGTTCGTCCTGAAGGGGAACCTGCTCTTCTACAAGGAACGGGCGTCGGACCGCGAGCTTCTGGGCGTCCTGGTGCTGGAGGGCTGCAGCGTGCAGCTCTGCGAGTCGGACGAGCGCTTCGCCTTCTCCGTGGTCTGGAGTGAGGCACACGTGGCCGGCGGGCGCATGTACAAGCTCGCCGCCGAGGACCAACCCACCCAGGAGAGCTGGCTCAAGGCCCTGCTCTCGGCCAATCACGCCTTCCTGTCACTTCTGCTCATGGACCTGGAGACCCGCTATCGCGGTGAGGGAAAGAGGTCGAGGGTTCGACCCCGATTGTCCTCGGCCTGTGTGTGGGCGTCGTGAAGCGAGATGCCCTAACCCCCCTACCTGCTGTTTGATGGCATGGCTGTGTGTTCACTGTCTAACCCCCTAGCTTCTCTTTAATGACCTGTCTCTGAATTCAGTGTCCAACCTCTACCTGCTCCGTAATTACCTGTGTCTGTATATAAATAAAGCTCTCTCTCTCTCTCTCTCTCACTCTCTCACTCTCTCACTCTCTCACTCTCTCACTCTCTCACTCTCTCTCACTCAGAGCTTGGCGGGACCCTGAAGCCAACGCCCTACGCCCCACCGCGTGCAACAGCTTCGGCCAATCAACTCCTTCCGGCCCCGCCCACCCCACAAAATGGAGCCATTAAGAAGTCACCGAAACTCTGGCCTAAAAGAAATGCAAATGTGATGCCCATATCTGGCCCTGCGCCACCTCAGAGGGAATGGCTCGAGTTTGGGTCAGGAAGCCAAGAGGAATTTATTGAATTACACACAGAGTTCGGAAAGGAAGTCAAAGAGCTGATGGCTGATTGGCTGAGATGTAGGCAGGGTAGGGAGGAGGTGGCAGAGGGGAATCTGATTGATTTTGGTTAAAACAAAAGGTAGTAAATGTCAAGATATCATATTTAAAGGTGTTTGTAAAGGTGTACATATTTTAGATAGACTGTTTGGAGGACATTTAATTTCCATGTTTTTCAGTCAAAGCTTTTAAATCATCCATGTTTGGAGTCTCAGGTCTATGTGTGTATTGTTAATAAATTAACTTTTATTCCAGCCATAATCTCTTCAAACAGTTCCTCTTAAATCAACTCTACAATTTATCAGGGAAGCCCCACCCTACACACACACACACACACAAACCTCCCTTAATGAGCAAATAGAGTAAAGAGTAAGAGGTTCAAATGGATAAAAGGACCAGCTCAGTGATGTTCGTTATTCGTTGCTTATCTTTGACAAATTAGATGTAATATAGTAAGGTGATTATAGTTCATGATGTCAGTAATATTCAGGACATTATAGTTATTGATAACCACACTATGAGGATGTGATTATAGTTATTGATTACAAAGATTGACAGACAGACATACTTTATTGATCCCTGAGGGAAATTGCCTTCGTAACAATACTCCAGGAGAGAAAAGAGGACACTCTACGTATAGAAGAGTTTTAGAATATATAAAGTATATTTACTAGGACTAGATGTTAAGATCCCTTGAGAAATCAGCACTACACTGTTGATGGAGATGTCCCCTTGGGTTTAGACTGGGGGTAAGAACGCCTGGTGCCTCCAGCACAACACATCATCAGTTGTGCACCCCGGCCTCATTGGGTGTTTCGGCCTTTTATCACAATACACCCTCGCCCGAGGCTGGCCCACCACAGGCTGATCAGACCTGGGTGTGTGTCACGCTGGAGGCTCCATGGGGGTCATTTGGCAGCCCATACCGTCTCCTTCCGCTTCAGCCACAGCCAGTGGCTGCTTCTTTCTGCTGCAGTTGCGAGTTCTTTGATGGTCATTCGCTGAGCCTGTCCTCTTATTCCAACCTCTTTTAGTAGCCTTGAGGTTGAACTGGCTACAAAGCCCCTGCAGCCCACTTCCACTGGACGCACAAATACTTTCCAGCCCTGGTCCTCTGCCTCGGCAGCCAAGTTTGCGTACCGCAATTGTTTCCTTTCGAACGCCTCATCAATGGCCTCCTCCCAAGGGACTGTCAGTTCCACGATGAAGACGCGTCGGCAGGTTTTGGACCAAAGGACCAGGTCTGGGCGCAGATTGGTCGCTGCGATTTCGGGTGGGAAAGTGAGCCTCTGATTTAAGTCTACTCGCATTTCCCAGTCCCGGGCTGCATTCAGTGGACATGAGTCTGCAGGCGACCGGTTGGTCAGCTGTTTCTCCCCTTTCCGGATGAAGGCCGTTGGTTGCCAGGAGGTAGTCTGGGCTTCTGGGGGCTTGGCGTTTGTGGTTACCCTCTTACTCTCCAGTGCGGCAGCCAAGCACTTCAGCACTTGGTTGTGGCGCCAGGTGTATCTGCCTTGAGTAAGGCTGGTCTTGCAACCCACCAAGATGTGTTTCAGGGTTGCTGGGGCAAGACACTGGAGACAGGCTGGATCCTCTCCAAACCAGAGATGCAGGTTGGCTGGAGTAGGCAGGACATCGTATGTGGCTCTGATGGTAAAGCTCAGCATATTTGTCTCCATGTTCCACAACTCGCTCCAAGTTATCTTCCTCCTCTCCACACCATCCCACTTCATCCAGCGGCCTTGCTTGGCTTGGGACACAGCTCTGGCACTCCTGTCCGCTTCTTCCTGGTGGCGCACCTCCTCAACCACGAGGCATCTGCGTTCAGCTGGAGTAGCCTTCTGCCATGTAGGTGTTGTTGCTCCCAAGCCTAGGCCCCCTCTGCCATGTTGGACTTGCCCCACTATGTCTCTGTGTCTCAGAGCGGACTTTGCCTGTGCCACTGCTGCACTTGGTTTCCACCTCCTCCCTGTGGCTAAGGTGGGAGCAGCCCCTCTGACAACAGGATCTCGGGATTCTGTGAGGGTCATCTCAAGCCTTGCTTTGGAACATTTATACTCCTCCACCAGGCTTGAGATCGGCAGAGAGAGGGCTCCGTTGCCATACAGGCCTATGCTGCTGAGGCATCTGGGTAGTCCAAGCCACTTCCTCACTTGCACATTCACCAATCGTTCCAACCGCTTGGCATGAGATAGGGTGACCTCGTAGATGGAAATTGGCCACATGAGGCGGGGCAGCAGTCCAAACTGAAAGCACCAGAGCTTCAGCTTCCCTGGGAGAGCAGTGGTGTTGATCTGCTTGAGGCCATTGATGGTATCCTGCCTGAGCTGTTCCACTTGTTCGGCATCTTTGAGACTTGGGTGGTACCACCGACCAAGGCTTTTGATGGGCTTCTCCAGGATCGTTGGTATCAGTTCGTCGTTGATGTGAAACCTCACATTGGTAAGCTGGCCCTTGACAATGGAGATACTACGCGATTTACTGGGTTTAATCTCCATTCGTGCCCATCTGATGTTTCCCTGGAGTTTGTCCAGGAGGCGTTTGGTACATGCTTTAGTTGTAGTTATGGTCGTCATGTCATCCATATACGCCCGGATTGGAGGAAGTCGCAGCCCGCTCTTCAGGCGTTCCCCTCCAACCACCCATCGAGACGCTCGAATAATTAACTCCATTGCCATGGTGAAGGCAAGTGGGGAGATGGTACAGCCTGCCATTATGCCAACCTCCAATTGCTGCCAGGCAGTTGTATTTGCCTGCATTGACACGCAGAACTGGAGGTCCTGGAAATAGGCCTTAACTAGCCTTGTGATGCCCTCTGAAACTTGGAAGAAGTTGAAGGCTGCCCACAACACCTCATGAGGTACTGACCCGAAGGCATTGGCAAGATCTAAGAAAACCACATGCAGATCATTCTTTTCCTTTTTGGCCATTTGTACCTGGTGCCAGATGACATTTGCATGTTCCAGGCATCCTGAGAAACCACTTATCCCTGCCTTCTGCACTGAGGTATCGACATAGTTGTTCTTTTTCAAGAATGCTGAGAGTCTTTGGGCCACCACACTAAAGAAAATCTTTCCTTCCACATTCAGTAAACTGATCTGGCGGAATTCGTGGATGGTTGAGGAGTTCTTCTCTTTGGGAATCAGGATCCCTCCTGCCCTTCGCCATGCCTTAGGTATGATGCCTTTTCCCCATGCAATTTTCATTAGCTTCCAGAGGACCTTTAAGACACCCGGTGTGTTCTTATAGAGCCTATATGGGACACCGTTGGGCCCGGGGGCTGATGCTGTTCTTGCCCGCTTCACCGTGTTCTCAACTTCACTCCAAGTTGGGGGTCTTGTATCCAGCTGGTACTCAGGTGGTTGGATTGGTGGCATATCGTCGGGGATGGTGGTTGGTACATGCCTCCTGTTGTCAGAGTAGGTCTTCCTCAGGTGCTCCTCCAGTTCCCTCACAGGCACCTTGAGAGTCCCGGTTTTCTCCTTGACAAAGAGGTCTTTAACAAACCTATAGGGATCTCTGTAGAAGGCAGTCCTTGTTCGCTCTTTCTTCTTACGTTGCTTTCTCAAGCATTCTGCTCTTCGCAGCGTTGCAAGGCGTTGTTTGATGTCACACTGTAGTGCCTCAATGCCTTCCCTTTCCACTTCTGTGGCCTTCTTCCACTGTTTTCTCAGGCACCTTCTCTCTTTCACAAGTCGCTCAATCTCCTGCTGCCTCCTGGACTTGAGATGGGCTGAAGGTTCCTTCTTAGTACTGAGGTCCTTGCGTTTCACGCCGAATCTCTCTGTGCCGTAGCTGTAGATGATATCTCCTATCTTCTCCAGTTTTCTTTCCACACCCCCTTTCAGACCTCCTATGAGATGGACGAGGTCTGTATCGATGGTTGCCCACTCCGTTTTCTGGCAGGATTTGGGCCACAAGATTCGAGGCTTTCGTCCATCCATTTTCCTCTCTACCGCTGGCTGTGGCTGGATGGGGTCTGGGCTCATGTCAGTTGGTGGAGGTGTGCTTGGCTGAGCTTCGTCTGGGGTGCTGATACCCTGTGGACTGTGGTGAGTTTCCTGCCACTGGGCTTCATCCGACTTATTTGCCCTACCTCTGAGGAAGTAGTGGTCAATGCGGGGTCCCTTAGTAAGCTCTTTCAGGCACTTTTTTTTGCCCTGGTGGATCTTGAGACCCTTCTCAGATGTAATTTTGCTCCAGCCACAGATACAGCTTTGTAGTTTGTGTCCTGCCAGTGCTGGTAGTTCATCAACTGCTGTGCTGTTCTTCTGTGTCGTCGTCATTTCCGTTCCAAGGTCTGTTACCGTAAGGTCTGTTGGTGAGTCATCTTGCGCCCCCGCTCTCGCAGACTCAGGGGGTATTCTTCTTCTTGAGTTTTTCGTAGCCATGGTTGGGTGGGTCTGAGTCACTATTGTGACCAGGCCCTGCCAACATGGGTAGCTAACCCATGCCAGCCCCAAGGGGGGTCTATTCCCTCCTGTCAGCAGTCTCTTCAGGCTGTCACCAGGTCTTTCCCGGGTTGTCAGCTGCCCTTTCACAGCAGTCACTGGTTTCAGACCAGAATTCAGTATATTTACTAGGACTAGATGTTAAAATCCCTTGAGAAATCAGCACTACACTGTTGATGGAGATGTCCTCTTGGGTTTGGACTGGGGGTAAGAACGCCTGGTG
>JAOPUI010000061.1:5068982-5098449 GCA_027123135.1 Urophycis floridana
GTCTGCCTCTCACATCCCTTTGTGCCCGCTCTTGTCTGTTAATGACTAAAGACACTGAACGTTATCCACACACACACACACACACACACACACACACACACACACACATACACACACACACACACTCACACACACACACACATACTCACACACACACACACACACACACACACACACACACACACGCACACACACGTGCGCTATGGACAGAGGACATTAAAGCACTTGAAGCAACACCTGTGAGGTGTTTTTATGGCTGATGGGACCCTGCTCTGGTTCTGGCTGCTCCCAGTTCACACTGGTTCTGGTTCCAGTATAGCAGTTACACCAAGAGACAGATGGCTGTCACTGATGTCCCTCTGTCTCTCTATCGCTGTCTCTCACTCTCTCTCTGCGGGGGGGGGGGGCCGCGCCCGGCGGGGGCCCGGGCCGCGGCCCGCCCCCCCCCCCCCCCGCCCGACGAGGAGTCTTACTGGCAGGTCTGAAATGGCACTGTTCCAAAACGTGCACACGCACTTTACAAGAAAACATTGACTCCCAGAACGCTGACCCCAGTGTGGTCAAGCAGACCTTTGCCCTCGTATTTTGTAGTTGGGGTTCTGAAGCCCTAACGAAAAGTAAACACGCTCAGCATGTTTTACATAGCCCACTGAGTTACTGGAGGCCAGCTGATGAGAGGCAGTGCAAGCCAAATAGTTGTTAGGGATACTTTTTTCTTTGTAGCAGAACAGGAAATGCGAGGATTTTACAGTAAACGCCGGCTCTTATGTGGATACCTGACTGATACGCCACCAAAAACAACTTTAGCTTGGTGATAATGAAGATGGCTGCATGCATGTCAGAAAGGTGCGCGCATGCAAAGTGAAGCCATCTACCAGGAAATTCCTTGTGTTGTGGACGGGCAATGCAAAGAGAGAAGGTGTCCTCGGGCATCTTTTTGAATAACCTATTGTCAAATAACTGGATGCATGTGGTTCAAATCCCGACGATGATGAGCTGAGTCATTCTGCGTGACAGTTGGTCTTTGTGTAGGGCTCTGTCACTGTCACTCTGTCAGTTTTTCCCTGAATGTAAACACAGAACGAGCTATTGGGTGCCTTTGCCCTGACATTTGATGCGGCCGTGGGTAGACGAAATACACGACAGGCAGCCGTCGGTGAGGGTTAAAGAGACGACAACAAAACCACCAGTCTGTTGCCTTTTGTTTTTTGTATAGTGGAACCAAAGGAGAGGTTGGTCCGCGACAGAGGGGCCGACCAGTGTGTTTACTCGGGTGGTGTTTTGTTGATCTGTCATCTGGTTTAGTCGTCTTCATTGTCTGACAGGAACAAAACAAAATGACTCCTACACAGGCAGCCCATTGTTAACACCGAAAGGAGGTCGGAGGTCCTCCCAGAGTTTTCTCATTCCAGTAAAAGCTGTTATGAGACGCACACCGGCTGGCCAGTTGTTGGGTATTCTCCCTTTTTGTGTTTGTGTTGGTGTGTGGCACATCGCAAACAACAAATGAAAAATGCTCATCTCGCACACCTTGTACTGCACTCTGCGCAGTGTTTCTCAGGTCGCAAGAGCAATAATATAGCCTGTGAGGAAAAAAAAAAAAGTTTCATCCAGCACACACATGAGGTGAAGCGGCACACAACTGATGCCACCCCCCTGCGCACAAATAGTGTCTTTGCGCTTGTGCTCGTAAAACGTTCTCCTGCTCGCACGGTGGTTTTCTTTGTGGGACCGAGTGGGCGGGGTAAGTCATGGCCTTCATGTCCCTAAAGGTCACTGGTTGGTCTTGTCCCATTCAGACGGTTATTTCTCGATTCCCAAGAAAAATGGGTCCCGAGAAAAAAAGTGCTCATCTAGGGAGCTTTTGCATTTTTCTGTTTAGTTTTTACTATTGTATATAAATACAGACATACGAATACAGCCACAGTGCTGATTTGTTAAGAGTTTGTTGGACGATCGCTGTCTTATGACAGTAGAAAAGCTACATTACATTAGTTACAGCGAGGCAATGCAGTATTTATTTCCTAATTGGCATTTTGTTAACATTGATATGTCCTCGTCTGTTGGTACTCAAGTACTGTTTATCTTCAGGGCTGGCTATGGTTTACTGTGCCAGTTGATCCTGTTTTTTTTATTCATGACACGCATGGTAATATGTTTTAACAACTGCAAGTTGCCTTTCTTGTTCTCCGAAGCATGTTCTGGGACATCAGCTCTTGAGCAGACTCTTGGTTAAACATGAGCTTGCTTGATGTTGCCCAAGAAATCGTCCAAGCACTTCCAAGAGGTGTTTGGACTTGTCCGGCAACATGTATCCACCAACATTCAAGGATGCAATGGCCATGGCTGGCTCCGCCCACTTAGTGCAAAGAAGAAAGAAAAGACCAAAATGCATGAAATCGCATGTTTGCCATCGCATTTTTGGCAGTGATATGTCGGCCCAAACTCTCAAGACCCCCTCAGCTGCTTGAAACGCAAAACGTGTTGGGGTTGGTCGTGCGTGTTTCTTTGAACCAGCACTCCCTCTGGTGGAGGCTTGGTGAAACGCCTTCAGCCTTCCACCTCACTGGTATGGACGAAGTCTGCGTTCTTTCAAAGTGATCACACGTTATCCATACCTGCCATTGTGCACACTGCAACTAAATGCTCCCTAATATGTTCTATCGGATTTAATCAACTTCAACTTCACAACTCAAACAAGTGAACGTGTGTGTGTGCGTGTGTGTGCGTGTCTGTGCGCGTGTGTGTGTGTGTGTGTGTCTGTGTCTATTTGCTCAGCAGGAGGCACGCCGTGGCCAGCACCCACTTGGCGGGCCTCTCCTTACTCCTGAGGGGGAAGGTCCAGACGTAGGTGGGCCCCCTGGAGCGCGTGCGGTACACGGGACACTCGTACACGTTGTCGGCCGTCTCCCATCGCTCCGAGGGCATCGCTTTGACGTAGAGGACCGGCACGCTGGGTGTGATCTCCTTCAGCCGCGGCTCCGCCATCACCCCCTTCTGAGGGTCCCAGCGCGCCCCTGTGTGTGTGAGCGCACACGCACACACGCAGGCTGCATTGCAAACTACTGGTTTAATAGATGATGGCTAATATAACACTCATCTCCTATGTTTATGTGGGCCACTTGTTCAGAACGAGCAGTTTACAGGTTACATATCGCAAAGCACTGTGGATTTCTGCCTCACTGGAACTGTTTTCAAAGATTCTCTATACATTTCTTTTTATATAAATCTACATTTGTTCAAAAGATTCTAATAACTATCGTTATAGTAATAATATATTCAATAATTGTTTTCCACTATTTTCTCAAATAATCAGCAATGGTAACCTTAAGATCAGTAATGGTACATTGTAAATATGATCATGGTTTGTTTTATTACTCAACTCGCCAGTTTCCAAGCAGTACACCTGTTTATGCATCATTGCCTTTTTGTACATTAAATAAACGATATGGACAAATGACGTTGCAACGTGTGGACTCTGACTGTGTCTGTGTGGGTGAGAATGCCTTGGCCTTGTGGCCGTGGGGCCGGCGGGGGTCACTCTGGGTGACGTCACCACCACGTACCTTCCATGAAGAGGCCGTAGACGTAGGCCCCCTCCCGGGGCGGACCGCTGAGCTCCTCTCGGTTCTTCTTCATCACCTCCACCGACAGACGCATCCTGTGCAGCGGCCACTTGTTCTTGCGGGCCACAAACTGCATGACGGCCGTCAGGAAGGACTGCGGGCTGAATAGCCCGGGCAACCACACCGCAACGGGGAAAGCCATGTCTGCCGTCCACGTCTCCAACTCCTACAGACAAAAACACACACGCAGGTTTGCTTCATTTGTGTGTGTGTATATTGTGTAATAAAGAATCAATTGTATCACGGTGTACCTTGTAGCAAAGCAGTAAATCTGCAAACCAGCCAGCCAGCCCCTGAAGGGAGGGGTAGGCCAGCTTGGTCCATGATGCAGGCACGCTGTCTGAACACAAGGCAATGCTGAGCTCCTCCATGTCTTTAGTGATGGTCAGCCCTCCCTGTGGGATGGATACAATTATTGTGGTTTATTTAGTTCTATATGTCTATCGAGTCTTCATCTTCAATACATCTAGACACTGATACTGTGGTTGGTCCACGCTCGCCTTCAGTCCCAGGTTGAGCTCTTGGAGGGAGCGTGAAATCTCCTTGAGGAGGATGTTCATCCTCTGACATTCCTGAATGGCCACCGTGGTGTACGGCGTCCTGGCCTCCATCTTGGAGGTGATGGCTGCCATGTTGAAACCCTGCGGAAGTTCCTCCAGAATGTCTTCTAGTCTCGTCTTCATCTGGAGTCAGGGTTCACGTAAACGAGATACAACAAGAGATTAATTTAAAGTCAGGCCTATCCAAGACTATTGGTGAATAGCAAATTGAAATAAACGGAAACCAAAACACACGTTATCTTCACGAGACTCCCTGTCTCCAGTGGCTGTACCACAACCATTAGCCTCTAACTCCAGTATGCTGCTGAACAGCCTGTCAGATGTGATGCTGAGGAAGTCAATTTCTGCATTGGGGTGGAGCCCATACAGATGGGGGCTTTCTGCCGGAAGGTTCTCGACGTACGAGTGGTAGGACTGCAAAAGACGAAAATACTGTAAATGTGGAAGTATTTAAAAAAGGAGGACATTAATAGAGGATATCAAAGAGAAGGGATCAGACTTATAGTTTGGTGTGTTGTAGTATTAAATGGACAGAGACCGTGAGGTCTAAATTGGGAGGAGCAGTAAATCCAGGGGCAAGTGCTAGTGTCCCCTCTAGCAGCTCTGGCCTGATGTACTCCTCCAGATACGTTCGACACAACTTCCTGTCCCAGTCATCCATGATGTGGCCACCATAGACGATCTCTCCAAAGAGATACTGGAGGTCCTTCCACAGCACCTTGGGTGAAATGAAGAGAAGGATGGAGGAGAAAGGACTATAAGTGACATCTGGTAAATCATATAGTCAATAGGCCATAACATAACCACATTCCAGATGTTTCCATCTACACCATGTTACTTAAAAGTCAATCACATCAGTATAGTTTCCAGACAGTTCAGTTCAGATTATTTCTGCTTCATTGGTCCCCTGCATTACCTTGGAGTTGGCCTCTAAGTAATTGTAAAGCACATTGACAGAGATGGTCAAATCTGTGTCGCTGAAGGGATAAGTCATGTTCCATCCCTGAACTCCAAATTTCCGTCTCTCAGTCACCACAGCATGAAAGTAGCAGAGCGCAAAAAGGATCCGCTTGAACTCAGAGTCCATGGAGCACATATCAAGAGTTTCCTAAAACGGATGAGCAAGAGCACTACACATCAAGACGCTGCTCAAATTCATTACATTTCATTTGGAATGGAATGCTGCAAGAGGCTTTGCCTGGCTGAAGAGGTTCAGGGCCTTGTGCAAGTTATCCTGCATGCCCGACGGAGCCTCGTTGGTGATTTTGATGGCATTTTCTAACAAACCCTGTGGGATCACATGGGATTCAACGCAGGCGGCAGGCTCGGCACTCATGAACACGCGGTAATCTTGATGGCTTCCAATGCTGTTCTTCTCTATGTGGTTGTCCAGGCAACCTAGCCAATTGTGGACCAAGTGGATGTTCTTGGGAAAAATAAAAGAAAGATTGCATATTGCCAATAAGTTATCCATTATAGTATTGACAACTTATATCCCTGGTCAACTATGATATACCTGTAGCATGACCCAGTGGCCTTCCTTAGCTGCCAGATCAAGAGCAGCCTCAGCCAATGTCTCCTGGCCCTGACCCAAAGAAAAGTTGTGTAATTTCCCGTTGGCGGAAGTGAAGCCCAGTTCTTTGCCTGGCGAAGAGAGGAGAAAATATCATCTAAACTTAGACAATGAATGTATCTGTATCATTTGTGAACCAATCACTTGAGGACCAACCCAGAACTTCTAAATCTGCGACAGGGTCCACTCCAGGAGAGAGGATGAAGAGGACTGTTGTGGAGGGGCTGCTCTCTTGATAAGCGGAGACCAACTCCAACCTGGTCCTCTCCACATACTTGGTCCCCAGCTGTTCCTCCACAAAGTCTCTACAACGACAAGGACGAATGAGATGCACCACAAACGGGACAGCATTCTCCTTTTGGGCCTCAAGTACATTTTGTATTTGTTGTTTTTTGTGTATCGCTGTGACTCTTACCTGACTGCATAGAACATTCGGTCTGGCCTCAAACACCTCAGAATGCAGAGCTTCTGCAGACCTGCCCTCTTCTTCCACTCTTGGGGAAACTTCTCTTTTTCAGGACTCCCGGTCGCCACAAACTTCCCCCAAGCTCTGGCTGAGTACTCTATGTCTTGGTCCAGGTTCTTAAAGTCATCCACTTCGGACAGAGCCTGAGTGCCAAATATATACAGACAGAATTTGTTGGCACCTCCGCAGATCTTCAATTAGCCACACGAGATCTTCACGCAGCAGATGATGCTCACCTTGATACCGCCCCAGCACTGGGTGGATAGGAACTCAACTGGAGAGTTAAGTCCGGCTTTAAAGGGAAAGCGAAGGAGAAAGTCCAGCTCTTTGGGATTTATCTTCTTCTCCAGTAACAGGATCTAATCACAACAAAGTTCTGCTTAATTCAAAACACGAGTCAGGTCGTTTTCCTGACCAGACATCTTATCTTATTGTCTGGTAGAGATAGAGGTCACACCTAGATTTAAACATGCATCTCCACACAATTGGATTCCCTGGATAACATGCAGGTAACGGTGTGCTGCAATGAATTCTTAGCTGGTTGTGATCCGATTAGCAAGATGGATTTTAGGACAAATGTCCAACGGAAAAACCTTCATCCTCTCACCTTAAACCTTCGTCCCCTCACCTTAAAAGCCATTTGACTGACGAAAGTGAGCCTGTCTTGTTCAAACAGGCTACGACTGGTGTACAGAAACACTGAGTATGTGATCTGATCAATCAGGTTGCTCACTCTCTGTTCAACATCCTTTTCTGGTTTTGTGTGCATTATGGCTGCATCAAAAACATTTCCAAAGGCCTAAATCCAAACACACATACAGATGTATGCACACAAATACACACACACACACATACTGTATATTGCAACAATGTTGACCACATGATATTTCCCTGACTTAAGGTAATTCCATGTCTGTCATCACCTTGAGGGAAAACTGGTAGATGGGGTTGATTTTATTCAGGTCACTGAGGATGAAGTAGAGCAGAGTGGCCCGCACGGCTGCTGGTCGGTAGTGCTCTCGTGCCTCATTTATCTCCTTCTCTGTTGTTTCGCTTTCTTTTACCTGAACAGATAACAGCATGGTTCATCTGGGTTATCTGACACTAAGGGGGGGGGGGGGCCCGTTACACTTGGTGCTTTGTAAGAAGCAATCAGATAAGAAGATACAGGAAACCCTCACCTTTTCTTTGATCTGTGTAGCAGTGCTTTTTAAGGTCTCCAGGTTCTCCACAAGGCCATCGTCTCTCAGGAAATTGCCCGAGTCGGAGGACAGGCAAACGAGCAGGGATTCTTCCAGCTGACTCAGTGAAATCTTGAAATTGTTTTGCTGGGTTGTCAGATCCACCTGCACGGGTTCAATGTTAGCAGAGTGACCCAAACGTCCTACTATTTCAAACTTATGCAAACGAATAAGCGTCCATGTGCTTCTTAAGTGCTGCAACTGCTTCTCAAGACCATACCTTGTTCTTCTCCAAATCTGGTCGTTCTCTGGCTACTACAGCAGCCAACAGCTGTTCCTCCACACTTTGATGCGTAAACAGGAAGTTAATCAGTGCACAGTTGGCCTGTATTTCAGGCTTAAAGTGAGGATTCAAACGTTTGGTGTGCAGGATGAGGCGGAAGAATGGGTGATATTCAATCTCCTTATCACCAATCTGGATGTATCTGCAATGCATACATTAGATACTACAAACCAGAGGCCCCATGTCTATTTGGAAAAAGAGAGATGATGAGAGACAGACAAACAAGTACAGATTGTGATTGGTGTGAGAGTTGACTTACTTTCCATTCTTAGTAGTTTTTCTCCTCAGTAAGGAGTCCAACATAGGTTCCACTGTCTCACTGATGTCCTCAATGAGCAGAATGTTTCCATTAGAGACAGCACTTTCAACAGTGTTCATAGAACTGCAAGAGTGAATGGGTTAAGTTATTTATTTGCAAATTTCTCTCCACAACCTCTATGGGCACTACAATGCATTCAATTTGGCGGTCAATATTTCAAAGATGGCTGACCCTTTTTCTTCAAGGCGGATTACTTTAAGATTGTTTCCAAATTTGTTTGTGATCCACTTAATACTTTGGAGCTGGCTGTCCACGATGAGTGGCCATCGCTCTGTGTTGCACAGGATGGCAACATTCTCGATGAACATTCGGTCGTTAAGCAGACCTTGGTTACTCCAAGCTGCGATCTCAGCATCATCAGTGAGCAAGGTCAGGGGGTCCAGATCTTCTGTTATAGGTATAGAAACCTGATGACGAAGGACGAGGAATGCAAAAAGGTTGCTTTTCGTTTTCAGGCGAGCAAAATGGAATCAGAAAAACGATCATTGGAAATCTTAACCTTGAGTTCTTTGAGATAAGGTAGCCAGTGGTTGTCAATCAGATCAGTGCGGTACTTCTTGGTGAAGTAGCCCAAGTAAGAGACAAATGATGCAGCGAGCAGGACGTCCCCTGTCAGGGTTTTCTCTTGGTTCTGAAGCTGGGCCACAGTCTCTGACCAACGCACTCTCTCAGAGGCCAAGCTCACCGCCAGCCTTATGTAAAACCCACACAAAAACTTAAGGACCACATTTTACATCTGTATGTCACTGTTCAGATGGGTCAGTAAAGACCAGTTGCGGTACGCCTGCCTTTGTACTGTACCTGCCGGCCAGAGAGATGGCCTGGTTCGTGCCATCAGCTTCCTGCTGACACTTCAGCTTCTCATTGGTAGCGTTGACAAATTCCTCTTTCAGTTCAGCCATCTTGGAATTCAGTTGCTAAAGACAACAAAACAAAATTTGACACGTAAGTATACGATCTATGAAGTACTACTATCTCTTATCTAAGTTTTATTTGGTGTCCATTAGAGTACTGATGCCCACCTTAATCTTAGCTGTAACGGCAGAGAGTTTGCGCTGGCTAGAAGCCAGTGCAGTGCTGGCCTGGGCCAATTCACGCTTTTTGGTCTCCACATCACATTTTGCCCCATTGAGCTTCATCACATTGAGACACCAGGAGCACAAAGCAGCCGCGGCGGTGGACAGGGCACTGATAGAGTCTGGCTCAAACGTAGCTTCTTCTGTGAATGGTCTGGATAGTGGAAGTGAGCAAGTGTGAACAAGTGTGACCTTACACATTGATCCCAATATCAAGACATCTTAACGCAAACATATCAACGTTATTAAAAAATATCACCGGGCAGCGTTGATGCAGGACGCGGGGAGTTTTTGGATGTTGCAGCTGACGAGGCTCTTCAGAAACACGTCCACTTTGGCCATTGAGTTTCTGGCAGCCTTCCAGCTCTTGTCTTTGGGTATCTTTCCTCCGGGGGCCAGCAGTACCATCACAGCAACCATCACGTTCACCACAGCCACTGGAGGAGACCCCATTGACTTTAGCTCTGTTAGGTTGTTCTATAGGAAGCAGAGGGAAAGAAATGGTGCAGCAGAGCCACAATTCATATGCAACTATAGCTTCTGTGCATACAAAGAGTTTGCAGTGACCTTGTTCAAATTGCTTAGATCCTCTTTAGCAGCAAGCTGTGCTGCCTCTGCTTCAGCCAAGCTGTCTTTATAGGAAAGTGGTCCTTCCTCTATAGTCTACACACACAGGAACACATAAAAATTACATGTGAGAGAATGAATTGCATAATCTCACAGATCGATACTGATTACTACTCACCTTTGCAATGGCATTAAGTTTGATCTCCTCATCATCAGCAATGGCCTGTTCCTTTGACAGCTTTTCAGTTTCTTGTCCTATGACACCCCTGAGCCTTTCAACAGTATCCCTCTTCTTTTGTAACTCCTCCATTTGAAATTCCAGTTTTTCTTTCACACTATCTATCTAAAAGACAGGTCTAGGTCATTAAAGTTCAGATAAAACACTATACAGTTTTGGAGAGATATGAAAGTATAATCTATACCAGTTATTTCACAAGCATCGATCTCTAGCCTAAACTAACCTGTGAAGAGGTGTTCTTTAGCTTGTCGAGTCCAGTCTTTAGATGCTCCATCTTGAGCTGCAGCTGGTTCCGCTTCGAACCCAGTAACTTCTGATACAGATTAATGTGCTCCAGAAAGGTCTTGGGGGTGGCGTAGTTGTGGCGCCGGTCAGACAACAGGTAGGACTTGGACTTTTCAATCACTGTCTTATGGGCATAGGCCATGAACTGCCCGACAGAGTCTATTTGAGGCTAGTAGGATGGAAATAGAAAAAAAAAGGTACTTCAATAGTGCTTCGGCTCATTGACAAACCTCAGGCTGCACTTTGTTTGTTAATGCTAGCTGACGAGTTACCTCGATGCCCTCTGTCTTCCAGAGGAACTGTGTGCTGATAGACACCAGTGCTTTTTCTGGCCACTCATGGAACCAGTCAATGGAGGTGCAGTTGAGCAGAGCCGGGAATTTCCGAGCCTTCACCCTCAAAGCGGAGCCCAAGGGAGAGAAACAGAAGATGACCTACGGGACAGTAGCAAAGTAGTAACATATGTATATTTTAGAAGACTATACAGTATATGGTTGCATAGTATTGTGTCTACGAAATACCAGCGTTAATTACACTAGAAACACAGAACGTATTGCAACTTCAACCCTAATCCAAATTAATATCAAGCGTTTCACCTTGATGTGATCCATGACCCGGTCATTGAACAGTTTCCAGCGGCTCTCCCGGGAATCAGGCAGGCCAGCTTGTCTGACCTCATGCTGCATGGCTTGGATCACATTTTCCACCTCGTCATCGTTGAACAGGCCCTGGATCTCCCCCGACACCAGCAGGTCGCTGATTGGGGCCAAGAATTGGTCCTTCATGGCCTGGTCGTGGGCCATCAGGAACACAGAGCCAACATTCTTCACCCCTGCTTTTACACACAGGGCAGCCAGGTCCGTCTGCATGGGGCGGGGGTTGCAAAACACAAGATATGAAAAAGACAATGACATATATTACATATATGACATATATTTAAGATGGTAAGAGAATAAACATCGTCAGTACATCCATTTCTTATGAAAATCTGCGACAAACAGACATGTTTTGAGCCCTGATTCAAAAGAATAAAGCGTTGAGGCGGACCTAACGAGTTTTGGAAGTTTGACCCGGTCTGCGATGCATAAAAACCTAAACCGCTACGCTCCGCCGTGCCCGGTGCCGCTCGAACCTTGAGGTCCGGAACCCCGTAGCCTCTTCTGGCGGGGATCTGAAACACCTCCAGGTTGGACAGACTGGCAGCCAGACGTGTCAGGGACCTCTTGCCGCTCCCGACGCCCCCCACCAGCAGTGCGCTGCTCCGGCGGGACCCCAGGATGCGGTTGATGCGGCAGACATGAGCCACGGCGTCCTCGAACAACACCTGATCCCCGGGGGGGACGTCATTCAAGTTATTCTCAGCGCAACGCAACAGGATTGTAAGATGCACATGGCGTACATTGTTGGGATGCATTCAAATGCATCCCAACAATGTACGCCATGTGGTGTTGTGCACTCGGTGGGTTGTACTTACCAAGCTCATGGCCCCGTACACTTTGTTGTAGCGTCTCAGGGCCTCCTGCAGGAGGTTGTTTAACGACTGAAGGTTTTGAACGGGGGCGTATTTAGACTGCCGGGCGTCTTCAGAGAAATAGCAGTAGATGGCTTTTTCAAGGAGGTAGGCTTGATCCATATCCTACAGAGCAATCGTGTTGTACAAAGTAGCGAGGGTCAGCAGAAATCAATGATTTTCACACAGAAAGATGCATACACACACAAACACAGGAGTCCCTATGAGCCATTATGCTATCCAGGATGACCCCTATACTGTAAGGATAATATCTAAAACTGCAACCTGTAATCGCAATCATACTTTTCTCATCTTCAAGTCTCCAAGTGTGCTTTCTCTTACCTCAAAGCAATTTTGACAGATCTCCGTCTGGATAGAGGTGAAACTCTGAATGTCTGCCTCTCCCACAAGCTTGTCGCCATACACACGGTGAGACTCATGAAGCCATAGATGAACTACCTCGACAGGGGATCTTGCACCATCAGGTCCGGTGTAAAGCAGGCCCTCAACAAACAAAGACTCAAAGAGTTAGTTTGGGAATTTAGAGTGGAGTATATAACTTGGAAAAGTATACATACTCAAAGTAGCGTAACAGAGGCTGATGTATACATGTAATATCAGATCAAGACATACTTGGAATACATTCGATAGATCCCTCAGGTTGAAGATATAATGAAATTTGACCGCTGTCGGAAGGAAGGAGCTGGACATCTTCTGGTGGAACACTGTTTAGATGGACATGTTAAAGCTTCAGGGAAGCCGACTGGGCACAGACAACGTTTGACAGTGTATATGACAACATGATAGATTAACAATCATTGGTATCATCTATAATGTTGAATACAGTAGGTTCTCACTTAATGCAGCATTAACCAGTGTGGGGCAGAGTTTTTTGACTGCTGACGTGAACCCACTCCTTTCCCAATATTGAGAGAGAATGGAGTTGTAGATGGTCTTGAGAGCATTCTGGCCTGGGTAACTCATTCCAAACACAACAAAGTGTCTCTGTTGGAAATCCAAACACAACAGAAGGCTGCTTGTCATTGCTCCACCAACATGAAGGTCATACGACGGTGAATTCTACTTATACAGAAGACCATAGACAAATGACGTTGAATTCTTAGAGAAGACTCCCACCTGAAGTCGAGGATCAATTGTAAAGCTACCTGCCGTTGGATTCATGCATGCAACATACTGGCAGTTATTAATTTCTTTAAGCGTTAGCTTGGTTCTGTCGTACCTGTCAAACATAGGGTATAACATGTTATTGTTCAATATTTGCATACATTGATGTAGTTGTTTTGTTGTTATTTTGGGCAGTTAAAAGTCCACCTGCCACATTTGAATACAAGGATGATTTGTAACGAAAGGTAAGTTGTGCTGTCTGGAGGAGCAAAGTCAAGTTCTTTGGAGCTGCAGTACCAGTGTCCTTGGTCTAAATGCTGGCGGATGAGAGCGTGTGGAGACACAGTGAGGTACTGGTCCACCTCAGGTAAGTTCAAGTCATTGATGAAGTAGATCAGTCTCTTGCTGCCCATCGGACCATAGCTTTTACCAGCCTTCTTTGTAAGGTTCTTCTCAAGAGTTGCTTAAAAATGAGAAATAAGGGTCATCTACACCAAAGCTGTTGTGTTTGTCACATACAACTATTTCTTGCATTACTGCCAAAAACCTACCTTGTAGCATAGCTGATGTGGTACAATAGTTGAAGGGAATTGATTGTATCATGTATTGATCAGTAGACAGGGTTCTGAGGATTTCCCCCATTAGCACTGACTTGCCAGTAGCTGCATTGCCAACAAGCATAAGAGGCCGTTTCCTATCTATTAGCATGTCCATGAAGTAGCTGAGACGAATGGTTTCTGTTGTGTGTACCAGTGTTGTCTGAAAACACAATTAGATCATTGAGACTAATCTAATAATGATACTTTCAACTATACCTTCACATAACACTTTGAAAGTTCTTCTGAAGAAGCTGACCTGTAGTTGAGGCTCTGAGTGCAGCACAAATTTTGGCAGTTTTTCTGTCCAAGGAACAAACTTTTTGGTCTCGCCATCGAGATAGTAGTCAAACACTGTCCCAGCTGATGGAAACTTGACTTTCTTGAATTCGTTCAGCCACCACTTGCTGAATTCCACACGGTAATCTGTCAACTAAGCATCAAACAGAGTGGTTAGCCCTAACAATAAAATATTATTTTAAAAACGTATGTCTTGAAATTGAATTCCTAGCACCTGGTCCTGAGACATGGCACCTCCGAAGGCCCAGACACAGGCAAAGACCAAGTAGAGTTCATACAGTTCTTTTGGTGAGTCTGGGGGTGTGTTCTCTGGAACCAGCAGACCTTCCATGATGTAGAGTAGCGTCTGCACCAGCGCCACCTCAGGGATGGCTGTAATCTTCTTGAAGCTTGTTTTCAGCTTTTCCAGACAGGTCGGCAGGTAATTGTCAAACAGGATCGAAAGGTTGGCCTTCTCTGACTTAACCTCTCGCTTATCCATCCAGCTTGTCACAAGCCTAGACAAGTCAAGACCCAAAGGGGGGATTGATGTATGCCATAACATCACAAAGCATTGTGTGATTAGTCATACAAAGTGAAGACTTCATGGGTTTATGGGTACACCTTCATAACATTGGCTAAGGAATGGATTCTAGATGGTTGAGGATTGATGTATTGAAAAATACTGACGCGTTCCAGCCAAGCTCCGAGGGATTAATGAAGAGTATCCCCGCCCGGGACATTGTTGCAGGTGTAGCCATTCTCAAGTCCTTCAATTCAAACACCAGCCGCATGGTGGGACTTAGAGGAATACGCTCATTACTGGCAAGGGTCAACACCTAAAGAGCACAGAAGACAACAGGCTTTCAATCCGCTGCTGCTCTCTGGCGCTTCACTGTAGGATTACTGAGCAGTTAGTCAAACCTTGTTGTCGTCCATAACTGAGTTGAGGCACTCGGTCCACATGGGATCGATGTCTCCGTCCAATATAATCCATTTAGCATCATCATGACTGGCGTTGGCCATGTTCCTCATCAACAACGAGAGAAGTCCTAAAAATCAGTCAAGATTTAGAAGACACCATATAAGCTGCAGTAATGACGTTGTGCCAGATGTGCCTACTCACCGTCCTTCCATTCCCTGGTGACAGGGTGGATAACTCCAAACAGCTCATCGCAAGTCACAGCCTTGGGGTCCAGGTCTACAACCACTGGATTTCTCTCCATATTCTGGTAGGTCTTTATCAATGACCTTATCACCTATCAATCGCAAAAGTTAAGCTAACGTCTCTTGCAACTTTGTGTGGTTGAAGGTTGAATATAACAATAATGTATCATACCGTAGACTTGCCAGTGCCTGCATCACCAAGAATGAAAACCGAGTGCCGAACAGCCAGCAGTTCCTCTAACTGAGCCACTTTCAGAACAAAGTGATCTTCTGCCTGAAGTTTTAGGTCCAGCATTGACTGTTTCACTACCTACAAGAGGCATGGGTTATTAAGCATCTTCTATAGTAGCGACTGGCTGCTTCAAGGCCTACAAGAGACATCTGTTTGTTCACAATCTACATCTATAACAGTAAGCATTATAATAAAACTCTATCTAGTTCTGTACTGGGCCTGGAATCCCACCTTCCTTTTGATGGAAAGCCAGCAAAACAAAAAGTGTCATTGAGACTGGAATAAAGCATTATAATATCATCTTCTTCACATCTTACCTCTTCAAAGTGCCGGTCTCGTTTTCTGGGGACATCCAGAGCTGGGAAGAGATCCTCTATGAGCTCCATGAAGACTGGCATATCATCCACAACAATCATGGGGAGGTTGAAGTCTCTCAGAGCTCTCATCAGAACCTCATCTTCTGGTTGACTAGGATCACTCCTTTTCAGAGAACCCGCCACTACGAGCACTGACTTGATGGCTCGCAATCCCCAGTCATAATGCTCCTATGAAAATACACACGGATATTTGCACATAACTAGCAAGGTCTATTTAGGGGACCATGAATTTCGTTTTCATTTCTACAATGGACTACAGATTTACTATACGATGAGTTGCAACTCTACCTGTCTGGAGAGAAGCTGTTTACATAGTGTGTAGAGGCTGATGAATGTCTTGGCCAGGATCTGAGCATTGGTGAAGCCCTCTGCTACCAACATGATCTGACATATCAACTCAAAGTCCGGGACCACCATAGCACAAGGCCTAAGGGCAGAGGTTGCATTGAAGAAGCCAAGTGTAGCCATCCTGCACTAAACACCCTTTTATTTGGCAAACGCTGTGTCTCACGCTGCTGAAAAGAATCTGCCTTCATGAGATCAACACATGTACAAGAATGAGACCTGAAAAGAGTTTTGAGATTCTCAGGGAGCTCAGCCCTTCCAGAATATCCAGGGTTCAGGGTGATGAAAGCTCCAAATGTGGGGACTAGCTTTATTATCTGGCCCAGGAAGTTAAAGGTACTCCTTTTGTCCCTAATCCCATCTTGGACACATTTCACCTAAACAGGGAAGAGAACATTGAGTATGTTAACATTAATAGATTCACATTAATCGAGAGATGCTGCAAGTTTGCTAAGCCACTAAGCATGTGCATCATACCTGCATAGCAATGACAGACAAGACTTCGACAGAGATCCGCTCAAACTGGTCAAAACAGCCCCAGGCCCCAGTCTGGGCTAGACCTTTATAGATGTCACCCAAGGACTGAAAAAGGGGATCAATGTATTTGCCGTCAGATACATGGACTCACAGAAACACAACATGGGAAAAATCAGGTCACGGACAAGAAAGAAGCTTTTCTACCTTATAATCCATTTGATCAGAGCAGTTGCATACATAGACCATGATACCAAGGGCTTTGCCCAGATCCTTAATAGTTTCTGTCTTTCCTGTACAGGCAGGCCCAGTCGGTGCACCACCCATAACATGGTGGAGTGACTGGGTCAGAGTGATGTAACATCTGGGGGACAAAGTGAGTAACATCTACAGTGACCATTTCAAAACACAGTAGGTAAGCTTTTCGTTTCTTTGAGCTTCTCAGACTGGTTAGAGGGAGTGAAACTCACTGTGAGTGTGTCCACATTAAGAAATGTTTTGGTGCAAAATTCAGATTTTTCTTTTTTCTAAATATCTCTCCCACTTACCAACTACATTGAGAAAATAATAATGAAAAGTCTAACTAGGATAAAGAATGATAGCTGATATCTTGTACTGAAAGAGGTCACCTGTCTGTAAGAGGAGTGATGACCAAGCGTGGAGTGTTTCCCAGGTACTCATAGGAGTACCTGAACTCGGCGTCACATAGTTTGGCTGAACAGTGTTTACTGTTCTCCTCCAAATGGTGTCTCAACTGGGACAGCCACATGAACGCATTGACATTATCGACCTGCACAGTAAAAATGTGTTTCAATATTTAAGATGAATGAAGCATCTCAAACTATATGTCCCACTGCATGATGGACCCAAACACATATACATGTATCAGTAAACCTCATTGTTGAGCTTGCCTTGTTGGAGATTAGTTTAGCCACAACATCTCGAGCATGAACGTCCATTGTACAAATAGTCATGATCTTCTGGCGGTCTCCTTCAGAGTGTTCTTTAATCAGCAAATTAATGAGCATATTGAGCTGAGATACCTGAAAAGAGCAGATTGTGACACTATCTACATGACTTCCATCCATACAAGTTCCATTGTCCATTTGTTCTTTTCTATTGACACCCATCCTTAGAGCTTCCTCCTGTATTCAGACACACCATACCTGCTTCTTAAAATAGTCCTTCAGCGAATTTTCCTTTCCATCCTCAAGTCTAGTGAGAGCAATATTGACCTCGGTGGCCCACCAGATCTGTGTAGACACCACGGCAACCTGAGACACCATAATTCATTAATTAATAATAATAATTAGAAATAATAATAGTAAAAATACAACAAAAATGTGGCTGATCTAATAGCATAGGTCAATATTCATGTTCACAGAATCACCACAGAGACCTGTGCTGGGTAGTCAAACAGCCACTGATCTTTGGGTTTCTCTTCATAGGCCACGATAGCGTCAACCAAATTGTCCCTCAGTGTGTTGACCATTCGCTCTTGAACGTTGTCGAGCCATTGTTCCACCTGCGGAACACGGTACGGAAGGAAGCAACACCACACTCATTTAAACGATCCGATTGCATGTGTTTTTGACACAATGGCATCACTTCATAAGGAAACATGTGAAGATGTTAGATGGGTACACCTGTCCGGAGCATTCACAGTGCTTGTCGAAGACAACATATTCTTTTTCAATACTGAACATGCCGCAGGCTGTATTTGTTGCTGGTTCGCCACCATGATCCAAGTCAAATTTTAGGTTGGACAAGCTGTCAAACAGCTTGGACAGGTGTGTGTTGACCTAGTGTGTGTGAGACAAGATAGAGGTGAGGTTTATGATATGGAATGGAAAATGCAACACTTCTCGGCAGGTCAGTAGCCTCCATTTTACCTTAATTGGGTTTTGCCCATGGGAGAGGATGTCCAGAAGGTCATTGTTGGAAACAAAGTAGAACCTTGGGAATGCTAGGCGTTTGGTCTCTAGGTACTCAGCCAACGCTCTCTCACACATAGCCAGCCTGTTTCAGAGACAAACACAAGTTGTGTTTGATATAACAGTAATATTACAGTGGGTTTATTGAGTTACTACCTAAATACAACATAGCACTCACCCTTCTTCCAAACATTTGAGCTTTTCCAATAGACCTTCCCTACTGGTGACTTCAATTATGTTGGGCATCTCGACTGCTTCCAAAATCATTTCCTAGATGGCAATAAGGCACAACCAAAAGAGACCGTAAACAACAGATTGTGAGGCTACTGAAAGTACTCAGCTGTTCTTTTTTTCAAGCAATGCTATGATCCAATTAAAAATGTGTTGATGTTCTTCAAAAATTAAGTTTTATGGGGAGTAAGGGTTTGAAGGTGGACCTCTAGTATTAGTTTGCAATCAAAATTCTCCTCTCACCTTGAAATCACGAGCAATGCGGTCAAAGTTCTTGCAGTTCTCTGGAAGCTGGGAGCAGAGGTCCTCGGAGAAAATGAAAATGCTCTCCAGACTTGTGTAGGTGCGCTGTAGCACAAACCAGGTGGAGAGGACCAGGTCAACAGTGGAGAGCTTCTGCTGCCAGCATGAAACCTCCTCCAGCACATGGTAGATGTACTTAGATGCCATGAGGGTCTGCAGCTGTGCCAGACTGTCGTCCAGGGTCTCAAGTAGCTCTACATTCGGCCCCAGCAGCACGGTGCCTGTGGCACTGTGCGCCGAAGGTTTTAGTGCCATCTTACTCCAGGTGCTGTCCAGCGTGGCCAGTGTCTGCAGGAGCCAAGGGAACACAGACATGTAGCACATATTGTGCACACGAGTTTACCCTTGTCTATTTTGCACGACAGTGTGAAGACATGAACTCCTACCGCCTCCAATGCCGATTCTTTAACTGCTTTGTCCACGATGCTGCATACTTCCTCCTCCAAGTTATGCAAGTTGAGCTGCAGCAGATCCTCAAACGTGGTTTTGTCAGACATCTCAAAACGTACCTGGGCCAACACGTTCATGGTGATCATGACTGTGGATATTATACATTTTACAATGTTTTAAGAAATACCAGTTCATGCCGCTCTCTAAGTACGGCTAGCATTGTACCTTGGCAGCCACCATGAGCTGCAGCCAGTGGCGGTTTCTCAGCGCCGGGTTCTGCAAGTCGACCAGAGTTCGAAGTGACGTCAACTGGTTGTTTATCAAGCTCTCCAGTCCGCTGTAGGCATCCCAAGCCCTCATCTCCTTGTCCAACACCTGGATGTCCTTTGCATATTTTGTGATGTGCATGCGCATGTTTTCCACATCAATGTCCTTCCACAGGGTCGTCTTCCATTCACCCAGGTTCTGATTCACCAGTGATATCATGTCCCACAGCTCCTTGAGTTGGGAAATCTCTTTGCAGCAAGCTTTCAGCAGTTTGTAGTCTGAGACTTTCACCTCAAACAGACCTGCAAATCTTTTCAGCTCAGTCAACTCTTCCCTCATTGACTCAATTTCAGTCTGAGCCTTAAACACACACAGAAACACAGGCCAGTGTCGGTCAACTTAATCACAGTACATATTCTATAAGGCCAGGCTACCTAAAATCTTCTCAACGCACACTCACTTCATTTAGAGCCTCGTATGGGTTCACACATGTGAAGTCAAAGAAGGGCTGCTGTCTGAACCTCTCAAAAAACTGTTCCAGTTTGGTCTGCGTGGTGGAAAACAAGCCCTAAGCACTATACACTTCAAAATACATTGTGTTCTTTTTAGACAAACCACAGCATATATTTAGTATCCGAGCTGTAATAAGGGAAACACCCATGCTGTACCTCAAATGTCTGGCATCTTGTATGAATAACGCCAGCCTCGTGGGCCTGAAGCAAAGCCACATTCTGTTTGGCTTGTATCGACGTCCTTTTAACATTATTCCACTGTTGAGGCAGGTCCTGAAGAAACACATTTATCTTCACTGTTTCGCGGCCCCATTGGAATTCTAACGTATTTTCAAAGTAAAAATTCCAAAATAATGCGTGCATCAGGTTTACGTCTCACCTCCAGCTTTGCGTGAACCTCATCGGGGAGCTCCACTCCGTAGTCCTTGAGGAGCTCCACGGTTTCTTTGAGGGGCTGGAACATGGATTCTATGGATGCCTGAGACTCTTTAACACGCATGAGGTGGCCCATCACCTCGATCAGGCCCTGGTAGTCCCCCTCAACCAATGTCTCAGTCAGGCCCACAGTTACCTCTTTGTTAAACCTTTCTTGGTCTTGCAGGCTAGAGACACACACACAAATAGGGGACCCTGTCAACAAATACAGTGAAGCATTCCAATATTCTATATTCTTCTCGTTTAAATGGTCCTTTGAGACAGTAGATTGAACCTAGAGAAGCTCACAAATTACCTGTTGGTGACTCTGTCTATGAGCCACTGTTTGAACATAAAGCTCCAAAGTTTGATGGTATTAAGCAGGGAATGCTTGAAAGGACAGATATTGATCTGCAGCCAGCACAGGATTAAAGTCGAGTTTTCCAGCTGGCTCACTTCACTGTACAAGTTTTCATACGCGTCTATCTGCAAAGGTTCAGGAAGGTAAATGGCAAATGTCATTGTATTCATAATATCAATCAACATCAATCAACAGGCCTGAACTTTTGATCAATTGAATAAACCGTTTTTCTAACCTCATTTTTAAACTCCTCAAGTGTAGGAGGAGTGCTGGGCTCAGGCTCCGAGACATTTTCCTTCCCCAGAAACTGTGCCATTAACACATCCCTGTCCTCCATCCACAGGAAGTCATAGTGAAGCCACGAGTCGCTGAACTGCTCTGCCTCCTTCACTGCCTCCCGCACTTCGTTCATCACGTCCTCATATACTTCGGACAACTCGGGTATTTCTTCGAGTTCATACTAAATTTTAAAATGAACACAGCGCAGTCACTAATGGCACTTCCACGTTTCTATGTACTCAAAGTACATCGACACCATCATAGTAGTGACCGTGTACCTGGTAGCTGGTTGTGTTGGTCAGAGATAGGCGAGGAATCAAGTCTGCCGCATGGTACACATCCGTAATGAGATTGTCCACCATTTCGATGAAGCCATAACCCAAACTAGGGCTCAATGAAATCTTTTTATCATCCAATGTCAGTGCAAACACAAACAAGGGGGCCTCCTCACTCTACAAGTAAAAAATCATACCAACAACCTGTGTAAGAACTTCAAAAGGACTTAAAAAAAGGAATTCAAAAGGAATAGCATGTAGTTTGTCAGACCCAGTACCGTGGCATGCATGCTATTGGCCAGGAACCGAAGGGACACAAGGACAACTTCAATAAATCCCTCCAGTACTTTGTCGTCAATATAATCAACGTATCGTATCCAAGATTCCATGGTGTCATTTGCCCTGAAGAGTGTCTTGTTCTCCTGGAGGGGAGGAAAAAGAAGACATACGTTTGGACCATAACTTGCTTTGTTTCACCCACTCTTACTTTGCGTCACATCATGACGACACTGAAATTAGCGTCACCTCAAGTAAGGTGCGCAGCTTTTGGCCCGAGTCTCGGATGGCAGCGTATCTCTTGTTCAGCACTGCCGGCCTGCCTCCCAAGTCCAGCAGAGAGTCTTCCTTATTGTCCTTCCTTGCAAACATTGGTGTTAGACACCACTCCTGGGAACAATCCATAGACCAAATTTAGCATACCTTGTAATATTATGTGCTAATATATTCCAGGTTGCATAGGTTCTGCTTTGAAAGACACCATATAATATGCCCATCACTTGCACCCTCACCACATCTTGGTGAAACAAAACAAAATTAAAAATGTGGACTAGAAATATCTTGAGCAAATTGTTCAAATGACCATATTTTATGGACATTATATCAGCCAAAACCTGGACCCAACTTACTTCCATTACGATGCGCATGGAGGCTACATTTGCCTTGGCCTGGTTGACTCTCCTGTAAAAGTCATGCATCATGTGGCTAATCTGCTGGATATACTCCCACACGCCTTTGAAAAAGGTCAGAGGCAAATCTTGCTGGTCAAAGGAAAGCAGTCAATCTCTATTGTGTATTGCCATTTGATATTCATCTGTTTGTTACTTAAGCTAAACATGATATAACTTGATTTTTCTAATCTATTACCTTCGCCATTCCAGAACATAGTGGTCTCAGCCTTGGCTAATTCCATATCAATGCTCTTTAGTTCCCCTTCAATGAGCGGGAACTCTGTAGGTAGGATGATGGCCTGAATCTGTAACAAATCTTTATAGCTAAATTATTGTTCCTTTTAGTGAAATGAACTAAATACATTTTACCTTCAACACAATAGCTATCATGGGGCATCCCATTAGCCTACATGAGTTCACTAATGTTCATCTTAATGTTTGTCAGAATGCACTGTACCTCATTGTACCAGGACACCAGGAGGTCCAGGTTGCACACATACTTCCTGAACAATTCGTCGCGGGCAAACATGTCTGCCGCACATGGAGGAATGTCCTGTTGGCCTTGAATGCTGAGATACTTCACCTCTCGCAGCACTGCCACCAACTACAAAAATAAACAGAGGTTATATACTATTAGTTCAACACACAGAGTGCCCATGTCATCAGAACAATGCAGCAGTATTGTGAGTATCATGATGTGCAGTTGTAGTGGACCTGGTGGACTCCTGCAGACACACCTGGCTGTTAAAGTTGACGGTGAGGATATTCCCCTTTTTGCGCAGCACCAGAGGCTGTTTCAGGTTGAACTGGCAGTCTTTGTCCACACGAGAGGTCCACTCAGAGTACACTGCAACTTGGTACTGATGCAACAGTCCTGTCATTTCATCGCACTTCTTAACCAGCTCAGCTTCAGCTCTGTGCGTATAGCTAAAGTAGAAGCAAAAAGAAGTCTGCTTCAATGATTTCCATTTTTTACACATTTTTAAATGGTTGTCAACGACTTCAGAAAAGTCCTAAAAACAAACATTCAAAAGGCATTCACAGCACAGCTACATGGGTCATGACGTACAGCTGGGGAATCGCGGTGAACCCCTTCAGTGTGGTTTGAATTCGCTCTGCCAGCTCCAGTGACCATTTGAGTTGACCTGCAACAGCTGGCATGTTCTTGCCAAATTGTGGAGTGCTTATCCCTGCACCAGTGGTCGCAATGTGAGCATCAAACACCAACTTCACATTGTCCAGCTCTGCACTGAGTATGCTGTTTAGTTCCTTGTATTTCGGCATGAGCTGGGCCCGGACCAGTGGCCGATCCAAGATGAAACTGAACATGACCAACAGCTGCAATGGAGAACAATTCATTTGAGGTTGGATTGTTCTTAAGTACACCAGTTTGTCAACCTCATGGTTACGCCATTCATGAAAACAGTGTCCCAAGTTCAAAATTCACCTTTACTGCAGACTCTGGAGAAGGACATTCATCGAAGGCTTTGCAAAGGACAGTGCCCAGTTTTTCATCAAAGTCAATCATCTTGTCCAGAAATAGCTTGTTGTTCTCTTCAAACTTCTACATCAGTGAGAGAGTGACAATTATTCCATAGGTTGTTAGGTTGAAAAAGTGTATGTAAAAAAAATGTAAAGAAGGAAGAGATATTACTTTGTCTGTGTCAAACACATCATAATTGCACTCAGCAAACAGAGTGACATGAACACAAAAATCTTCATAAATTGTAGATATTTCCAAGGCACCACCGCGTCCTCCCTGGATAGCCACACTCTCCAGTTTAAACATCTGGGCAGACACAGAAAAGATCTCCTGGCAGACAGGAACAACTTGGTGAGCAAATTGTCATCATTAGGCCAGGTAGAAAAATTACTTGTATTGAAATGTGTTTTTATCGTGTATGTCTCCATCAAAATGTATAACTAAAATATAAGTCATATGAACAACTCCACACCTCAATGTTTGTCAGGCGTTCCAGAAAGGCGTCCAAGCGGCTGAATACCAAATGAGATGGAAAATCCCAGTTCTTGGCATTTCCATTCTTAAAAAAACAAAAACAGATTCAATTGCATCTTTTTATAAAAATACAAATTAAAATTATACACACATTTTAATATATATATATACATGTATACATAAATATATATATTAACGTACCTTAAACAACCTGCCCATTTCTGTTTTACAGGATTGGTAAGACTCTATTAAGGTCTCAATGGTTTGTATGCTGATCCTGATTTTTGCCTGAACGTCATCATTTTTCTCTGTGAGGCTCTTCATCACTTTCTCTGAGCCAATAAACGTCTTCGTCTGGAATGCATAAAGTCCCACACAAATTATGGTAAATTTGATTTGAGATCTGAACAACATAAAGCACTGGGAACACTGAAGCCAAATCAATAGTACCATGTCAATGAATAGATTGCAGATCTCTTGAAGGATAACAATGATCCTGGCTGGCCTGCAGTAGTACTCCGAGTTGGCCCAGGTCAGAGAAACAGTGTGCATCACTGCCCTTATGTTGTTTTTTACCTGGAAGAGAATAATAAAAAGACTATGGTATTCCAATAGTTAAATTAGGGATAATTGGATAACTAAAATTAGCATTTCAGAAGTCCTCACATGTGCATACTCCATTTGTCCAACAGCATCAAGTATGTTCTGTATTGGTTTCAGATACAACACCACATCACGTGCTTCTCTTAAGGCTGAAGTAAAACATAACAATAAAAAGTAATGAGTGTATGTGTTTAAATCATATTACTGGAATATCAAATACAGCTTTATAAGTTGCTTAAAATTAATATTCACCTTCGTTGACATCGTTGCAAATATTATTCAAAGTAGGACAGTATACGCTTGTGTTCATCTTCATTATACATGACATCTTGCGCACTTTGGGGTTAAGTAACTGTAAAAAAAAAAAAAAAAAAGTGATCAGAAAGCGCAAACGTGGAAAGCGCAACATGACAACACATTGCACGCTACATCACTTACTTGTGCATGCAAGCCCTCCAGGTTCACCAGGCGGTTCTTCCAGAAGTCAAACTCAGTCGACGGAAGCGGGTGCAATCCCTCGAGTAAGGGCGACGCCGAGTCTTCCCTCAGCACATCGCTTATTTGCTGCGTCCAGTCAATGATTAGGCTTTCAAACGCATGCATCAACATGGGATCCACCTGTGAATCCACCCTGCAGAACACCATCAAGTGACATGAGGTTGAGCGGAAATGGGAGTGTCGGGGCGTTGAATCGCTGCAAGGCAAAGTTGTTGTTGTTTTTTACTCATTTGCAGTACGTTTACCAGCTTTCATCGTCACTGTCCGGGTTTCTGTCTCTCACTGGAAGGGGCAGGAACGTCAGGCCCCGCAGCTGACCATCGAAAACGGCCACTTCATTCATCAACTTCTTCGTGTGGCGAAAGACGTCGTCCGCCAATACCTTCGGCCAACTCCGAGCAGCTTTGCTTTGCAGTAAAGGGAAGATGATCTACAGGGTGGGGAGCAGCCATGGGAATGAGACCCTGTAACTAGTCGTGGTGGGGGACGCCTGGTAATGATCGGTGGGCTCACACAGCTCACCTCCGGACAACCTACCTCGTTGGTCACGTTAATGACGGCATCGACGGGATCGCCCGCCGCCTCTCCGATCAGAAGACAACCGATGTTGTCACTGGTAATGGCCTTGTTTTCCCCGCGGATGAAATATATAACTTTCTCCTTGCTGTTTTGACAGAAGTCGAGTTGGACGACGAGTTTTGACGAGGCATCCAGGGAGACGACGATTCTCTGGTGGTCCGTGTTGTCAAAGAAGTTAGTGAAGATGGCGCGGTTGCCCTCCTCGGCCGTTAGCTCTCGCCAGTCGTCCAGCCTCAACTTACGATAACCTCTGAGGACGACGTCGCGAATAAAGTCAAGTCTTTTGTCCTCGGACTCCATTGCTCAAGTCCCTCTGCTTGGTTACGCCTTAATGTGTTGGTCAAAAACGCCTGGCTGACACCAACTTTGTAACCGTGTGTTTAATGTGTGTTCCTTAGCTAACACGGCGTTAGCGTTGACCAACGGTTCAAACGGTTACCTACAACGGTTACTGTCAGACCACTGCGCGCGTGCGAACGGGCTCGCGTGTGTGCGCGCGAGGATCCTGAGTTGTAGCGTTATCACATCTGTCACTCAGAACAAGGTTGCGTTTGTGTGTAGACATCACACCGGCCAAGCATTGCTATAGGCTATGTGCTGTTTTAGAGATTATTATTCATTATTATTGTTATTCGGTTTTTATGGTCATTCTCAGTATGTTTCAGATGATGGTAATGAGATTTGTTCTCTGCATTTCACCCATCCTATGGTACATAGGAGCAGTGGGCTGCTAGGTTCAGCAGCCCGGGTAGCCAATTGGGGTTCAGTGTCTTGCTCAAGGACACTTCAACATGCAGACAGTCTGGAAGTGGGGAACGAGGGGGTCGAACCGCCGACCCTACGATTAGTGGACGACCCGCTCTGTTCACCCTCTCTATCCACTGAGCTACTGCCGTGATGCGCAAAAGTAACATTTCCCAGAATAAATAATTATCATTTGAATCCAAAAAGCGTAGGTTGACTCATTAATTTACAAATGTATAACCATGTGGTTGTAGGGAGAAAAAGAATACAGTTCAAATAGAATACATTTATTGTTTGCTTTCAGTCATATTACAACAAAAATAGGTAAACTGATTTAGCTTCTGTGATGTACAGTCCATCCTCAAGAAAGGCTGTAACAGGCATATGAGTTACGGTAGGTAATTGGTTTGAGACATTTGATTTATCCGGTTACATTATACACAAATATGTCAAACCAATGATAAGCGCCATTGCAATATCATACACAATTATTCATAAACAATTACAGAGGTAGCCCTGCTAGTGGTTATGGCTGCCATGAATTATGAAAATACCGCATCCATGCAGTTACAATTTTTGATTGAGTTTGCAAAGCTTAGTAACAGAAGGCACTTTTCAATAGGTCATCTGGGAAATGAACATACACAGCAGTTTGGCTGGTCCTTATATGAGGACCCAATGTATGCAAATGACCAGTGTAGACTCCTACTTCAGAGTTCAACAAAACAATGGAGCAGATCTTCAGTGTTTGTTTGAAATAATTCACAAAGTCACCACTCCTGGAGCACTTTTACACTTGAAGCTCTTCTTTAGCCCGCCAGCTCATTTCCTATGGTTTAACAAACGCCATCAGTATTAATTTCACTCACACGTTCGTGCACGATTGTCTTAACGAATCATATGCACCCATCTTCTCAAACTCCATGTCCAAATTCAAATGTGATTAAGCATTTCTGCCGTCAGGGCAGCCCAAACACGTTAGTGCGTCCAGCTCATCTTTGTCATTGGTCATCCAAAATACAGCTGTGATTTTTAACACCTATAATATTTTCATTTTGTGGTACATTGTGACAATTGATTATTGTTTTATAAAGTGAGAGTAATGTAATGTAATGCAACTGTGATAAGGATGAGCACCATCTTGCGCAGCCACCGTCTGTGCGTGTGTGTGTGTGTGTGCGCGTGATGCAGCATTGGTGTATATAGCATTTTACAATCAATGTTCCTGACCATGTGTTGCAGCCTTATCACATTACCAGATGTAGCCATTTGAGGCCAATTCCCGTATGGTTTCTATTCATAATAAATGCATTGAAGCATTATAGGCATCAATGTTTTGGTACATTAAGCAGGCTTCAATACCACTGCTTTACTAGAGTATGGCCACATGATGGCAATAGAGCCACCATGTCTTCCTATAAACAACAAGACCATCTGGCATGAAGAGCTGCTAACCAAACAGGTGAGCCGTGACCTAAGGTGTTTTGCACCTAATAATTATTTGCCATTTTTTGCAATACTCTGCAATGATTAACCATAAGTCTATCTGATGGTTGCACAGATATCACTTTCAAACAAAGTGACCTTTATTGGACATGATTCACTGCTTGGGGCGATCACTAAAGTTTGGTTACTAGTTCATTTTTATTTCCGTTCATTTTTATTATCCGATTTTAGTTTTACTGTACTCTGTAAACACGAAATGAATCAAAAAGCGTGGAAACTCAGCAGCTGTATTTACTTTGTCCGGTGGTCCTCAGGTTGGTTTTTAGCGCCTTCTGTTGGCACACTGCTGTACTGACAACTGACTTGATGCATCCTGGTCCCTCAGAGCCAGCGGCTGCCCCTGAGCTGCTGCCTTCTTGTCCCTTTTGCCAAGCAGGTAAAACGACACCATGAGGTACACGGCAGACGACGCAACAACAACACTGCAGACCAGAAACATATGGAAGTACTGCCCTGTTCTGTCCACCAGGACTCCTGCAAAGATAAACGGAAAAACACACAAGTTGGTGAGTATCCACAATGAGCACAAGCAAATATTAGGATTGTTTCACATTACATTTTCTTTCTTCTCTCTTTTTTATGCCAAACAAAGAACAACAACAACAACAACTATATTAATTATGAAAGACTAATTTATAAAACTCAAAGCTCACGCATATATGATTATTTTGAATGGTTGGAGTATAAAGGGCTTTAAAAGCCATGACATGTGACACTTGGTACCAGCAATAGCAGTGAAACTAGATCGGGCCCATGTTTGCCCTTTCCCTTGCCTCACTCCAGAGCAATGCTTAGCATTCACCTCTGACAGTTGCTGCAAATCTCCACCCATAGATTTTGCCTTAATGAGGCTTATTCAACCATAAAGAAAAATATAACAAAGACTGTGTTGTTGAAAGGAAGCCTGGAGGGAAAGAGGGTTGTAAATTCAATTCCTGTAAATGTTCAATCAACCGGGCACACAAGGAACTATTTACATGGGGCACGGCAGACCTTAGCAAGACCAACGTTACAGAGACACACACACATTCACAGATGGCTCATGGGTTTATCTGATCACATGACCATCACAAATTGCTCCCCAGCAGCACCAAACCCTCTCCTGGTTAGGTAGGCTTTAGTTCTTAATGCGGCCAATGAAAACGGATTTGCTACGAGGTACACACGCTGAAATTGAGCGTGAACGCATTAGCAATGATGTGAACGCCATCAATCACGACGGCGAAGCAAGTTCCCCTCCTCGTTAAGTAGGTGTCAGGAGGTTCTACCGCTCTTGACCTGCTAGGGGTGGAACAAATGAGAGTCAGACCAGTGAATGAGCTTTGTAC
>JAOPUI010000061.1:5122772-5139837 GCA_027123135.1 Urophycis floridana
TATATATATATTGGTCTATTCATTTCAACCATGTACCCGATGACAATCACTCACAGCTGTAATCCTACA
The DNA here is from genome assembly GCA_027123135.1 of Urophycis floridana. Classification (NCBI taxonomy): domain Eukaryota; kingdom Metazoa; phylum Chordata; class Actinopteri; order Gadiformes; family Phycidae; genus Urophycis; species Urophycis floridana. The sequence goes on from JAOPUI010000061.1 coordinate 5,122,842, forward strand.
GCAGATCAAAGTAAATACCCTAGCATTAAACTAGGCCTACATCTAGATGTCCTTTACAAATGCATTTTGATGAGATGCATTTTCTTATTTTCTTTCGATATATATTCTATTCATAAAACAAAAAGTCCATACAACATCAATAATATGAGTGAAAAAACATAATTTAAATTTGTGTTAATTTATTTGAGCTATTTTACCTGACCAGGCAACGTTTGGGGTCTCAAGCATCACGGAGCAGGCGCGGCTGGGCCGGCAGGTCAGAATACATGCGGTTTTTTTTAGATGAGGACAACTTCTGTTTAATAAACATTTAATTCGGCGTCGCTATTATTTGAAATGGACTACATTTACAAAACGTCTCACTGGAAGTGATAGAGCCCTCCGATTAAAAGACGTCGGCGAAAACGACCTCGACCCGAAGCAGATACATTACAGCTTACCTTTTCCTAAGGAGGTACTGTTTTTTTTAATAGGTTTAAATTATTTATTTAATTCAACGTCGATCTATGCGGGCGTTTTCACGGATGGTCAGCAAGGAGAAAACCCACACACGACAATCGATGCGACGCTGCATGGGATAACGTTTGTTTATTCGGGCAATGGCAACTCCAAACATGGAATTACCGTAATGCCGGTGAATGTGACTCTTTTAATACGGCTGAAGGGATGTCCATATCGGGCGTTTCCGGCGTCACCATTTAAAAAAGGGCGTTACTCTTTACGCATTGAGTCACCGCAAGTTGTCAGATAACAGGCGGGGCTAACTGGTAGTGGACGTTTTTACTGTATCTGTTTATCAATTGGTGCCGGACCACAGAGCGACGTGGATGTCCGCATAGCAGTGGTCAGAAGGACGGACCATGAAGGAGTACAGGACGTTTTTACTATGGATTACAACGGGTAAGCTGCACGTCCCGTCGGGGTTTATTTCTATAGATCCAGTGCTTTACTTTATCGCTGTGTTAAAGATCTGGCAATGGAAAAACTTTAAAATAAGAACTTTAATCAGTGGCCGGCACCGGATAATTTAGCATGGACTAACTTGTTTTAATTGTTGTGTGTCAAGTCTCTGTTGTACAGTGCACACGAACACTGTCACATGTAGAGCGTTATGATGTCATGATACCTCAAAGGCTGCACACCAGGGAGAGACGGAGTCTTTTTACACAGCAGGTGGGCTGAAATTCATATTCATATTCTTATTACTGAGAGAGTGGTGATGTTAAAAGCAAATATAACATATTTAAAAATCTGGCATTTTGTGGGGGGGTTTCTTTTCTAATCAATCATCACTAAGTTGAGTTTACAAAACTTGACTTTTGTATACTCAAAAAATAGTATAGTATTGTAAAAATATTTTTAATGTCTCTACTTATTTTCTTTCCAGCTCTACCCTGATGTGCTGGGATACGAATGGACTATTGATGGAGAGAACCACACAATTCATCTTGAAAAAAATAGGTAATAACATTTGTATTCCACCAGGCGCTATGAATTAGAATGCCTCACAGAACAAATACATCAAAGTGATGACACAAATATGCACAGAGGACTGGATGTAGTAATACAACATTACATCATCGCTTATTCCCTATCAGCAATCTCCTTGGTAGAAATTACACTGAAACACACTATCTGGAAGATGGAAGCCGCGTCACCACAGAGGGCAGCCGGGTGAGAAAGAATACAATGTCCTTTATCATTTTCAAGAACTTCTCCCTTTTATTAACTGTCACCCTATCTGGCCAGACGTGGGGGTCACTGTAAACATTATCCTAATGCTTCTTCACCAGGACCATTGCTATTACCACGGCCACATCCAGGGGATGACGCAGTCTTCAGTCAGTGTGGACGTCTGCAGTGGCATTAGGTGAGTGTGAATCACACGCTGCCTGTCCTGTTGCGCTTTGACTCACCTTAATCTTCACCACCAGCTTTAATGGCCTTTAATGGCCTTTGATGTCCCCGTTTGCCCTGTGACGCTGACAGGAGGTCACTCCCAATCATTGACCCGCTGACACCTGGGTGTGTGTGTGATTGTGTGTGTGTGTGTGTGTGCGTGTGTGTGTGTGTGTGCGTGTGTGTGTGTGTGTGTGTGCATCTGTGTGCGCGTGTGTGTGTGTGCGCGTGTGTGTGTGATTGTGTGTGCGTGTGTGTGTGTGTGGTGTGTAGGGGCTTTGTGCGGGCCAGGCAGCAGGTGTATTTCATTGAGCCCCTGGGAGGCAGTGAAGACGAGGCCCATGCTGTGTACAGACCGGAGCATCTTAGAGTCAACAACAACAACAACACTAGCAGCAGCAGCAGCAGCAGCAGCAGCAGCAGTAGTAGTAGTGCTGGTGGCAGCAGCAGCAGCCCTGCTTCCCCGTACTCTTCCAACAGCTCAGAGGACTATGAACCGGACCTGGACCTGGGACCCAAGCTATCGGGCCTCTTCAAGTCCAGACCCTGGGTAACTACTCGGACCTTCGACTTTTTTGCTTGGCTTTGTGTTTTTTTTGTTTTTTTTTGTTTTAAAGACTAGAGACAGTTAACATGTTAGCATGGCCCCAGACGAACAGCGCAAAGCGGTAACTGAACACGAAGCATGTGAAACAAAATGAAAAGTCAAACACGGCGACGTCTTTCTGCGTCCGTTCAGAAACAGGGTCAGAGCCCCGACTCCCGCTGGTTTGTGGAGTTGATCGTCGTCGTTGACAACGCAGAGGTAACCCCAGTGGACGTCGGAACACGTTGAACACATTCCCACTCGCTGAGCTGAACGCAGTTCAGAACGCCCCGATGGCTGGTCTGATGTTCTCGTGTGTTTGTCATCTCTCAGTATAACAGATTTGGGAGCGAGACCAGAGGGCGGGTTTTAGGAGCCGTGAATCACATTGACAAGGTATTTACTCATGACTCACATCTGGCTAATTTATGAGCAAAGTATTTTATGTGATTTGTTGCTGTTGTTTTGCGTTGTTGATGTTTTAATGGACGCTGGCCATTTACCGCAATCCAACGGCTTCACCGAACTGCGTTTCACTCGTTCACACTCTCATGCTCTCTCACTCTCTCTCTCACTCTCACTCTCACTCTCTCTCTCTCTCTCTCTTGCTCTCACTCTCACTCTCACTCTCACTGTCTCTCTCTCACTCTGAAGTTGTACCGATCGCTGGGCATTCGCGTCGTGCTGGTGGGTCTGGAGATATGGAGCTACAGGAACTACATCGACCTGGACCCTAACTCCGAGACCACCCTGGACCGCTTCCTCCTGTGGCGCCAGACCGACCTTCTGAAGAGGATACCCCACGACAACGCCCAGTTTGTGACGTGAGTGTTGACGTCTCGCGGTCGCCTCGATGTCTTCTCTGTGGTTATTGCTCGATAAGTGTCAGTGAGTCGGTTCACATCATGTGGGATATTATGGCACTGGTCTCATGGCCTAACTGCAGACTTTAAACTTTTCTCAACAGTGGAATGGATTTTGAAGGCGACACTGTCGGGCTTGCAAACAAGTTCGCCATGTGCACAGGGAACTCGGGCGGAGTCAATCAGGTATTACGCAACAACAAAGGAAAACATGCTTCAGCGATACTTCTTTATACTTTGTCATTCTGTAATTCCCCCCCCCCAAAAAACAAATTATTCCCCCTTTTTTTGTTTCCCAGGATCACCATGACAACCTTATTGGCCTGGCGTCCACCATTGCCCATGAGATGGGTCACAACTTCGGATTGTCCCACGACTCACCGGAGTGCACCTGCAAATCCTCACTCATCAGTGGCACTTGTGTCATGGCCGACAAGCTCAGGTGAGGCTCCCCGTCTGTCTCCGCAGCCCTGCAGGACAAACAAACACGCTCAGGAGTAATCCACAGTTTTTTGCTCACGTTATTTGTGACATCACATCCACACGGTGAACCACTTACACTGAAGAGGTCGAATTACAACGTGCACTTCAAAAGAAAATGGCGATTTCCTTTCCATTTTATTCAGTGCGTCAGCGTCAGGAAGTTTTTACTAATTGGTTCGTTCTGAACAGAAACAGCATTTGAATGTTTCCTGACTTCGGTTAAACACTGCAATTGACGTCCCTGAACCCAATAGAACAAAAAAAAAAGTTTGTAACGTTCCATGTCAGCTGAGGCACATACAAATAAGTAGGCTGATCATTAGGACTTAGGCTGTATTATGTAAGCAGCATAACTGTAACTGATTTTTACAACAACGCACTGGAAATTCGTAGTCTATCTAAATAGAAAAAGGTACTTGGTACAATATTAGTACAATATTTACTGCTATTTTTATGATTGACTTTGAGAGACTGGCTACAGCTTTGTGCATAGTCATACAATCTTGATTAGGCTACCTGCCAGCGGCAAGCTTCTCTATCTACATTTCTTTTGAGAAGTAAATGACCGGAAGTGAACATCACCAATTGTTGTGTTTGCAATTCAATGGGTACAGAGAGAATGCGACTGCCATGTATTCTGACTGCTCCGTTTAAGTAAACTGTCTCAAAAGATTCTATGTCTCTTTCCTTGATGTACGAATGCAACACCAATAGGTAAACGATTCTGATCCGGAAAATAAGAGATGTTGAAGTTTCTGCTTTCGTTTCTGTTCCTTGCGAAACATCAAAAGTTTATGGTTTTCGTTTTCGTTGAACTGAACCGCTTCAAAGCCTTGGTCAGCGTTCCATCATATTACTTCTAAATCTAAACTCTCCTGCCGCTTGTGTGTGTGTGTGTGTGTGTGTGTCTGTATCTGTGTCTGTGTCTGTGTGTGTGTGTGTGTGTGTCTGTGTGAGTGTGTCTGTGTCTGTGTCTGTGTCTGTGTGTGTGTGTGTGTCTGTGTGTGTGTGTGTGTGTGTGTGCATGTGCGCGTGCGTGTGCGTGCGCCTGTGTCCCCGTGTGTCCCCGTCCTCTCCTCTCAGGAAGGGATCCCTGGCGTTCCCGGAGTTCTTCAGCAGCTGCAGCGAGCAGCAGCTCGCGGAGTTCCTGGAGAGGGCTCTGCCCAGCTGCCTGTCCAACCCCTCCAGCGCCCACGCCATCGACATCGGCCCGCGCTGCGGCAACGCCATGCTGGACCCGGGCGAGGAGTGCGACTGTGGCACCGCAGAGGTAGCGGCCGTCCCAAAACAGAGCCAGGCCTAGCCGACCCTGCTCCCTTCAGTTTGCATCGTGCATGCGTGCCGTTGTCCCCGGCTGGGTGGGCATGATGGGGTTCCTCTGTGGATGGATTGCTTCCTGAGAGGATGCGGGAGAGGATGTAATGATGCAAAGGGACCCCCACCCACCCCCACCCCATTGCGTATCCTCTTTTGTTAAAGTGCTTGAGTTTTAGTGTCGAAAAAGAAACCCAGGTCTGGAAACACTGAGTTGGTTGCCTGGGGGTTGAATTACCTTGGGGGTACACTGGGGGACCCCCCATGCCAGCCCCCCCTGCTCACATGTATTTGTGCCCCCCCCCCCTTCTCCAGGAGTGCAGGAATCGCTGCTGCGACGCCTCGACCTGCCGCCTGGCGCCGGGCGCCCAGTGTGCTCACGGAGAGTGCTGCGACGCCAGCTGCAAGGTACCGCCGGACCCCCCCCCGCCGTCCATCTCACACAAAGACACTTTATCACGCGCGGTGTGCGGGGACGCGCAGCGGAGGAGAGCTCGGCCCGTCGGCGCTCGCTGAGCCGCGTCGGCGTGGCGCAGACTCTCAACGTCGTGGGCTCGCGCCGTCGCTGGTGTTACAGTTTCTCCCGTGTAATGATGCTTACTGTACCAGCGGAAAAAAGCTGAGTCGGTACCATTATATGCTCGGGGGTGGGGAACCGAATAGCGCTTAGCTAGCATAACACCCTTGCCTCCGCCTCCCACGCCCCCCACCTCTCCCCCCGACCGTTCAACCTGTTTTTTTACCTTTTGTTTACCCTTTTTCCTCATTGGGTTTACCCTGTGTGTTTAACCTGTGTGTTTACCCTGTGTGTCTACCTTGTTTACCTGTGTCTACCCTGTGTGTTTACCCTGTGTGTACCCTGTGTGTTTACCCTGCGTCCACCTTGTGTCCACCTTGTGTTTACCTGTGTGTTTACCCCGTGTGTCTACCTGTGTGTCTACCCTGTGTGTTTACCTGTGTGTCTACCCTGTGTTTACCTGTGTGTTTACCCTGTGTGTCTACCCTGTCTACCTGTGTGTTTACCCTGTGTGTCTACCTTGTGTTTACCTGTGTCTACCCTGTGTTTACCCTGTGTTTACCTGTGTGTCTACCTTGTGTTTACCTGTGTCTACCCTGTGTGTTTACCCTGTGTGTCTACCTTGTGTTTACCTGTGTCTACCCTGTGTGTCTACCCTGTGTCTACCCTGTGTTTACCTGTGTGTTTACCCTGTGTGTCTACCTTGTGTTTACCTGTGTCTACCCTGTGTGTCTACCCTGTGTGTCTGCCCTGTGTGTTTACCTGTGTGTCTACCTTGTTTGTCTACCCTGTGTTTACCTGTGTGTCTACCCTGTGTTTACCTGTGTGTCTACCCTGTGTGTTTACCTGTGTGTCTACCCTGTGTGTTTACCTGTGTCTACCCTGTGTGTTTACCTGTGTCTACCCTGTGTGTTTACCTGTGTGTCTACCTGTGTGCAGGTCCTTGAGGCACTGCAGTACCTCCATTTGAAACACATCGCTCACTGCGACCTGAAGCCTGAGAACGTCCTGCTGGCCTCCACAGACCCCTTCCCTCAGGTGGTTCATTGACAGTTATTGAATGGTCTGGTTATCACTTGGTAATGGTGCTCACGTTCACCTTGGTTGTTCATTACATTTGCATTACATTTACATTTAGGGCATTTAGCATTTAGATCTATTTGACAAGATAAGGAAGAGAGGACAAGAGGAAAATATAAAAAGTAATAATGCAGAAAAAAACGAATGATATGTCTAAGAGCAAAGACTGCAGCAATGATGAAACAGAAAACATACCAGATAAAGGAGTCACAAAGTCAGCAGAAAGAAATGACAGCTGCAGGATCTTCAGAAACAAGTACAACGGGTGATAATGATGATGCTAGGCCTACCGCTTACCCCACAATATGAAAAAAGGAACAATACGAGCAGTTCAGGGAAAAAAAATTAATGGTTGTATGCTAAAACTGGAACGCTTGGCTGTACCCCATGCCGAAAAGTGAAAGATCTCAGTCCCATTGCATCATGTGGTGTTAATACTGCTAGCCAGTGGGCTGAAGGAAAGATAGCCCTATTTTGTACATCAAGGGAGGTCCAACTTTCATCACTGCGGAAAAAAAAAGAGTGAACATAGACAGTCTGCAGCACATAATGAAGCCATTAAAATTCTACAATCTGCAAAAAAAGAAACTTTTGAGCATGAAGGCCACCAGTGAGGAGGCTGCATGTGAGACCACTGCAACAGTATTTAGGACAGCTTATTATGTGGCCAAAGAAAGCAAACCTTTCACAGACTTTGAGAGCCTAATTGACCTGCAGAAGGCCAACTGTACTGATCTAGGCCATGTTTTGCACAGTGAGACTGTCTATGTTGATATAATTGATCATGTGTCTTCACAAATGAAAACCACACTTCTGAAAAAGATAACAGGAAATAGATACAAGATCCCAATAGTAGCAGATGAATCAACCAGTACTGGACACAAATCAACTCTAGTTGTGTTTTTGAAGACCAGTGTTGATGGAGACATGGACCCCATTGCCTTTCCTTTGGACCTGATTGAGCTGGATGTCTTTTTGCTGCCCATATCAAAGACCAGTTAATGACTTGGCTGTTCAAGAATGGCTTCACTACTGAGTTGCTGCAGGAAGTCTTCATTGGGTTTTGCAGTTATGGGGCCAATGTAATGTTAGGTGTGAAGTCAGGTGTGGGGAAGCTACTCCAGGATGACTTCCCAGGCATCATACTGTGGCACTGCCTTAATCACAGACTGGAGCTTGCTGTGGATCAGGCAGTCAACTCAACAGGGGGAACAAAAGACTTCCCGGCCTTCCTTGACACCCTGTATTCCTACATAGCCAGTCACCGAATGATATGCAGACAGCTGAGTGAATGTGCTCTCAACCTACACATCACCCTCAAAAGGATTGGGTTGAGTGTTCAGTGTCCGCTGGGTAGCTTCTTCGTGTAGGGCAGTCACAGCTGTTTGTCAGTCTTATCCTGCCTTGGCACAACATTTCTGGGAGGCATCAGAAGATGCTTCCAGGGATGGCAGAGAGAGGGCCAAATTTAAGGGGCTGCTGACAAAATTGTTGCACTTATGTTAGATCAAAAGTCTACAAAAGTCTTGCACTTATGTTAGATCTTCTTATTGAACTGAAGAACTTGTCGGAAATTCTTCAGGAAAGGAAGACCACACTGCAAAAGGCCCACGATGTCATGTCATTGTTTGTGAAACGTATCGAGAGCCTAAGTACACACCCAGGCCCGCATGTTGTTGAAGCAAGTAAGGCAGAGGAAGAATTTAAGGGAGAAACGGTAGGTGTTGGCAAGTCTCTGCTAAGTTCATCCAAGCAGTAGCAGTAGTATGAAAGACAGACTCTTCACCACCACAGCAAACAGGGCACAGGGCAGTGTCAACGCCACTAGGAAAGAGGCCTACAACAGCCTCATCGACATGGACACAGTGTCGTCAAGTAATGCATACTGAGAGAGGGGGTTCAGCACAATGAACGAGAACAGAGTTTCGAAACAAACTGACAACAAGAAATGCAGCAAACCTCCTCTTCGTCAACACAGTGGGACCACCATGCATGCAGTGGGATCCCCTTCCTCATGTAAAGACTTGGCTGGGTAAAGGAAGGAGGGCTGCTCACTCATCAAGCGGCATGTCTCGCTGTCAAACAGATGAGGACGGCTACTTCAAGCCTCTTTGAAATGTATTAATTTGAATTCATTTATTTTTCAGTGTTTTACATAAACTTTCACTTTTCTGTTCTGTTCCACTGTTCTGTGTCCAATGTCCAAAATTAAAAGTTAAGATTTTCAACTGGTCAGCCAAAAAAAAGTGATTAAAATGATTGTGTTGTTTAAATGATGTGTTTGCAATTTATTTGTAATCAGAAACTGATACAGGGAGATGAAAGAGTGATATACTAATGTGATAAAAAAGTACTAGAGCGATACGCAGTCCTAGCGAATGCTTGATGAGTAGACTATAATAAATAATTAAGTGCATAATTAAGTTTCGATGCACGCTCTGCACGCGCACTATGGGTCAATATGATAGTACCGGCAAGGAATAAAAACGACTTTTGCCCCTGCTTCTAAGTCAAGTATAACCTCGGAACATATCAGAGAAACCATCACAGTGGTGCAGTGGGTACAGCTCTGGAGACACGGGTTCAAGTCCTGTCAAGGTTGGTGCTGTTGAACTCGTCATGTTCTCATGTCATCAATTGTCTGACTTCTAAGTCAAGTATAACCTCCAAACATGTCATAGGAAGCATCACAGTGGTGCATTGGATAGAGCTGCTTGTGTACAGCTCTGAAGACACAGGTTCAACTCCTGTTGCGGTTGGTTCTGATGATTATTGATGTTTTCATATCAATTGTCTGACTTCTAAGTCAAGTATAACCTCCAAACATGTCATAGGAAGCATCACAGTGGTCCAGTGAATAGAGCTGCTTGTGTACAGTTCTGGAGACACAGGTTCAAGTCCTGTCACGGTTGGTGCTGATGATCATTAATGTTTTCATATCAATTGTCTGACTTCTAAGTCAAATATAACCTCCGAACATTATGTAAAGCAACATGCCACAGTGGTGCAGTGGATAGAGCTGTTGTATATGCTCTTGGAGAACAGGGTTCAAGTCCCTGGTTGAGCTCCTTGTCAAGCCCAATGTCTTAAAGAAAAAGTTTTCTTAAATGTCATCAATTTTTTTAACAAAACGGGGTGTCTTCAGTGAGAGAGCTGTACCTACCTGTTCTGGGCTCTAATCCCCCACCCACTTACCTACTTTGCCCACCCGCATCCCCACTCAGACATTCACATGGGAATGCATGGATGAACTCATTCACTCACGCATTCACCACCCATTCACTACATTCATCCATTCATTTCCATTGTGATGAATGGATGCAATAATTTCATCCATTCATCCGACACTCAAACATTCACACAAATTACCCTTAGCAGGACTTGAACCCCTGTCTACAGAACAGATGTGTAGCAGCTCTCTCAACTGCGCCACAGAGACACCGACGAGGACTGTGCGGGAGGTTCTACTGTACGTTACAATCTACATGTTAGTGTTTGTTGTAAAAAGATGCAAGTCCACATTGTTCTTGGCATGAGTTGAACCCATGACTCAAGATCAGTTCACCAAGAGCTCCATCCATTGTGCCACTGAGCCGCTGGCTGTGAAGGAGGTCAAAGTGTATAATTGACTTTACAATTCAATGTCTCTTTGTAAAGAGTTAATCATCCCAAAGCAGACATGTTTCGACAGTGCTGAATGCATTATGAATAAGCAGTAGCCTGAACAGGGACTTGAACCCTGGACCATCAGATTAAAAGTCTGAAGCTCTACCAGCTGAGCATCTTCATTCAGATGGTAGAGGGTAGAAAGAGAAAACACTTCATATAAACAGTAAAAAAAAAAATACAGTCATGGCAGTAGAAATAATCATCAGGAATCCTGATCAGTCTGCATTACACCTGGGCAATCAAAACAATCACAGGTTAAATAGGGAAGAGTTGTTATGGCAACCGCACGCCAGAGAAACACAACTTGGACTGAGGTGGCAAGTGTGTTTCCTAGGTATGATGCTTCCTATGTAGGTAGGACACTTCTTCCTAGGTGGGTAGGGTGCTTCATAGGTGGATAGGATGCTTCCTAGGTTGGTTCATCTGTGTTTTGATTTCTTGGCAAAATTTGAAATGGAGAAGTAATAGAATGACATCTCACCCAGACACGGCCAGCAGTTCATCAACTAGAAAGAATGTAGGAGAGGATGCGGTATTGGGGGCTAGGGGTGGTGCTAGTGTGTAGAATGGAGACAGGTGGACAAAGGTGCTCGCTTCGGATTGTCAACACTTCCCTGATTTAACAATACAGCAGGTGTGCCACAGTTCATCTGGTGGTTAATAAACCCACCAGATGTTGCTCCAGTTCACCTGCTGATATTTAACACACCAGGTGCTGCTGTAGTCAGGCCCGGGGTGGCCAGCGGGAGGTTCGGGGGGTTTCCCGGTGGGCCGGTCCATTTTCAAATGTCTTTTGGGCCGCTTGAGTGGGGAAAAATAACTTTGACCATTAATTTGTCATCTCCTAAAGTAGACGTTCTTTATGATCTGACATTTCAGCCCCAGCATCGCAGTATGTCATATGGATTATATAATCTATGGTACTCCTCCCCTCCCTAATATCTGAGTTGGTTGGGTCCATGGTTCTTCTTTTATTTAGCGGTACCGGTAACTGATGAGAGGACAGAAGCGCGACCAGTGTCATTGATTATGGAGAGCAGAAAAAGGCCAGAAGAAGCTGAAAAGGCCAGGTTTAAAAAAGAAGGGCACTGGAAGAAGATGCGGCCAAACGTGAACATTAACATGTAAACTCCAGCATGACATGTGTAAGTTAGCCCAAGCAGTAGGACATGGTTCAAGTGAAATTTTTTTCTCCTGGATTTTACATTTAGCAATCGCCATATTTGATATCTAATAAAAAAGGGATAGTAAGAGTTCTGCGTTGTTCATTTACTGAAATTCTTCCACCACTGAAAAAAGTGGGCCGATCTGGGCCCAAAACTCCCGGGCTGAAGATGGGTCCCACCCCGGCGCTGGCTGCAGTCACCTGGTCAGTACACACAGCAGGTGTTTACGCTAAAGTTCACTTGCTGGATGGCATAAAGACACCAATCCGACTGATTATATAAAGGGAAATTGACTGCCAACTAATAATAGCTGTAGTTTAGTAGTTTAGAAAATTTGTATTCATGGCCTGGCCTACCTTGGCTTGCGCCCACCTGCAGGAAGAAAGTATTGATTCTGCGGCCAACAGATAGCAGAGCCTGTCTCAGGGTAAAAAATACAGTCTCTCTCTTGGAAGTTTGCTCACAACTCCTGCCTTACGGCAACCCCACAGGAACACTCTCCAACACAGAACAGTCTCTTACATGCCGTCCCCGTTTCGCTATCAATAGAACAAACAGACAGCATAGAAAAACACAACAATAATAAAAATAATAATAATGACAACCACCAGGGCAAAAACATCACCTCGTACCCACAAAACACACACAGTGAAGCCTTTCAATCAGAAACCATATGCCCAACCACAGGAATCTCAAAACATGACCAAATCCTGAAGTTTGCGAAGGCGGTCGCAGGACCCGTCCCTTGTGGCACCGCACTGACCCGCGCTCCAGCAGACCCTCACTCGGTCCAGTGTTCAACCCCCTCAGCCCGCTGCAGCTCCGCAGGCTGACGTCTGTGATGGCAGAGGCAGTGTGTATCGTCTCAGTCTACCATGATGAACAACTTGGGGCCCTTTCCAGGGGGGGGGGTCCAAAGGGTTGTCGATGCGGTATGTTAGCGCAGCCTCACCTCCGGAAACCGGCGCCCGTGCGACCCGGTATAGGGGCCCTTCCACAGCGGCGCCAGCTTTGTGCGGCTCTCAGTGGGGTTGCTCAGCCGCACCAACGCGGCCACTTCACAGGCACCGTGGCAAACAGCCTCATCATGACGCGGTTTCTGTCTCTCACGAGCCTCAGTAGAGTTGAGCCTGGCGGTGCTGAATGCCGACTCCAGCCTCTCCACCATAGATGACAAATACCGCGACATGTGATCTGGGTGTATAAAACTGTGTGCACGCAACAAAAAATTCTCTTGGCCCATTTTGGATTCCCACAAAGTGAGTGTTGAGCGGTTCATCAGCCTCCGTGTCTCTAGGTTTTATCAATGTAACGGGGTATGTGCAAGTCTCCGTGCGATTCAACTCTGACAACAGTAATCATCACCAAGATTCCACAACATGTCTTAACTTACGTATGTCATTGAGCTTCCGAGACAAGTAAAATTTGCCGAGAAAGCCCTGGCAACAGGGGCGCCCTAATAGCACTTGAGGCCCCTGGGCTATGGACATTTTTTGAGGGGCCCCCCCCCCCTCCTCCTGCGCATCAATTTCTCAACAGCAATTTAGTCAAATAGCCCACACCAACCTGCATAATTGAACTGTATATAGCTTGCTTATACTGTATCTTGGTTAAAACAAAATACATTTGAATTTATTTTTGTTAGTGCTATTACATGCCGCTGTAGAGCAGAGTAATGATACCGCGAATACGGACGTTTATCATCTTTTTTTATTTTATTTTTTTATTTTTTAAGAGGCCCTTGATTGGCCGAGGCCCCGGGCTGAAGCCCATGTAAACCCGTGCATTAAGGCGCCACTGCCCGGTAAGTGCACCTGTCGATCGGCTATACAGGCTCTAGGGCTCATGACTGACTACAAATTAATGACATTTAGCGCCCCCTAGTGGTCACTTACAGTCCTATTACGACGCTCCACCACACCATCCGACTTGGAAACAGCCGCCGCATAAAAAAAAAAACTAAACACTTCAGCCACCAATGTAACTAAGGTAGTGTATCTACTGCGCCACTCAGTAGCGCTGTAACCCAAATTACGATTCCGATATATCGTACTCGTAGGATTGATGCGTGTTTGGCGTGCGACGCCATTTTGTTTTCAATGTACGCTATCGATCTTACAGGTAAGTCACGTTATTTTTAGAGAAAAAATTCTAATCAAATATTACACTTGAGTTCGTTTTTATAAACCATACAAAATGTTAAACTTAATTACTTAAATACTATGTTATTTGTGTAACTAGCAATTTGTTTTTTTATACAAAATACCGAGTGGAATATGACAGATGAAATTACAGCTACAGGTTGCTTAACTGTTAGCATCAATTATTGGAATGCACTAGCCTGTAAATGCACTGAATGATCATTTTTGGATGTACGCTAATCAACCTTACAGACTGTGCTGAACAATAAATCACACCTCGCCACCGTTATCGAACACCTCCGTCTCCCGTGAGGATCCATTCCACGCACAACCGCCCGCCAGAAGATAAGAACACAACGCAGAGTAGCGGGTTGTTGGAGAGCCAGAGAAAGAGGGTTACATAACCCAGCGTCTTGGGTTCGCCTAACTGCGCAACTCTAATAAAACAATAAGTGGGACAGAGATGTTGTATCGCGACCAGCAACAGCTCCAACTAGGATAGTGTGAGCGTTTATAATTCATTACAAACAGCACCAACAACTGTGCCACCATGTGTGATTTAGTGAGTTTATAGAGAATATTGTTTATGGAGAATATTTTACGATACAATTCACATGACATTGTTTCTTGACAAAACGTGTAAAATATTAGACACTGAACCCCAACTTGCTCCCCGGGCACTGAACATAGCAGCCCACTGCTCTTATGTACCACAGGATGGGTCAAATGCAGAGAGCACATTTTGTTCCCATATCTAAAAAATACTGAGAATGACCAATAAAGACCGATAGGTCCTATCTAAACGACTTCACTTTGTTTTTCATAATGCCAACATGGCAAATAATTACAAAAAAAAAGTACAGCGCCATCTAGCGTCCACCTGTAATTTATTTTACGTCCTACGAAGTACCTATAGGCTTGATTTTATAAAACCAGGACAATGTTTACTTTTGAATCAACCGTTAGGGACACGTTCAGTGCGCCTTTTGTCGACATGCATTTTCCCCGTTGACCTGCCATCCTCCCAGAGACCCTGCCAAGGTCAGCCGGCGCTTCTTCTGAAACAACTTCATGCACTTTTCAGAGTTCGTAACTTTCAAGGGAATCAGCCGCACGGCATAGAAAGCCTCACGTTAGAAAAGAAAAAAATGAGGAAAGATGAAGTGTTAGTAGGATGAATTCACCGTGCATGCGGTTGGTTTTCAGGTCGTCTTGGGAGAACTCCATGGCTCCATTTGGAAATGATGAGCATACAATGTGATGCCGGAGTTTGTCTCCTGCAGGGAACTTAATAGCTTAGTTTAGCTTAGCATTTGTGTACAGGAGTCTAAAAAAAGTCGTAAAGAAAAGGAACTAGTGGTCCAGGTTCTGCCGGCTCATCTCCTGAACCACTGACCCCATAAAAACAACATGGGGCCTTGTTTAATTATACATCTTTTATACATATTTTTTGTTGTACAATCAAACACAAAAATGCAATGAAAAGACCGAAACGAAAACAATGAATGACTCCTACTTTCCTCGCTGTCCTTCTGCTGGCTCTCTGGTACTCCTGTCATGGTAAGTTCAGGTCACGTAAGGTCATGGTCACGTGGGCCACCGGTTGGATTAGCTTCATCTTACTCACTTGAAGATGTTCTGCCTTAACACCCCCCCCCCACACACACACACACACAAAACACAGCATTCTTCATTTTTTTGGTTGACAGGGTCGACAGACTACCTTTATGTTTATGATGACGGAAGGAAGATGGCCGCCGGTGATGTAGAGCGAGACCACACGCTCTCATGGAAAGCCAACATGGTGCCTCGCATGACGATGACACCCACACGTACAACACACACTCTCACAAACCTCAAGGGCCACAAAAGCATGAACGCAAACCTGGACGTTTATATTTTTATTTAAAACCAAATTTTATTCTTTACATATTTTTTGTTTTTAAATGTACAATCAAACTGAAGTAAATCATACATTAATTCCTCATCACAATAATGTACAGCTCTAAATAACACTAGCCATAAATAAAAACAAAAAGGGTGGAACATGGAGGTCAGTATGAATACAGTTAGGCGAACACCACTCAAACACAACGTCTCCCACCACTCCAACACACAAACGCAATAAAAAAACGACAAAAACGACAAAAACGAAAAACAACGAATGACTCCTACTTTTCCTCGTTGTCCCACACACTGGAGGCTCGCTCGCCCTTACATGGTCACATGGTCGACCGGTTTCATTGGCTTCGGCCTCATCAGAGCCTCAAGCCCTTCCCCTCCAACACAACAGCCTTCATATGTTATTAGTCGACAGAGTTAGTTTTTCTTTAATGTTGACGCTGGGAAGAGTTCATTAGGGGCTACAACAGGACATTGAGGGGGGCCTATAGAGGGGGCGGGGCCTGCTTGGACACGGCTCGCAACGGACCAATCGGAAGCATTAAAATCCCCACGTTGTGCAAATTTGGATGCCGTCAGGGTGCAAATATTATACCGTCTTTTGACGCGTGATACCGCTTTGGCTGCACCTCGCTCTGCGTTTCCCCGCGGCGTCAAATAAAAGGAACATAAAAAATAGTGGTAGACCCCGATTGTGATGTCACAAGACTTGGGACGGGGATGGGGGGGGGGCGGCTGACAAATAAAACGTTTTCTTCGACGCGCGCCACAGAGACACGCCAACACGACTGGCGACAGCGTGAACGGAGGGTGAACAAACGCACGTACACAGAAAAACCCGGAGGAGGGGGAGGGGGGGTGACCGGAGTCAAGATGGCCGCCGCTCGTGACGTGGAGCGAGACCGCGTTCTCCCGGACGACATCACGAAAGCCCGGTTAGGCGCAAAAAGAAATACAAACACAAATACAATAAAAAAAAAAAAAGTGTCATCTGAGAACAGGCAGTCACTGTGCAGCATCACCACCCTCATCATCATCATCATCGTCATCATCATCATCATCATCAGGACGAAGCCCATGGGGTCACCAGTGTGACATCGGGTACTCCAGTCTTTGTGCGGGTTCATCTCACCCTCTCAAGCCGTTCAGCGTGACTAAAGATTACAGCAGGATCAATACTCACAAAGGTAGAAGCCACGGCGCTCGTCTTGAGGAGGAAACAGCTGGAACGGGTCGCTTTTTTCTCGCTGCTCTCCGTGTCAAAGAAGGAAAACTAAAAATCACAGACGTAACTGATCCCGGGGGGGGGGGGCGGGCGGGGGGGGGGGGGGGGGGGGGGGGGGGGGGGGGGGGGGGGGGGGGGGGGGGGGGGGGGG
>JAOPUI010000061.1:5194136-5204402 GCA_027123135.1 Urophycis floridana
AGGAAAAAGTTAGTGAATTCAACACTCCATCTAATTTCAAGTATTCAATTATTCCAGTTGTCAATACATTTCGATGGGGGACTCATTAGCATATTGCTGGTGACGAGACGCTGTTCTCATGTATACCTGCTGCCTGACCACGCCTACCTTACCTGGTAGGTAAGGGGGCGGAGACTATAAATTGCTTGTTCACCCCTCAGTTCGCTCTTTTTGCACTCCCTGCCAACACTCCTGTGCATCCACGCATCTTATTTGTGTGCGTCTTCAAGTTAACGGGAGTGGTCAATGCATCACTTTGATTGTTTAATCTTGTATGCCTTTTGTGGGGGCTTTGCCAACATGTGCTCTGCTGCCGTCATTCCTTTGTTCCCAGACCAAGAGTTATGGAAGATGATTGTTGTTGGACCATTTGACTGTTTAGTTATGGATTGTATGTTCATTCTTGTTTGTTGTGCATTGTTTGATTGACCACTCCGTTGAATTGTAGTTGTATTGTCTTTCTTTATCTCTTTCTGATGCAGTATATACATAAATGCAAATAAGCGGTGGAAATAAAGAACCACAGACCTCAAAGAACAAAGCAAAGATGAATAAAGCTACTGGTGTTGCATCAAACCCTGCCTTCTCCCTTGCCTACTTCTGAAACGCAACTGCTTGCTATTGAGTCTCGGAGAGTCTTCATCTTCTGACCGAGACTCTGCCCTGCTCACCACACCCTCACTCTCCCAAACCCCATCACCCTACAGTTCCTTTACCGGTAAATGTGCAGATGTGCAAAATGCATTTGATGGGTATTGAACTGTGTGATGAAATTACATGTATGCATGGCGCTATATTGGGTTATTTACCACAGGAGGAAAAAGAAAAACATGAAACATGGTTTATGTTTCATGAACCATGAACTTCATTGACAGTTTATTGACAATGTGAAAAGGTGGGTTGAATAAAATGGTTCTGCAAATGATGGGAATGAAAATGAAGATGTTGATGATGGCAACAAATGGACAAAATTCCTCTTGTGCATCATCAAACGGAATGAACTATTTGGAAAGGGAAAAAAGGAAACCGGAACAATTCAGCTCTCTTAACCCAAAGGCACAGGAGTATGAGCCTAACACATGGAAAACCCAGCTAAAGGAAATGCAGGATTCATCAAAACTGAAGGCAAAGGATCGACAGGATAAACAAAAGGCACAATTGTACCAATAATTTTATGATTTACGGATTTTATGTAATTATCTCAATCACAAAGAAATGTAGTATAATGAAAAGAACTTTATGAACCAAACTTTTTTATTACTTGTTTATTTTTCTAAATGGTTTTAATTTAGACAGGGCTACACAACCGTGAACAATGTGTCATTATTAACAAGAATCTTTTCTATAGACCAAAACAGGAGACCCACAGGGTTCTGTTCTTGGTCCACTTCTTTTCAGTTTATATATAAATGACCACAATCATGTCTTGGAGCAGGTTTTCAAATGTATGCAGAAGATAGTCATATATGTATCTGGTAGAACTAACCTTTCAGTTTCCACACGGCTGTCATATAATTTACATTAATTGTCGATAGCAACATGGTTTGAGAATTCATGTCTTACACTCAACGTTAAGAAAGAAAGTTTGCTTTTCTTCCAGGGCTTGGTCCTCAATAGAAGCTAATGAGTTAAATCTAAAGATTAATGGGCAATGTATTGAACACGTTTTTGAAGTAATGGGAGGCATTCCAGATTCTTCCATCATCTAACGGGTAAGTGTTGGGTCCTCTCTTTGTCACGACATAACTGGATGATGGTAGCTGTATCAGCCCGGGGAGCAAAAGCCACTTCAGGTCACTTACTGTGGAGGACTTGAACCACTGTCCTACACATGCCACCAGAAGAGCTTACCAAGAGCTCTAACCACTGCGCCAGTGAGCCAGTAATGTGAACAAAACATGTCATGTAGTGTCAAAACATGTAATTCTGCAATGGTCTGTGTTTCCAGCATTTGAGCTGGGACTCGGACACGGATCTCTAGAACCTTCCACCACACTGCACCACTGAGGAACCTGCTAGAACTCAGTTGGTGTTTACATCACAATTCACATTATATCGTTTTCCAAAATGTCATAAACCATTCCACAAAAAGTTATAACTTTCTAGCAGAGGGTTTGTGCACAGGTCTCTAGAACAAGAGAATACTTGAAAGGACTTGAAACCAGGTCTGCAGAGCTGATAACAAACAGCTCTATCCAATGCACAAGCCACAGTAGATATGACATGATCACAGTTTCTAATTGACATCCCCATATACCAAAAATAAATTAAGTTTAAGGAAAATTATTCTTGAAGGGACTGGAGCCCAGGACTGCAGTACAGTTCAACCACTGTCCTCTCCACTGGACCAATGAGACAAACAATAACATGGTCAGAGTTTATGCTTGACATTACAATCCACATCACATTGTCATTAAAACATCACCTGACATGATCTGCTGATCAATTTCAATAGATGAGACAATAGAAATAGGATTCACAACAGGCCTCACACTTTCAGCGTGAACGCAGATAAACTAAGACTTTGCTAATGGTTCCCCTACTGCAAGGCTACTCTGGGGCAAAGTGAATAACAAGACCATAAGATAAGATATTCCTTTATTAATTCCCCTTATGAGAAATCCACAGCAGTACAAGGGGATAGAGGAGTGCAATGGAAGACCTGAATATAGACAATACACTAAACAATAAATAGATTTACCTAAATTTGAGCCTTTCTTGTTTTCTGATTGCAAGCCAAATGCTAACTCCCCAACGCAGGCTGTGAAAGAATGAAACAGCTTGTGCTAGGAATAGTTTTTTCTTTGATACTTTACAGTTGATTATGTAAAAAAAAAAAACATTAATTACAAAACTGAATTTGAGTTCAATTAAACATTTGTTGGGTAAATAACAGATAGAAGCAAACAAGTGCAAACAACTTGTATCATGTAATTAATAATAATTAATAATCAATTGGACATTGCATATCAGAGACAATATATAATTACAATTAATTATAAATAATTACATTGTTCTAATATAAGCCTAAAGATATAGGATATAACATTACATCAGATAGCTTTAAATGACTAAATAAATTGTTCTATGTTTGTAATTAGGTTTGTGATCCTTGTGTTAATTGTTTTATGTGTTTACCTTGTCTAGAAATGCCGGAAAATAATTTAATATACTAGCTTCCTAAATCAAGAGTTGTAGATCAGCTGTTTAGTGTTTCTAGGACAGAGAAAGGAGAGGTCGGTGTTATTTGTGAGTGTACGTGCGTGTGTTTGAACCAGAATTCACTGTCGGTGTGAGCAGGTGTGTCCTGTCGCTACTTCACTGGCCCACCTCTCTGAAAAGCCCTTTTTTATGGCACTTTAACGTGTTGTCCACTAGAGGGTGGTATTATAGTTTTAGTTCGATCGATTCGCAGTCCTCTAACGAAAATACACCTAGGCTGACATGTTAATAGTTCAGCAACTATGCAACTCTGGCCGAGTAATGTCATGTTAACAGTCGATCCACGTGCTTCTTGCATCTGTAGGCATATTCAGATGACATCTCAATCGGCCACATGGCGCCGCTTGTGCAAAATAATAAAAATGGATACATCGACATATGAAACGGGTACTGCCTACATAAGTAGGGTAATAATAATAAGGACACCGTGGACATAATTAAACACATTGGCCGCATACCAAATAAATAAAAGTACAGAACATGACGTCACATCGAGTCTCCGCCCCCCGCTGCCTCCATCACTCGGTGCGTCTCGACGCCGAGGAAGAGAATGAAAGTGTCTCACCCTCTGCCTCCCCTGCGTGCGGTAGACCGACAAGCTGGGAAGTGCAGCGCATCTTTCGATATCATTATTGGTCAATATCGGTCGTGTTAGACGGACTAGCCAATAGGAGAGGCCACACTTCCGAATTCTTGCAAAACAGCCACAACCAACAGAGGTTTTGCGGTTTGCTGGCGTTATTTATCATCAGCAGATCGTAGAGAGCGCAGGGCCCGAGTTTGGCGGAAGACGAACTGTGACATCGTCATGAAAATGAACGAGTCTGCGAGCAATTCTCCGCTAGAAGAGTATGATTTCGAAAGACGTTTCGATGAAAGGGAAGCCCTGGAGTGGATGCAGGAGAACTGGTGAGTCGCATCTGTGATGGAACTATGTTACTGCCGTAGCCGGCGAATAGATAGCTGGGGGCTCATTATGGTCTGTCAGAGCTGTGCGCCATACGTGAGCGCTTATCGGCGCGACGAGGCTATTACTTCCCCCCGTTCACACCATCCCTTATGTGGTTTATTCATGTTAGTACCGTGTTTGTATTTATGATAAGTTGTAACAGAGTTATTACGTGTTTTCTACTCGTGTCCTTTCAGCTCCAGGTGCAAGTTTATTTATAAGTCACATACCAGATCACAGGATGCACGGGTGCGACCGATTGAACTTCCATCCACACAGCTCATATTTAACCTACTAACGAACAGGGCGTACTAATCCAACCATCCCCTCCTTCCCTAAATATTACCTTTACAGTCCATAACATTGATCACTTTAATGTCGGCCGCAAAGTGTTGAATTTAGGCTGTATTTGTAGCATTAGGCTTGCTGTTTCCCAACTTTGCCAAATTGGAACTGTCACCGTCCACCAGTAGCAAAGGAGAACCGATCCATGTGTTCTTGTGAGAGCGACGTTTTCTCAAAGCACAAAGGGAAACCCAGCATGACCACATTTTTTGCAACTACCATTCCTAAACGACTGACCAGGGTGCAGCCTTCCAACCGTCCGTTTTTCATTGTGTGTGTGTGTGTGGGTGTGTGTGGGTGTGGGTGTGTGTGTGTGTGTGTGAGAGAGAGAGAGAGAGAGAGAGAGAGAGATTTGAAGAGATACCGGTATATGTGTAACCCTTACTATAACACACACATCTATCTATCTATCTCAAGCATGACAAGCGAAACTGCAGACAATGCTTGTGTTTGACACACTGGCATCTTTGGCATCGACGACTATCTGCTTCAGCGTTGCTTCTGCTGATTCGCTCAAATGCACAGCCTACTCTTTGCAAAGCCACACAAAATCTTGCAAGTGAGTCGTTTTTCTTATTTGAAAGAGACAACAATGGTAAAAAATAAAGAACCAGAGCATGGCATCATAAGCAAACTAGAGATGATAAGTAACATGCTTGTACTACCACTGAGTATGTACCTATCGCAGCTTTATCAACTGCCAGTGTTTTCCCCAGCACTATTTGGTAAAGAAAAAGCACACACAATGCTATCAGATTCTTTCTGTGTGCGTTCCATGCGCCAGGCGACCGATTCATAATTGATCATGTACAGACACAGGTACAGCCTGCCTCCACGTCCCTTTCTCTCTCTGTCCCTCTGCGTCCATTTGTCCACTGCCTCCCCCCTCCCTTCTCTCTCTCTCTCTCCCTCTCTTTTCGTCTCTGTTTTATTCATTTGTGGAGCGATGGCGCGAAGGAGGGAGACAACGCAGTGTTGCTCTGCCCAGTGAGCCTGATGTTTAATTGACTTGGCCTTTAGCGAGGGTGACCGCTGATCCGGGCCACAGAGACGTAGCAGGGTATCGGCTTCAACAAGGAAAGGTTTGGCTGGGCGGCGGCGCCGGTTCGGGCCGCCCCGTGCAGTGCCACCCGGGTCAGACGCTGCGTCTCCTGAGATTAATGTGAATTCTGCCAATCTGGATTAGTCCTGTAGTAGACTGAACAAAACACCACATTGCATGTAAGAGCACATATTAAAACAGAAATGCAGGAGGGTCCTTCACCAACCCAGGGTCGTGAAGAATTACAAAGCCCCTGCAGGTACACACACACACACACACACACACAAACATTTAATAATCAACTCTTTATCCTCCCTAAAAAACGGCGTTGCCCTTCACATTCCATGAGCCCTGCTGGCCGGACAGCGAGCATGCCTCTCCATCATTACATCACATGGTGTCCAGGGTGAGGCTGGCTCCTCATGGCCTTACATGACCACAGCAGTGTGGCAGACTTGGTGATTCTCCACAACAAACACAAATGAGGGTTATTGGGGAGATCTTGCAACACCAGAGGTCAGTCTGGTTGGGACTCAAAGCCTCATGATGAAGTAACCCATGCCATGTAATATATGATAATTATTAGTGTTTTATGAGTGTTATTGAGTGATATTATCAGTATTACTATAAATGATTATTATTGATAATAAAACATATAATATTCATATATATATAGGTACAGTATTGCCAGAAAGTGTTAATCCTGTATAAAGGTCAAACATGTGATGCAATGCCATGCATGCAGGGGCGTGCTCATATCTGTCATGTCTGATGGCACAGGTAGGGGCTGCCTTTGCACTCCCTTAATTGTGCAACCGCCCCTTGGCCCGGAGCACTCAGGCCTCCCCCCACCAGCTGGGTGGTAGCTATGTTGTAATCAGTGGGAGTCACTCATTAGGCTGCTCGTGGTGCCACGTGTTTTCCTAGGGGCCGTGCGGGACGCCCCGTGTGATGTAGGAGATACACCCCATGTCTTGCAGGTTTTAGACATCCCAGGGTTGCTGCAAGACCCTGCTCTGCTCCATTCCAGGCCCCATTCCCTGTGCTGCAGGCGACGATTTTTACAGCCTGCAAAGGTTGCCGGTGCACACCTTACGTAACAGTGTTGCATCGATGCAAGATAACAGCATTGTGTCAGGTCACTCCCTCACCTACTTCACCGCCACCGTTAACAACTTTTCAACCATTACTTAGTATTACGTCGGCACCTTTACACCTTTCGGTTTTCGAATCACGTAAGTCCTACTCCATCATGCGTGTCCCTCAGTGTGAGCTGAAATCACAGTGTTCTTCGACTGTCCATTCCCCTCTGCACATACCCCACCAGCAACACTCGCTTGGTACATTCCCATAACTTTCCCTGACAGACCTGTTTAATCGGTAAGTCCTTTATCACCTCCTGACATAGAGGAATGTCTCTATCTATATGTTCCGAACCCCTCCCACATCCATATAGATGCAGTTGTCTTCCACGTGCTTGCGGGTTCTGTTGCGTTGCAAAATGTTTCCCTTTGCTCATGACAACTTGGGTGCTTTGTGTTTTGTCGTCCCCAGGAGCAAGTCCTTCATGTTCTGCGGCCTGTACGCCGCGCTCATATTCGGAGGCCAGCACTTCATGAGGGAGAGACCCAAGCTGAACCTCCGAAAGCCCCTGGTGCTGTGGTCGCTGAGCCTGGCTATCTTCAGGTGAGCCGTGGCCTCGGAGCACAACAGTCACCAAGGCCCCAACGTATAAATCGCACAAGCGCAAAAAAAAACCCTGAATAACGCGCGCGTGATTACGTGCTCCAGGTTCGTTCCGTTCGTCATCTTGAACGGTTGATGTGTGATTATTGTTGCCGTTGTGTTGGCGTGAAGGTTACTTGACAGCTCTGTGGGATCGGATACCTGAGCTAATTATGCACAAAGCACTCTGCAATCGGCACACTTTGACTGATGTGAAAAGAGAGGAAAGCTGTTAATTCCCATTGTACCTGCAAACAAGACAACGGCAAAATAAACCCACTCTGAAGATCCACTGATCAGATGAAGGCCACAATAACCCAGGGACATTCACCAACCATCGCAAGGGCTCAGAAACAGTCTGCGTGTGAAAATGTCCTTGCACAGTCCAAGCCCAAAAGAAATCTGCATTCCGATCAGGACACTGTAAGTGGTGCTATGTACACAGAGCCTGAAAGATCCTACAGCATGATAAGCAAATGTAGTAATCCGAGCTGGCTTGGAGCGTTGCCACTACAGTTGAAGTCTGTCATTGTGTGTTTATTGTATATACTGCATATACCGTCTTTATTGCGGTTATACAATACAACACAATGGATCCTCCTCAAGCAATAGGCGTGTGCATGTCTGTGTGTGTGTCTAGCGAATGTCTTAACGAGCGCGCTTTAAAATGGCCAAGATTAAATCTCTTTGCCTGTTGACTTTATGTTAGCTGTTGTCGTACATACAGTACGCAGTCAAATTGTACTTAGGATTTCAAACTGTAGTTTTGCTGAGTGGCTTGGCACATGAGTCCCCTGCGCTACACAGGAGTTCAGTGCAATTAGTGCAGTGGAATTAATCAGGCGACTTTTATATGGCAGCCATTAGCTGATACAAGCTAGATTACAGTCATACCATAATTACTGATGCAATCTCTCTGTATCAGTTTATGATGCAACATAGATTATAGTTGCGGCGTAATCACTGACACAATATTATCAGAATCAGTATCTGATGCATCCCGGATTATACTAATACCTTAAGCAGTGCACTGGTTATGTGTACAACTGAGATGACACCTATCAGAGAGAGCAATTTCTGCTGTCTCTGATAGGTGGACTTTTTATAGTCACTGCGACACTTTAGACGTGGCTTAGTTATATCTGAGGACATAAGTTCAATTCAGACGCACACACACACACACACACACACACACACACACCGGTGCCTGGTGCAGAGCTGATGTAGTCACACTCAACGCTTCCCACTGAGCCTGCTGTCTCTCTCTCTCTCTCTCTCTCTCTCTCTCTTTCTCTCCCTCTCTCTCTCTCCCTCTCTCCCTCTCTCCCTCTAATCCTTATCCCAGACTGGGACCTGACCTGCCCACCTCACCCCACTGCAGGGTGTCATTCACCCCGTCCCAGTGGGATGTAGAAATAGTGTGAACTATACCCTCTTTCAAATGCCCCCCCCCCCCCCACACACACACACCCGGACAAAAAAAAAAGGTCCGAACGCTGATATTTGAGATTTGGCGAGGACTTCAGCCATTGTCGATTGTCAAGTCGTGAGTCCCTCTTTCATGCTACATGTTTGTCTCCTCAGATTGCTGCGGCGGTTAGCGTGCGTTTCTATGGAATCCTAATTGCTCCCGGGGCATTAAGTAACCAACGTAAACATGCTGGTTGGTTTTGTTTCCCCCGGTGATATAAAGCGCCGCGTGTAGCGACGGCGCGCTGCCTGGCGCGGGCCTGAGGACGGCGTCGTGTTACCAACCCGATCCGCCCGGCGGCGGGCCCGGCCGCGCGCATACAGTATGCATGAAGACGTCGCCGCGGCTCAACGAGGGAGCGCGGCGCCAACATTGGGTTTGCGCGGCCGGCGGACACGGCGCCGCTGCGGGGGCGGCGGCCATGGGAAGTACTGTGTATTGTTCTCCCAAGACCGTCTTTCAAAGGGGGCCCGGGGTCCGACAATACTGGAACCTTTGTGTCTCCGCACACTGGGAAATCTGTCTGTGATTACACTGAGCCCCTCCTGCGGCCATCTGTGGCCGCGCCACAAGTCAGGGTGCTGCGCGACGTGTGTGTGTGTGCCCCGCAGACTACGGCGTAGCGTCGTGTTTACACGCAGGTTTGAAGTCGGAAGTGTGTGTGGTGACGTGCAGTCGCACCTGATGCTCACGCTGATGTGTGCTCGTACTCAACTCAAGCTTTTTTTTGTTCTGCAGAAAAAATGAGTGGGTGTCAACGGTTCCATAGTACTTTGTGTTGGGCTGTTGGGGTAGTGTCTTGCTAACTTGCCTGCATGTGTGTGTGTGTGTGTGTGTGTGTGTGTGCATGCATGTGCGTGTTTGTTTTTTACATCTCCCTCCACCAGTATCATCGGGGCGGTGCGGACCGGGTGGTACATGATGCACGTGCTCACCACCAGTGGATTCAAGCAGTCTGTGTGCGACACCAGCTTCTACAGCGCACCGGTCAGCAAGTTCTGGGCCTACGCCTTTGTCCTGAGCAAGGCCCCTGAGCTAGGTGAGTCTTTGCATTCTCCCTCCGTTCTGCGCCTCTGCAGACAGGATCTCAGGTGGGAACCAGGAAGGGAAAACCCAAATCAGGAAAGGGAAAAGGATGTGGTGGCACAGCCAAGCTTAACCTGGACTCCATTAATCTGAACTTCATTAACCTGGCTACATTAACCTGGACTCCATTAACCTGGACTCCATTAACCTGGACTACATTAACCTGGACTCCATTAACCTGGACTCCATTAACCTGGACTCCATTAACCTGGTCTACATTAACCTGGTCTACATTAACCTGGTCTACAGTAACCTGGACTCCATTAACGAGGACTAATGGTGACATCTCTTTGTCTTCTTTGTGGACCAAGGAAAAGTGCTGAAAATATATTGAATTATTACTATTAATTTTAATTAGTTATTTATTATGTTATCTTTGTCATTATT
>JAOPUI010000061.1:5224924-5235394 GCA_027123135.1 Urophycis floridana
TGTGTGTGTGTGTGTGTGTGTGTGTGTGTGTGTGTGTGTGTGTGTGTGTGTGTGTGTGTGTGGTGTGTGTGTGTGTGCGCGCGCGCGCGTGCATGCGTGCATGCGTGCGTTTCCTGTCAGGGGATCCATGTTTCCATCACGCAGGTCAGGCTGATCAGAAGGACTTGGACATTCTCTGCAATCCTGAAAGTCTTGACCTCATCAGCGTGTCTCTCTGTTTCTTGCTGCTACAGCCGTATCCTGTGTCAGGGTTATAAGGTCACTTACAACTCACTTATACAGATACTTAAATCCATACAACAGAGTGAGAACAGAGACTGGTGTCTCGCCGTGTCTCGCGTGGTCGGTGGGTGGCACTGGTGGTTGTTGTCATGGCGTGGGAATGAACTGCATGTGACCTGTGTGGTGCTGGTGGTGGTGGTGGTGCTGCTGGTGGTGCTGGTGGTGCTGGTGGTGCTGGTGTCCTGTGTCAGGTGAGGGGGGTAGACGAGGCAGCGGCGACAGGCGTCACGGTGGGGGAATCAGAGGACGGCGTGGACCCGTCTCAGGCTGAGGTCCGGGGCTCCCCGGCTCCGGAGGAGTCCCAGGGAGGGATCCGAGAACCCTCCGAGGTGGACGCGAGTCCCGGGGCTCCGCGGGGAGGGGAGGACGCCGCCGAGCGCCAGGAGGAGGACGAGGTACACGGGCTCGCCGCTGTCCGTCCTTCAGCAGGCGTGGGCTTGTGCTCACGGTCCCGTCCAGGGAAACGGGTCGTAAATGAACAGTGAAAGATGGCTATCTCGCTGAAAGGTTGGGGCTGCACTGGGTTGAAATTCAATCCCACTCCATGTTGTGTTTCGCACCCGGGTTGTCACCAGGTGGCAAATGAACCCAAACCCACCGAGCCCGAGACCAACACGGGCCCAGAACCCTCCGCCAGCCAAGATGATCCAAACTCTGACCTAAAGGAAGAGCCACAAGAACAACAAGAACAACAAGGAGAGACAAAGACACAAAGTCCCTCTGCTCTGGAAGCCCAGGCTGAAGACCAGGTGACCTGCTGACACATTTCTGAACACATGCTTGTTTGTCTCTTTCAATGAAGAGGAGAAATAGGGAAATCCACAGGAAGACAGAGCAGACTAGCAGCGAGGTCAGAGACGAGACAAACTGAAGACTGGAGGTTCGATGGCTTTGCAGACCGTCATGTTTGCAGTGGGTGAAGGAGAGGAGGTTTCGGTATAGTCAGCCGAGTTGGTCTAGGATGTTTGGACCGGGCAGCACACAGGCGGGGACCTCCCAGCTATGCAGTCAGAGAAGGTTCTGTAGGGACGGGAGCAGAGCTAGAGAACAGAAGGTTGAAATAGACCACTGGCCAGAGGAGGGACAGACCGCCAGAGGAGGGACAGACCACCAACCAGAGGAGGGACAGACCGCCAGAGGAGGGACAGACGGCCGGCCAGAGGAGGGACAGACTGCCAGCCAGAGGAGGGACAGACCCCCAGTCAGAGAAGGGACAGACCCCCAGTCAGAGGAGGGACAGACCCCCAGTCAGAGGAGGGACAGACCACCAACCAGAGGAGGGACAGACCACCGGCCAGAGGAGGGACAGACTGCCAGAGGAGGGACAGACCGCCGGCCAGAGGAGGGACAGACCGCCGGCCAGAGGACGGACAGACCGCCAGCCAGAGGAGGGACAGACCACCGGCCAGAGGAGGGACAGACCGCCGGCCAGAGGAGGGACAGACCGCCGGCCAGAGGAGGGACAGAGTCAACCAATGCAGGGCCTGCTACTTTCTCTGTGATCTAACCTGCTGCTTTCACTCCCACGGCGCGGTGACCCCCAGACAGCAGCGGGCCGAGATGACCCCCATGAACCCCCGACCCATGCCGTGGTAACGGGCTCAGTCTCGGGCCGGGAGGGTGGCCCCCTGCCAGAGGAGCAGGAGGAACGGGAGGCGCACACCCCTCCTGCTCCTACTCCCCCTGATAACCCAGAGCAAGACAAGGTTGTTCTGCCCATCAAGTGGCCTTTGCTCAGTCATTTGTGATTTGTCACTACATTCATTTCACACACACACACACACACGCACGCACACACGCACACACAAAGGTCAGACCAGAGGAGCGAGCCGAGTGAGTCTTGAGGCTGCGTGGTAGCAGCAGTCATCCAGGGTCTAGAGCAGAGATGGCTGACAGGAGACAGCAGACAGGAGACCCCCTGGATGAGTGTTTAACCAGCCCCTGTGTGTCGCCGGCTCACCCAGGGGGAGGCAGACTCAACGGCCCCGATGCAGAGCAGCCCCCCCGGGGTGGGGATAGGGGCGGGTGAGGAGGAAGTGACATCACAAGGCGGATCTGAAAGCCACTCTGCGAGCAGGGGAGAAGCACCTGAGAAGGTAGAAGGCCGTGGTTGGAGTTGAAAGTACACAGAAAGGGGAATGGATTGAGTTCTTCCCAGGAGTGACAATTGAAAGCATGCATTATTGTGAAATCCATATTCTTTGGGCGTGTCCATGAGTTAGAAACTATGCCTCCACGGTTTTCCCAATCTTCATTATAGAATTATACATAACAAACTTTTTTCTGTTTTTGCAGGAAGAGAAAAAAGAAGAGAAAAATGCGGAATAGAACAATTCCAGAACAACACAGTTCTCTGTTTAGTATCCATAATATAGAACATGTAACTTTGCCAACATATATGCATTTGTTTGAAATAAACGTTCCCCAAATGGGTGCAGAATCTCATCTCTTCTCTGTGTTATGCACTGTTAATGACTCGTGATGTGATTTTCTACTTTCAACTTTGCTCATGAAAATGTAAGAAGGGCAAAGGTTGCATTCGTTCATGTGACTCACTGGGCTGTGGGGGGAACTGTGTGTGTGTGTGTGTGTGTGTGTGTGTGTGTGTGTGTGTGTGTGTGTGTGTGTGTGTGACTGGGCTGTGGGGTGAACGTGTGGTGGCGTCAGCCGGGTGGCCCACAGCTGCCTGCAATCAGAGCGGATCAGAGAGCTGTTTGTGGAGCCCGCATGTTGATTAAAATGGGTCGATCTCGCTCAGGATTTAAATGACACGCAAACGCGACGACTTCAGAGCTGATCTAGACGCGGTGTCCTCGAACAGGAGTCGTTCGTACTGAACGATCCAAAGGAATGGCTTAAGAAGAGGCTTTTGTGTGTGGGTTTCCTGCCAAAAGTTCTGTTAAAGATGGGAATAGTAGCGCGCGTCGTGGGTTCGGCGATCGCCTGCATTACCGCGGTGCTGAACTACTTCACGGACGTGTTCCTCACTCCGCCGCTGAAGGCCACGCTCAAACATCTAGAGGAGGCCGACCTGACCACGTTGACCGCAGGTGAGCACCGCTGTCTTCGTAAATTTGTATCGGGTTGTCTTGACTCTGAATATTGGTTTAGTCATCAGACATGTTGTGGTAATGCGTTTTTTTTTTCCTCTTTACCTATTTCGTTTGTTCATCATTTTGAATTTTCAGAGAGAACGTCGTTCAAAGCTAAATCCCTTTGGACCAGCTCCGGAGCGGTCATCATGGCTGTGCGTCGACCTGGGTGATTTTTGTGCAGAGAGGTAGGTAAACCTGCTGTAGTCCTGTCGTGTCTGAGGGGGCTCTTGCCCCCTCAGATGTAGTATGTAGCTTTATCTAAATATTGTTCTGAGGTTGGCGTGAAGGACAGCGTTGGTGGCATAGCATCAGTCTATGTATGTGGTGTATGTAATGGTGGAAAGCATACCCCTGTGTTTTTTGCAAACGTTTTGACATGGTTGCAAGCCGTCACATTGCTTTGGGCCCTCTCACATTTTGGAGACGTGACGCCCAGTTTTTGACTCTATATAAATGGTGTAGGAAGCTGCAGAGCTGTCCTCTCTGAAACCCAAGCTGGACCAGCTAGGAGTTCCCCTCTACGCTGTTGTGAAAGAGGACGTCGGCACAGAGGTCCAGAACTTCAAAACTTTCTTCAGTGGCGAGATCTTTTTGGACGCAAAGGTATGCTGATTTGGATTTCTGACCCAAATGTGCACTTTTCTGTGTCATCGTTTGCAATCACAAGGCAGTCATTTTCTCAACTGACGTGTCCTGAGGCAACCGGTCACGGTATTCCAGCAGTAATGCCACAAACTCGTTCCGTGTCTTGTTGGCGTTCACGCCTCCTGAAGAGGCTTTGCATCGTGACCTTCATCCCCTCGCGGGTTCTCCTCTCAGAGGCGGTTCTACGGACCTCGTGAGCGGCGGCTGGGTCTGCTGGCCCTCCTCCGCCTCGGCGTGTGGGCCAGCGGGCTGCGGGCCTTCAGGAAAGGCTTCGCGGGGAACGTCTTCGGGGAGGGCTTCATCCTGGGTGGGGTCTACGTCCTGGGACCAGGCCAACAGGTACATCAACACACTCCCAAGTCGTGATCACGCTGACGTTTTCCATGCACTGTACCCGCTGACCGTCTCTTGCCTGTGGACGGGTCTTGTGTGTCGTCTTTATTAATCCCCTGGCGTCTTTGTCTCTCAGGGGATAGTGATGGAGCACCGGGAGGTCGAGTTTGGAGATAAAGTGAACATTTTGGAGGTCCTCAAAGCTGTGAGGAAGATTCAAAAGGAGCTTGTGCCTCTCGTGGAAAGATAGCGTCTTGGAAATCCAGACTGTTTGAAAATTGAAATGGTTATAAAACTGTCAAATTATTTTCTACGATGTCTCCTACATGTTTCCTTCAGAAAAACCACTCTGATATTTTATGGGGGGGAAAAAAAGTTTGCATTTGCCTCTGCACCTTGAGCTTCTGTGATGTGGTGAGGGCATCTCATCTGGTGCTGTTAATGATGGCCTGATTCTAAACTCTGAATGAGAGAGCAGGCCTGATGTCCCAACAACCAGATGAACCCTCTTGTTTCTGTCTTCAGAAGCCAGAAGAACAATAAATGTGTAATGGTGTACTGTCTATGGCCTGAGGGTTTTTTTTTCATAACCGATCTTACTGCAGTATTTCAAGGCAATTCTTGATGTTAATTCTGTCTTTGAAGTTAATTTCTTGGCTTGGAAAGGTTGCTTGACTAAGGAAAACTGTAATTTTCGGGTTCAGTTTCTGCCCCCTCTTGACTGGATCACTTGACTTGCCAGCAAAGACGGATTTCTTAAACGTTGCTTAACTTGTGAGGAATCGATACATTATGCAGCTTTAATAATGCTTGTTCGGCCTGCTTTCTGCAGTTAAACCCTAACCCAATGTAGCACTTGTTGTACTTGATTTCTTAATTACGTCTTTCTAAACGATTTTATGGCCTTACTCCAACTTGTAAGGATTTCAAAAGATTATTTCAAGTAGTGCCTGGCGTACCCCTGGCCTGCTGTACCTTCCAGTGAGACGCTGAATCAGTGATAACAAAATCTGCCGAGTCATTTAATCAGTGACGTGGCTTTGACACTGCACTGCATTTCTCCCACTTTGCCAGAAGGTTTCCCTATAGAGTATAAGGATATCAAATTATCAGCCTAATGTGGGCTGTTTATTAGACTTTTTAGGTATACTTCCTTGACTAATTGTTTCCATTGCCGGCTTTACATTTCTTCATTACTCTGCCCTGGCCATTTCTACACATTTCTCAGTCATGTCTTTGTTAGCATTACTTGGTCATCCAGTCATTGTACAAGGGAGTCCACTGGCTCTCCAGCCTGCATTCCAAAGTCTTGAGACAGCAGCTGTGACAAATGTGAGACGTGTTTTGACAGTTGAAATAAGTGAATACCTTCTCTAGAGAGGACATAGTCTGCACCACACAGGTGTCAACCACTGATCTCCAAACAGGCGTGGCTTGACCATCAATGGATTGGTTGTCACTGGGGTTTTAGTTGAAGAAACATCTGATGACTGATTTGTCTATGGTTGAAAAATCAACTTCTAAGTTAAGTGATCTCATACAAAATAAATACAGCTTACCCGTACAGGCCAAATTACCCACAACTGCCCAACAACCACATAAACACCTCCTATTCTTGGAAAGGGGCTTTCCTGACTAGACCTTCCTAGGAGGGTCTGATCTTCCTGTCCTCCTTGGCTGCACTGAAGGTTTCAAGACCTTCGCTTCATAATTGAAGTTGGAAAAAGACAACACTTTTATCTGGCCTTTCTCCATTTCCTCCAGTTGTGCAGAGGAAGCTACTACCAGTTCAGATAATCTATTTATAAAGCAATTAGAAGGCCACATGCTGAGAGAAATTGAACAATAGCGTTATCTACTGGGCCTGGTATTGACTCAGCCAAGCATTGTTCTAGACATCAGCTGAATGGAGCTATTCACTGACAGTATATGCGCTGTTTAACAGCCACTTTAATAAGGCCATTCTGAGGTAAGGAGAGTTGGGTTATTACCAGAGATTATTAGCATTGTGGGGATGTTTCACCAGGGAAACATGGCGAGGATTAAAATAAACAAAATACTGAGGATTGTCTGCAGTGAAGACTTCTGGAGCAAATCGTGTAACCTGTTTTGGCCTAACATCCAAGGGAAACAACTGGATTTTGAAGCCATACCAGTTAAATACCCGTGTTAGCTACAATCAGGCAAAGTATAAAGGAAGTTTCATGGTTCTTTTATTTACCGATAACAAACTAAAGTCACAGCCATGTAAGAAGTAACAGTATTCCTGAATGTTTTTTTAACAGCTAAAACATGAGAACTTGAAGCCATGGTTTCTACATGGGCACAATAGCAACATGCTTATGACAATTGGTTAGCGCTAACAGTAGGTTATCTCTGTAAAAATGAATTTCATGTATTTTGTTCTATTAAAGCTTGACTTAGCACATCATATAAAAGAAACACAAACCTTTCCCAAATACCAGAAGTACACAAAGTCTATCGTAACCATTACAACATACTGCACATGCCACTTTGTAAAAGCACCTTCACAGTGTACAAGGAAGAAATGTTTATTTAATCTTTATCTTTGCTGTCCTTGGATCCATCTCCAATACTGTTTACAGGGGAGGTCGGGGGGGTAGGAGTCTTGAGTGGCAGGGCCTCGCCGGGGGCAACCAAGACCACAACGTTCTCCTTCTTGGGCAGCCAGAAGGCCGGGTAGAGCGGCTCCAGGAACTCCGCCTTGTACTCGTGGATGAGGGTCATGGCATCGGACACTCCGTAAAACGCCAGCAGCCCTTGGCTGTAGTCCAGGTAGACGCCGATGCGCGTGAACTTGTCCATGCTGAGCGGGGTCTCCACGTCGCTGTGCCAGGCGGAGAAGGTGCGGCCGTTCCACTGCAGGCACCACGAGAAGCTGTTTCCCGTGATGCAGCTGTTGCTCTCCTGGCCCTTGCGGTCGATGCTCTTGTAGGTGAGTCCCACGTGCGTGCCGTCGCCGTGCACGTCCACCTCAAAGTACTTGCGGCCCAGGTAGAAGCTGTCGGTGGCCAGCACCTGCCGCCAGTTCTCGAAGCGTTCCGGCAGGTCGGCGTACGGGTGCTGCCAGGGCGTCGTGTTGGTCACCTTGCGGTTTTCCTCGGTCAGACGCAGGAACTTGTGGGCGGTGGCGGCGTCCAAGGTCACCTGGCTGGCGTCTGGAACGATATCAGTATAATGCAGGGTCAGTAACAGGAGGATACTCCCTGAGGACTGTTGTGCTTTCCTGCTGCTACTACAAAATGGTGGATTTCATTTGAATACTTACACTTTTGGAACTCGTCACGCGTCTTCGGATGTGGGATGCTCCGGTTTTGTTTTGCTGCGATGATTTCGTGAACCGTGGTCTTTATTCCCATCTTGTCTGGGCAGGACCAAAGGGAAGGAAGGGTTATTAAAAAGACACAAAAGGCTTGGTGACCTTCACCTAACTTGGCAGGGAATTAGTGGGTGACACGTGACGCGTGTTTTGGTGTGACACAAGGTGAGTCAGGTGTGCACAGCTGTGGGTGTCGCTGCAGTGGCCACATTCAGACACAACAGAGGTGCACACATTCAGACACAGCAGAGGTGCACAGGCCAGCCGTCACTTATGGGCTGAAATTCCTCCACTCTCCACCAGACAAGTCTGAACACACCCAGACGCTGCTCCTGTGCACATGGAATGCTTTGTTTTCCTCCATCGGTGTCTCAGATTCTTATATTTTGTGTTCATTTAAAATTAAACTAATGTGTATATATATATTTTAAACAGTACATGTTGATGTACTGTATGCTCCTTTTGGGAGCATTTGAGTGTTGACTAACTTGATAAAAACAAACACGAATACACACCCTTGAGCCTTGATTTTAAGTCACTTTGGATAAGTAAACAATATAAAAATTGGCACTATTTTCAGCGCTGTGATTTCAGCTGCTTGTGACATGACGCATCACAGCTTTGTAGTCTCCACAAAGGGTTACCTGTCAGTGGCACAGAGCAGGTTGCCCCAAAGCGCATAATAGTCTGGTATTGTTGACAATAAAGGACTTGAATCTTGAAATGTATCTCGTGCCACATTTTGTGTGTGTTTGTAGTCATACTGCAATCCCCACTACGAGCTAGGCTAGTGCAAGTCAATGGAAGCGGCTAACGGGAAGTGAACGCTAACCCTGTGAACTCCCCTCCCGCACACAAAACAATGAATGTGGAATCTAATGACGCCTGAACCCGGGTTGAGACAGACACCAATGTTATCGCGACGTATCCCTTTAAGACTTACCATTTTTGCACGTCTCTTTGATCTTATCCATGTACGAAGACATGAGCTTCTCGCTCATTTCTTTCGTGGAGTCCACGATGGCACGGCTAAATGGATGTAAGCGATCCATCAGGCCGATGTAGACCCCGGGCAGAGAAATATCAAGCGCTTCCTTCTTCCACTCGGAATACTCCTGTAGAGAAAGCAACGGTTCATAATGCATTTAGTAATAAGTCACGACACGCTTTTTCGTGTAAAATTACAATTTTTGTCACCAGATTGGCCTTCAGACATGACTGACATTTTTGTAGTAGTCTCACAAATGAGACTTTAGAATAAAATGCTAAAGTCTGATGGCAGATGAGCTCAGACATGGGCGAACAGCATTTTGTCTAATGCTGGTCAATTAAGTCCAAAACACAGCATTATCCAAATATCTTCAAGGTTATGTATTAGCATAGTCATAGCACTAACAGCAGATTATCTATCCAAAGATGGATCACCAAAAGGTACCACATTACCTGTAGGAAGTCCACATCGTTTTTATTCTTGGAGATCTTCTCCACCTGGCCCTGGGTCTTCTTCAGCTCAGCACACCTCTGCTCCAGATGTGCCCGGATGCCCTCGGCCTGCTTCAGGGACTGCTTCTCCTCGTTCTCCAGGACCTCCGTCACCTCCTTCCTAGCTCGCTCCACCACTACCTGCAGCGCCGCAAACTGGCTCTCTATCACCTCCCGCACCTCCTTCACTGAATTCTGGAGAGCAAGCGAAACACCGACAGCTCAGTTCACCTTGACTCAGTTCACCTTGACTCGGCGTGTGTGATTGTGTGCTTATCATCTCTCAGGTGGACGTTGCATCACAAATGTCCATTTCCTAACTTCCTGCGAGCACGGCACTGCAGTCAACCACTTATGCCACTTATTTGATTTGTTTAATTTTCACTTTTATGATGCAAAGTTGACCCGAGCTACAAGAATTTCACTGCTGGTAATGATGTTGTCTAGTATGGGACAATAAATGTGAAACTTGAACCGTCACCGAGAATAGGACATGACGAGATGACAACAATGACAAGGAGAATCTATATGGACTTTTTTGACAAATAATTTGACAAAGCAGAATCCGAAATAGACACCGCTGCCTCCCATGCCCCGCCCTCCTCCCAAGCCCCGCCCTCCTCCCTGGCCAATGACGTGTCCCGTTCCGTGGCGTTGCCTCTTGAGACGCGAACGCTGGGAAACCAGGTGAGGATTGGCTTTGGACCAAAGTCAACCTCACAACCAGGGCAACACTTCAAAGGAAAGCCTGGCTGACTAACTGTCACCAGTCAATGACATCATCACCCTGGGGAACCAGTCAGGTAATGTGTGGTTCCAACACCTTCAGGCTTGGGGAGGTGGTAGGGTGTTAAGATTCTCAACACATGACAGCCGGTGGATCTCGTTTGTAAAAATCTGCATGTTTGTTCGCATTCCCGTGTGTACAGTGATGGTACAGACAGACAATCTGTCTGTCTGTCTGTCTGTCTGTCTGTACCATCACAAACACCACACGTCGCTCCTTTCTGACAGGTGGAGTGGTGGTTGTGCTTTACCTCAATGGTGACGGCGTTGACCTGGAGCTTGTTGATGGCGTTCTCGGCGGCTGTCACCGTCTTCACCATCTCCACCTGCTTCTCCTTCAGTACACCCTGGAGATGCACACACACACACCCAGTAACAGGATATGTTAATGACTACAAATAAACAACTAGGTTCAAATAAACAACTAGGTTTACTGCATTTCGTTGTCCCTGTACTTGTACTCTGCACAATGACAATAAAGTTGAATCTAATCTAATCTAATCTAAT
>JAOPUI010000061.1:5257713-5268191 GCA_027123135.1 Urophycis floridana
TGTGTGTGTGTGTGTGTGTGTGTGTGTGTGTGTGTGTGTGTGTGTGTGTGTGTGTGTGTGTGTGTGTGTGTGATTCGACTATTGGGGAGGCTATCTAGTGCTCGTTGACCTTTCTGTGTAATCAGACTGTTACTCTACATGCTGTCACCGCGGACCATCACGCAGCGCTGACGAGAAGAGACGCCGGAGACACCCCCATCACACCAGATGTGTGCCCGCCTCCTCACTGGGCTTCATTTATGAACACGATATCTGTGTTTATGTTCCTGTCAAACAAGAGGTTGTCGCTATATTTTCCACAAAGTGTCAGAAAGGAAGTGCATTGTTGAAATAAGATTGTAAAACATTACGGAATGTGTATTTGTAGTTCTAGACACGAGGTTGTGATAGTTAGGTCTACTTCGTTAATATCTCTTCAATAAAAATGTTTAAAAAAAAACAAACATTTATCATCATCGCCATTATGGCACACGCATGATCATTATTTTTATTTTTTAAGCTTAAAACACATAATGAACGTCCTAACGACAACGATCGTAGAAATAACATTTGAACATGAAACATGTTCGCTTCATCCCTGCTTAACGCACACAATGTGCTTCAGATGTTCTGTCAACTTTCAAACACACGCACCCGCGCGCCACGATCACCTGTCCCCCTGTCCCACCTGTCTCACCTGTCCCACCCTGCTCCTCACCTGCCACCCACCACGAGGCTGTTTGTTTCCTCAGCACCGCGACATCAGCAGGCCCATACCGAGTCAGAACAGTAAGAAGAAGTAACGGGTCATCACGCATACCCTCTTCCTACGATGAGCCGGAGGGCGCCGATGTTGCCGTGGTAGGCGGCCCACAGGGTGGGTGTCATTCCGTCCTCATCCGGCGCGTTCAGCTCCTTCCGTGTGGCCTCCTTCAGGACGTCCAGGTAGCCGTCCCGGGCCGCCCGGTGGTACCGGTCGTTCATCGCGTCGTGCCCCCGGGCTGCGGGCCCGTCGTCTTTAGTCTCACTTCAAGGCCATGAGAAGGGGCGTCGAGTCGTCGCTATCGAGCATATTTGTTGGGATCGCACGCTGTCCGCACGGCCATGGGCGGACTGGTGTTGGGAGAGAGAGACAGAGACACACAGAGAGAGAGAGAGAGGGTTGACTGGTTGCTACGGGACGCAAAAGTCGTGTGGTTGTCAAGCAGAGGCGTGGCTTGAGGAATGTAAACGCCCACTTTTAACGAGGAATATGTAATCTGGATCGATGGAGTCGAATACAAAGTTAAAAACTATAATGAACAAATGAACAAATAATGATTGAGAAGAAATTGAGTAAGAAAACACTACGTGTACAAACAGTATCGTAACATTCATGGATAAAAATAATAATAAATACGGAATTATGGAATCAAAAAGTACGGAATATATTCAACTAAAGTTAATATTTTAGTGTCATTAATACGTTGAATATGCCTGTATTGTTTTCTTTTGACAGTAGATGTCGCTGTCTCACAAGAGCGAAATGTACAGAATTTTATGAGCCTCTCTACAAACAGTCGGCTACATGGACAAGGGTCGCCAACTGGCGGACCGCGGCCCTCAGATACAGGCTGGTACTAAAATGGGGGCCCTTTAAAAAAAAAAAAAAGAGTGCCGACCCTTGGTCTAATATGTGTTCAAAAACCTCAAACTACACAACAATCACTAATCAGTGTAGTTTTAAAGAGATATAAATATTCAGTGCAGGCAACATTTTGTCATTTTGTCATTTGTTGTACCAAGCTAATAGGCCTACAGAAAGAAAGTATTGCCTATATAAAATAGTTCCAATAGTTTCTCCCTGAGCTTTTTGCAAAGGGGCAAAGGTTTTATCAAGAGCTCACAGGAAACATGTATCACAGAGCTAATGTGTGATTAACTAATACAGGCTACTTGCAGCATGAGCAGCTGATAAGGAGCTGATATTCTGACCTCAGTATGTGAGGCAAACTTTATTCAAACACTGACCACCAGAGCCATAAGAGAGCCCACATCCGCTTCAGACTTATAAAGAA
This sequence comes from Urophycis floridana, assembly GCA_027123135.1. Taxonomy (NCBI): domain Eukaryota; kingdom Metazoa; phylum Chordata; class Actinopteri; order Gadiformes; family Phycidae; genus Urophycis; species Urophycis floridana. The sequence goes on from JAOPUI010000061.1 coordinate 5,259,750, forward strand.
ATTATGGCAGCAATGTATACCCTCTAACACACAACTTAACTCATTGTTCATGACAAGGGACACGAGGGACACGATTAGGACGACATTTTACAGTTGGTTGGTGAAAATGCTGTAATAAAGCCATTAGCGGCTGTGACTTTGATAACACAGTTCAAGTCCAAACATGAAAACGTCACTGAGCCTGCCGTTGTTTGTAAAGGCGTGTGTAGGTCTTGAATGGGGTAGTGTCTGACACACCTTGCATGAAACAACCGCCGGCAAACATCATGAAAAAACAGCGAAGGGCTTTATGTTGAGGAGTTTGTCGGGCGACTCCGTTCCGGACATTCTGTGTGTTGGATGAACACAGTAGATAAACACAGCAAAGGGAAGCAGAAAGGCAATGCTGAAAGGGACTCGGATCCGATAAAAGTCAAGGACCGCGCAAACAGAGGACACAGAGGACCAGCATGGCGGCAGACCGGCGGACCGGGTCCAAGCCCGGGGCTTCAGAGAACCCCTGGGGGTTCACAGAAGAAGAACCAAGGAACCAGGGGGAGGACTCGGACCGCAGGACCCAGGGAGAGGTCCAGGAAGCGGACCCGGCCCCGGCGTGGGCGCCCAGCGGCCGGCGCCTGCTCTCTGGGTTCGTGGGCCTGAACCTGGTGCTGCTGGGGGCGGCGCTGGTGGCCGGCCGGGCCTTCAACCCCACGGGCCTGGGCCACCAGGAGTCGGAGGTGTACGTGCTGCTGCTGATGGCCTGCAGCCTGGCCTGGATGATGTGGTACCTGCTGTGGGCCCGCCGGCAGCCCGGCATCTCCCCGCACAAGGACCACCACGCTGGGGGTCTGACCGTCATCGGTGAGCCCCCTGGGTCATACCTGGCTTGAGTTACTCCATATTTAATTTGCTGTTGTAACATATAGGTACATTTTAGCAATAGGTCACCATTAGGAATGAGATATTTGATACATTGACTGTTGTAATATGCACATTTTTATTATCACATTTCACATTATCATGTTTTAGCATGTCATGTAGGCCTACATTATTCATGAGCTATTTAATATTGACTATTGCAATATGTATGTCAATTTTAGATAGATTAACATGAGTTGTGCTTCACTAATGAGATATTGAATACTAACTATTGTAATATTTAACACAAGATGCATTTCCTTAATCCCAGGCAGCATTGGGATTAAATGAATATAACACAAATCCCATACTGTAAAATACAATTGTACATGGGTAGTCTTGGCTCATGATGACTGTGATTGTGTCTCCGTTCAGTCGTCCTCATGCTGTTCGCGGCGGTGAGTCTGCTGCTGCATCTGTTCAGGATGGGTTACTTCATCATCATGAGCGACTGCAAGCCGCTGGCCCAGGTGATGTCCCCGTTCGTCGAGGCTCCCTTCCTCGCGCTCCAGGTGATGCATCACATGAGCGCCGCCGGTTGCCCGGCGCTCGTTTCTCGGCACGTTTCCAAACCGGCTTTTCCCTGAGAGACGGTTAACCGCCTCCGTGAACACTAAATCTGAATTGATCTCTGTTATTTCTTTCTAGACGTATGTACTCTGGGCTCACTCCAAAGACTGCGTTCACAGACACAAAATCCTAACGAGGTAAGACGTCAGTCTCGTCTTGTCAGAACCAGATCGGAGATTGTTTGCCAAGTAGGTTTGCACATGCAAGGAATTTGACTCGGTGGTTGGGGCATGACGATAAACAATAAATCACAGTGCAAGACTTGTAAAGATATAATATAAGATCAAATCTAATTCAGAAAATCTACAAAGTTTTGGAAAAGTGTACACTTGTGCATGAATGTGCAAATTGTTGTCTCGGGTAGGGTGTGCGTTAATGTAACATATAATGTCAGCAGGGAGAGTAAGGGTCAGGAGTGGTTATTTTCATATTTATAACATAAATTATAATATGAAGGACGGCCTTCACCTGTGACACACAATAATCATGATGTTCACTTCCTTCTCTCCTGTGTTCTCCCTCCCTCACCCCTCCCTCCCCCGTCCAGGTCCGGCCTGATGGTCATCCTGTGTGCTGACCTGCTGTTGTGGCTCAATGCTGTGACGGAGGACACCATCCACCAGGAGATGGAGCTAGACAAGGAGAAGGGCTTCCATTTTGGAAACCTGTCTGGGAGCACAGAGGACCAGGATTCAGCAGGTACAGACCTGTGAACACAAAACACAAACACGCACACATGCACACACAAACAGGCATCTATTTCCCACAACGGCCTCATTTTGGTCCTCATTATTCACGCCCCGCCCCCCACAGTGTTGGGTAACGCCTCCCACTGCCAGTGCAGCGCCAGCGCCACCTGCCTCATCTTCAGGAAGGGCTACGAGGTGCTGTACCCCTTCAACATGGAGTACTACCTGATGGCCGGCTGCATGCTCTACGTCATGTGGAAGAACGTGGGCCGCCAGATGGACCCGGACCACCAGCACCACCAGCCCACCGCCCAGAAGCTGACCCTGCGCGTGGTCTACCAGGGAGGGGTGCTGCTGGGACCCCTGCTGGGGGTGCTGGTGCTCCTGGTGGGCGTGAGCATCTTCGTCCTCTACCAGGTGTGGGTGGGCGAGCCGCAGCTCCGCCGCACCGCCTTCCTGCTGTTCTACGGCTACCATCTGGTGGTCATGCCCATCATGTCCGCCTGCTGCCTGGTGGGCATGCTGGTCCACAAGGTGGAGAGGAGAGCGGTGGAAGGGGGCCACAACCCCACGCGGAGCCTGGACGTGGCGCTCCTGGTGGGGGCTGCGCTGGGTCAACTGGCCCTGTCCTACTTCTCTCTGGTGGCAGCACTAGAGGTGGAGCACCTGGGGGCCCTCGGGAGCCTGGACCTCTCCTACTCCCTCCTCAGCCTGCTGGAGCTCATGCTGCAGAACATCTTCATCATAGAGGGTCTCCACAGGCACCCGAGTCTGAGCCTGGCACACAAGAACAGAAAGGAGAGGAGCAGCATTTTTAAGGTGCACTTCCTGGCGTTGACGCTGCTGTGACATCTGTCCTCGTGCGTGTATTATGAGTCGTGAATTGGCTCCGTTTGCTCTTTCAGCCGAGGAAAAAGGTCGTTGCGGAGTCACCAGAAGAACGGAAGACAGCCATCTCTTTACTGGCGAGAAACTCAACAACACAAGCACCCCCTGCTGGCCAAGCGGAAGATGGCAGTAACACCTGGACGAAGAGGGCCACACAGGAGATCTGTGCTTTCCTCATTTTTGCCAATATTATGGTAACCAAACCAACTGTATTGTCTGCAGGATTTAATTTGTATTTATTTATTTATTTTTACTTTACTTTCTTTACAATTCTTATCATTTATATTAAATTATTCACTTTCCTTCTTTGCTCTCCAGCTTTGGATCATACCGGCGTTCGGAGCGCACCCGTCGTTTGAGAACGGGCTGGGCAAGACGTTCTTCGGCTTCACCGCCTGGTTTGTGTTGGTGAATCTCGGCCAGCCGCTCGGGGTGTTTTACCGCATGCACTCGGTAGGAGCCCTGATGGAGCTGTTCCTGGCCGCCTGACGGGGAGGGACGCGGTACCGGAGCAGGGCTTTGGGGACGCACGGTCCCCGACCGCCGAGACAGCAGTTCAAAGAATAATCACCCGGTTTCGTTTCGAGGAGCTGTAGATGTACATGCACGTACTTGTCTCATATCTTCTAATCCCATAATGAAGCATTCCACTTCAGAACCCAGTTTTTTTTTTAACCATGACGTTGTCGCAGTTTTTTGGAGGTGGTGTTTTCCTGTGAATGGATGAATCAAGTGCTGTCCATTTCACAGAACGCCCTGGTCGTACAGATGTTGCTCCCCAGTTTGGCCAATTTTGGATTTTCTCAATCAATCCTGTTAACTGTGAAATAGCCAGGATGTTTCATTGCTTCATTATAAAAGGGAAGTAGACATCCAAAACAAATATTCAATGAATCACACATGAATAAAATAAAGGTTTCAAGACCCATCAGCCCTAGTGAAATATTAAATGTTTATTAAAGTAACTCCCATCAAGAAAAATACTTTACTATTTTTATACATATTATATTATATATTTATGGATCTTCTCATCATCATATAATCCAACAGATTAGCGACAAACATTGCTAACATGACTACAATACGTGTGCTATATACACAACACTAGGGCTTTGTCCTTCATGTATTGTAATACAATTAGCTCAATTCCTCTGAGCTAATTTGCCTTTCATTTTCACCGAGCTCAGTGTCATTTTCCACCACTCTCTCGCTGAAGGCCTTGTAAAAACACAAACGTCTCATGTCAGTGCCAATGAGATACATCCCTGGATGTAGAATGTTGAGCAGCTCAAACAACATGGGGCTTAAAAAAAAAGAAAATTAATAATAAAAAAAAAAGTCCTTCAACACAAGATCAGATGTTTCCCGCAGTGCAGTTCAAAGAATTATTATCAGTATAATTAATATCTCTGGAGATTGAGACATCCTAAACAACCAATGAACATCTTCAAAAAATGGCGTGTGATTAGCGTTTCTAGATATTTTTCTGCGATTGTTGGAAATCTGGTAGAATCTAGAAGTAGATCTCAGGATGAAAATGGACCACAGAAAAAAAAGTGGCTGCTTGTTTTGTTGAGATAAACAAATAAAGTTATCCACTCCAGGCCAACGCTGACCCGGTAAAAAAGGAGGGGGCGTGGCCAGACGCCATCTTTGACCCGATGATGATGAGGAGGAGGAGGAGGAAGAGGAGTGGATCTCCACGGCTTCCCATGGATCCTCTAGATCCTCTGAATCTCAAACAGCCTCACGTCCGTGTCGTACCAGACTGGTGGATCCACGTTACTATGGCAACGAGAGTCCAGAGAGAAAAAAAAAAGACTAGTCAACCATCAGAAACCAATAATCCAGACAAGACAAGCACCAACACCATGATGACAACCAAAATGTATTTCCCAGAAGAATGAGTACAGGAACCCAACGGCCAAAGCAAACAGCCATGTCAGGGCAGGCAATACCACACATTTCCGCATTTTTGCATCCAAAATAGACTGTAGCCCCGCTTTGAAGCAGAGGTGAGCTGTGTGCGCCTGGCGTTGTCTGATTGGCTGCTAAGACACCGGGCCTTCTGGGAGGAGCCCTTCAGGAGACTCACCGCAGGTAGATGACCCCCCACATGTAGGTGCGGAACCACATGGTGGTGCCGGAGTTGGCCTGGTACTTCCTGATCAGGATGGGGTGAGGAACCGGCAGGAGGCCCACCAGCGTCCCGTGCTGGAGGAACTTCAGGATTTCAGACTCGTCGGTCAGGCCTCTGAGGGTCCAGACAGAAACACCGGCAGGATCGTCAGCAACGAACACTACTGTATTTTCGGTGTACGAATTAAGCATTGGTGAAGCCAGGCGTTGAGGATCAGGGTGGTGGTGGAGGTGGCTCCTACTTGTCTATGCAGATCTTCTCCACCTGGGGCACCAGGACCTGCAGCAGCCGCATGATGGTCTGCAGAGGCAGCTTGGCTTTCCACAGCAACACCTGGGGACGCCAGAGGGACCAGAGTAGAGCGGTTATGTCTCACCTGTCTGGAGCAGACCACGGACAGGGCCAGACACCCCCCGACCAGACCCAGACCCAGGAGGAGGAAACCGTAGGAGATGGGAGGAGCAGGAGTCCTACCCAGTCTGGAGTCGGCTTCCACACCGCGGAGGACGAGGATGTGCTCGACAGCCGACTCCTCACCGGCTCTCCCTTGAACGCCTGAGAAGATAAGGAAGGAGAAGTTATCGAAGTAGAAGGAGAAGTTAGGACTTCATCTCCTCGGGAAGAAAAATGAAACGTCCGGGGGGCAATGCGGGCAGCACGCTTCAGAGGAAGTAAACAGTTTTTGGCGGATGTTATTTGAGGAGAAAGTCGTGGCTCGGTTTGATCGCCGAACGCGCCAATAGCCAAGGAAGACAAGAGGAGTCACATCTGTGTGTCATCTGCGAAAGAGATTTCAAAATCTTTGATGCACATCTGTGTTTGCTTCCTGTGCGACGGTGGTCATGTTCGTGCCACCTCCACGGACCTCCGTATCCACGAGACGTCTGCCCCCCCCCCCGAGGGGAGGTCCTTCACATCAGGCCCCGCCCCCCCCCGGTACCTCAATGTCGCGCTCAGAGTTGGACTCCGTGTCGCTGGCTGCCCCCGCGGCGCTGTGGGCGGAGCTTCTCGGCTTCAGGGCCACCATGGTGCCGTCCACGCTCACCTGGGACTTCTCCGTCAGCTTGTCGATGGCTACACACACACACACAGACACACACACGCACACAGACACACACACGCACACAGACACACACACACACACAGACACACACACACAATCAATCAATCAATCAATCGATGGCCTCTTGGCAAGGGTGTCCCAACCGAAAGGTTCTGGTTTGGATCCCTGTTTCAACTCATCCCCTATCAATGAATGAGGTGAATTAACAATCACACAATCTCACACACACGCGCCAAAAAAAAAAGCTCTGTATAAGGGTAAAGGGGCATTTAGCAGATGCTTTTGTCTAAAGTGACTTCCAATCAGTACATGTGTGGGGTTCGACATGTGGACAGTTGGAAGAGGGGGATCAAGGGGATCAAACCGCCGACCCTAGGGTGAGTGGACGACCCGCTCTGTCCACCCGCTCTACCCACTGAGCTGCTGCCCTGTTGTATAAATGCGGTTCCTGGCCAGGAGACACAGACCCGGGGTGGCCTCCAGGCTGGCCTTCAGGGTCCCAGGCTCGGCGCGGGCCGCCGGCCTGGACCCCTCCATGGCCTCCCTCTGGGTGGAGCCGTGGCGGGTGGAGCCGTGGCGGGTGGAGGCCGGCGTGCCCCTGCGGTTGCGCTGCAGGGCCTTCTGGATGGAGGCCGTGTCGGTGGGCAGGTTGGCCAGCTGGTGGAAGATGCTGCGCTTGCGTATGACGGCGTACACCAGGTTGAAGTTTCCTGCGAGAGCGAAAAAGGACGGGGAAGGAGAGAAGGTGAAATTCCAACCGGGAATTTCCGAGACTCTTTTGACGTCGAAGACAACTTATGGGGCCCTCACCATCAAACTGGTACTGGATGATGTTGTTGAAGACCTCGAGCAGGAAGAAGACCAGGTGGTGGTTCTGTGACGAGGAGAAGAGGAACCAGGGGGTGGAGAAGGCCTCCAGGAGGTGCAGCAGCTTGTTGGCCGCCACCATGGACAGGCTCTTCAGATAGGGTGACACTGGGGGCAGCCAGAGGGGACACGGTCAGCTGAAATCCAATGAGCCTCGAATGACTCACACGGCCCAGCAGCGACCTGATGAGAGCTACAAACGCTTTTACATTAAAATTGCATCATCAAGAGTGCAACATGACTTCCCACTTACATAATTAAACAAAGTAAGTCCTTATTATTTTGAGACGCTCACCGTTCACTATGATTGTGAGCAGGCAGTCGTACAGGGGTTGGAGGCGCTGGTGTCCACTGGTGATGATCTTGTGGAAGATCTAGGCGGAGAGAGTTAACCAAAGGGTTAACTCAAGGGATAGCTGATTGTGTGATTAATGACTCAAACTCAGTTACTCCTTTACAGAATCAGAGACCCTCAAAACTAAAATGACAGAAAACGTGAAATTGTGTGAAAAATATCTATGTTGATATAGATGTCAATATTTGATGTCATAATTTTTTTGCACCAAACACAGCCGATGTTCGCATGGCGTTCTGCCTCTGGTTCGTCCACGCCGACGTCAAAGTAAAAGCGCTGAAGTTATCTCGCCCACTTCCCTCTCACACCTCACAAGCACACCACTCTCACCACGATGAGCAGGTCGGCGTGGGAGCCCGTGAACACGGGGACGTCCATGGGCACGCGGACCAGGTAGGGCTTGTTCAGACGCACGCCAAAGTTACGCTCACCGCTCAGCAGCAGCAGGATGAACACACCGATGTGCATGAGGCCCAGACGAGCTGAACACACGCACACACGCACACACACACACGCACACGCACACACACACACACACACACACAGACACACACACACAGACACACACACACACACACACACACACAGACACGTGGACAGATGCACACAATCGCGCGCATGCGCATACACCAACATTGAGACCGCACACACAACCACGTGCACACACAGACACACAGAAACACACACACACACTTTGTAATAGAAAATCAAGTGCATATGTGTAAAATCCAAACAAGGTTGCGTGTGTTGTGGAGGAAGAGGAGGAAGAGGATGACTCACACTGATCAGCCCTGGCATCGTTCAAATAGAACAGGATGGGGACCAGCAGGTCCAACACATCACTGCTCTTCAGCACAAAGAACAGGAATTTCTGACATATCCAAAACAAACAGAGACACGCACGCACACGCGCACACACACACACACACACACACACACACACACACACACACACACACACACACACACACAC